>BSBK01006090.1:0-542500 GCA_027943335.1 Chamaecyparis obtusa
TCACTAGCTTATTGTTGTGACCTTCAACATCGTCACCGCATACTAAAGGACGCAATGGCACCTTCACCGAGGTACCATTTATTCATTAGTGGGATTGTAAAAAATTATAGGTATTCCTAATAACTACATAATACTCTTCTTGTTTCATTTTCAGTTGTTAACATCGAAGAATCCTTTTTCCATTCATGATTCTTTGGATCATGGAGTTATTGCAACTGTAGCTAGTTTTGAAGCACTAATTGAGGTATGAAAGAGGTTGCTTAATTTTAATTATTATTTTTATAGTTTGTATTGAAATTTCTAATGACATTTATGTATGTATTTTAATTATTATTTTGATCAATGTTGTTGTAGGGACTTATTACCTCATATCGTTAGTGTGCCCCTTTGGTGGATGTACATAGTGACTATTTGTTAGCGGTTAGAGAATATTCTATTGTATGTCATCCTATAATTCAATTTTGATGTATATTTGTAATTGATGCTTATAATTTTTATTTTATCAGTTGGAGGTCTAGAAGAGTCTAGATAGGAGGACTAGTGAGTGCACTTGGAAGATTCCAACATCCACTGCATCTCCGTCGACACGATGATCAAAGAAAGATCAGGTTCTATTTTCTTCCCCTCAAGGGAAAGGACTAGACTAGGGATATACATTGTATGCCTATATGTCATTACTAGACATATTTTTTTCCTATATGTCATTACTGGACATATTTTTTTGTATATTGTATAAGTGACACGTTCTACATCCATTTGGATTTTAGGAAGCCAGTTTAACTATATGGGATATATTTGTGTTAGATAACTGAGGAGGGGGGGGGGGGGTGAATCAGTTAAAATAGTTATCCTACAGTCCGAAACTCTCAAATGTACTTTTTCAAACTTTTTCAACAAATCAAACAACTCGGTAAGATAAGATAACTATCTTTATGATCATTTACCGAATACCAGTAATTTCCAACATGGTCTTTACTGATTAATCAAATATACAATATGTAAAGTATGATAGCAAAACAATCATAACAAATAACATGCAACACAAAGATTTAACATGGAAACCCTGCTAAGGGAAAAACCACTCGGAACCAATAACCCTAAAATATCTCACTCTTTTAAAGTGAGCTTGGTTAGGAGCCAACCCTGTTAAAGGTTACAAAACACACTCTAAGGTATGACATGGTTAGAGGATTTATCACTAACAATTAACTCTTGACCAACATTCACTATGGGGTCAACAAGAAAACATTTAACACTCCTTGAATGTCATATGGAAATACAAAAGACTGTTAAGTCCACTTGGTTAAGAGATTTTTCTATAACAATGGTTAAACTGGTACAGTAGTGATCTGATTCAAATACAACTCAATTTGCAAGTATTCAGATCTGTGCTAAGCTCAAAATAACTTGTCTGAACAATAATCAATTCACTTCATCATATCCTCCAACTTACTTCACTCAATGTATATATTTCTTATGCTCAGTTATGCCTACAGCTCAGCTCGGTTCTATCTGTAACCAGTTTAATTAGGTATGCATGAAAACATATCTTCACACAAAATATTTTACAGTCTCTATTCATCTGGGATAATTCAACAATGAATCTCATGTCTCTTAAATAGATGTGTACAACCCATTTTCATATCAGCCATTAGATTTTGCCTCTTAATCTCCATCGTCCATTTTTCCACTTTAAGTTTCTTTGAAAGATGTGTCAATAACACATTTCATTCCCTTCCCTTTGATCATCTCTGAATTTTGTTAGTCGTGGATCTTACCACAAAATTCATCCCTTATCTCAGAATTATAAGTAATTACAGCTCATCAAATTTCAGTCGGCTGTAATAACATTTAATATTTTCATCCATACTCGGTTAATACTGAATGCATTAGTGATAACTAACTCAGTTATTACTATCACTCGATATATAGAAGACTGACTTGGTGTATACAAAAATATTCAATTACCCACCACATTAGCTTGTTCAATTTTGATGTCTTCTTCATAATAGAATAATGCAACATGATCAAGTCAACAACATAATACCATAGATTCATCAATAAGTTACCCAATGTATACCTTATCCTTATCTATCATATCAATCTTGTCCTTATGTAGATATCTCATTTCTTCACCATTTCTTCCTTCTACAGATGTTCAAATGTTTGTAACTATCATGATAAGTTTAGTCAAAACTAGTTGGCATCAATGACAACATATTGACTGATTTAATCATCTTACATATCACTTTAATAGCTCAGTGATCTCTAATCACCATCTCTTCAGTTCATCAAGTTATTCAATCAATTGTAGGTCATCAATCTCTCCCTTTGGCATTGATGGTAACACAAACAATATGAAATATGCCATACCATACCAAATATTTGTTCTATAAACTATATAGATAAATATTGTAGCTCTGTAAGCTCTCCCTAGCTTGATATTTAATTTGTTTAATCATGACAACAATATTTCATGCAGACTCTCACTGTGAATTTGATCTTCTTCAGTTCTTTAATTCTTTCTCTCCCTACATAGTAGATAGATGTTTCATTGAAATCTTTCTCCCTAATATTTCATAGAAATCTCTCTCCCTTTGACAACAATACCAAAAGAATATAAACAACTCTTCAATAGCCAAGTAGTTCTTTGTTTTTTAGTCCAGATCAAGTACCTTCATGTACTAATATACAATTCTCTATCATAGCTTCTACAATCTTTCACAACCTTAGGAATCCTAAATTGTGAGCTACATGCATCTACATGAATGATTTTCTGATAAAGTACAGGTTGAGGCAACCTCCTGATCACCTTAGTGACCAATAGATAGGGGATGGACCCCTAGTCTAGTCCTCAAGTACTCAAAAGTGTCCTTCCATAAGGGTTTGGTAAATATATCAGCAAGTTGTTCTTTAGACTTCACAAACTCTAGTTTCACTTTATTTTCTTGTACTTGTTCCCTCAAATAGTGATACTTAATAGATATGTGCTTTGTTTTTTAATGCATCACCAGATTTTTTGAAATGTTTATAGCACTTATGTTGTCACAATATATAATCACTGGATTAGTGATCACACCACTCATTGCTTCCAACAATTGTTTTATCCATGCAATATTTGAATAGTTAGTAGCAGCAACAACATACTCTGCTTCAATAGTAGACTGATAAATACATGCTTGTTTCTTGCTTATCCATGTTACAAGTCTTTCTCCCAAAAAGATTGCTCCACCGGTTGTACTCTTTTGGTTATCAAGGTTTCCAACCCAATCTGCATTAGTGTAAACTCGTAGTTCAAAATTGCCTTCTTTTTTGTACCATAAACCATAATCTTTAGTTTTCTTTAAATATCTCAGAATCCTTTACATACATAGACTAATATAAAGAATAAAGATACATATGATCATCTTGATTATACACAAAAGAGGTGAGATTAAAACATAGTGATGGACTATAAGAACCTCCATGAATGTCTAGAACATGTGTCATCTACATAGGACAATTGTGATATAGGTGTCATATGTATATGTGGTAGGTGTATCAAAGAGTAAGAACTTTCATCATTTCCCTGGGAAATAATCCATGGTCTTACCTCTTGCCATGAATGTTCAATGAATAATCAAATCCTAGGGCAAAGACTTGATCAAAAAAATATTGTTACCGAGCTACCATCAATTTAGACTTAATAAATAACATATGCTGCCTCTATGTGCATTTCCACACAAACAAGGTCTCACTGGTAATAACTAATAAGGTGTTAAGGCCTTTGAATGAGAGCACTACTTGAACAAAAGTATTTATTCCTCACACTAGTATATGAAGAGATCTTCAAATAACTAGCTGGTGTGTGATTAGGTTCAACTAGATTCCACTTTTACTAGAACATTGATGCACATAGTCAACTTCCCTTGTTCTTCCTATAGTTTATTGATTTCATGTTGAATTAAATTTCCCCCTTTTAACTAGAGCTTTTAAAAATCAATTTGCAATCCGAACAATACTCAAGAAAGAATTGGATCATTTAATATTTATGCTATTAAAGAATCGGTATTGAAATTGGTTGTGCCAAAATATTAAAATATTACTATATTTAATTGTTTAAATAAAGATTTCTATAATTTAGATGTTTCTTAAATATTAAGGATGTTTTCTAATGGGCATGAAGATGTTGGGATATCTCTCTTGTCCTAAGTTTAATCAAATTCTTGTTTCAGTGAGTACTTTTTGTGAAGAGGAGAAAAAAGGCATCTTAACCTATAGGGAAGTAATCCCTACCCTTACCACCTGCCATGAATGTTCAAGGAATCCACAAATCCTAGGGCAAAGACTTGATAAAAAAAATATTATTATCTCTACCATCAATTTAGACTTAATAAATAAAGTTTGTTGCCTCTATGTGTATTTTCACTCAAAAAGGGTCTCAATGATAATAACTAATCAGGTGTTAAGGCCTTTGAATGAGAGGACTACTTGAACAAAAGTATTTATTACTCACACTACTATATGAAGAGCTCTTCAAATAACTAGATCGTGTGTGATTAATTTCAATTAGACTCCATTTTTCCTAGAACATTGTTGCACATAGCCAACTCCCCTTGTTCTTCCTATTGTTTATTGATTTCACATTGAATTAAATTTCCCTCTTTTAACTAGCTTTTAAAATCAATTTGTAATCCCAACAATACTCAAGGAAAAAATGGGTCATTTAACATTTATGCTATTAAAGAATCAGTATTGAAACTGGTTGTGCCAACATATTAAAAAATTACTATATTTAACTATTTAAATAAATCTTTCTATCTAATTTAGATGTTTCTTAAAGATTAAGGATACATGTTCAGGATACCTAATGGAATTGTGTATTTTAACTTTTGGCCATTGTAAATTGATTAGAAAATATAAGATATTTGCAATCTAACATAAGATTTTGCACAAAAATTTTAAATCCATAATTCTTGGTTTTCAATGAAAAAGGAATACTAAATTTATATTTTTATCTAAACTCATTTTGATATACCAGATAAGCTTTATTTTCAAATAGAATAATAGAAATTTTTTGTAGCTTCCCTCTAGCCTATTTTGTTGGAATTTCTATGAATTGTAAGATAAATAACAAATGCATTCCATGGAGTGCAAGGGGTTATGGTGTAATTAGTAATGGTATTCATATGAATCAAATCCTCCTCATTACAATAATCCTATAAGGTGACCCAAGTAGGAAGGTCTTAAGAATGTGATCCAATCTATATTGTACATTGTATTAAAGTTTACTTTTAACATTTCCTAACATTTACAAATTTATCAGAAAGAGGTTCTTATAGGAATTTTCTCGTAGATGCAGGACAAATATTTATTTAAATCAAACTGATACAAAGAAAGGCCATAAAATAGAAACGCAACATACATTAAAGGTCAAGTAGATTAAATACTTGCTTGATTGATATTTTCTAAAATTTAACAAATATTACCTTGGCCATTTAGCCATGAAAGATAAAAATTCAAATACCCAAATGACTTCCAAAAGTAGTCATCAATATTGTGCTCTAATATGAGATTAGAAGTTTCTAAACATAGTTTCCTCAGAAGTCTTAGATAGTGTGAAAGTGATTCTTAAAACTAAAACAATTTTTATTCTTAGTATATTTCCTCTCATGCCCATCCACAATAATTGGAGGACATAGAGATAGGGACGGTAAGAAACACAGAAACATACAATCAATAGAAGATTAAAATAAAAACTCAAAATAAAAGAAAAGGGGACAAATTTCATAGTTTTAATCTTATTGCAAGTCTCCTAAGAAATTCTTATCAGATAGACACAATATCATCAAACTGGGAAGACAAAGGACATGGACTATTTGAAGCATAGTGCTTCTTGCACCCAAAAAAATTAGAGTTGGAATTGAGAAAGGCCACAAAAACCCTAAATCCTAAAGCCATTGTACTTGGATAGCTTATATATTTACTTGGTATAGTGTACCTTCATACTTTAATAGTTATAACTAATGAAGATGATTGGTGTAGAATTTTACCAATCTTGTTATAATTAATTGATATGCATATATACACAAAGAAAGAAAGAAAAAATATAAGTTACCAAGAAACATAAGATGATGCAGTTATAGGTGTATGCACCATAAAATGGTCACCTAGACTTTGGGCCCCCATTCAACAATTTATCAATCTCCTGAATCAACATTTTGGATTATATCAATTTCCTTGATGGAATCCTATTTTTATCATTTTTTATTATCTTCCTTGGGCTAACCATTTTATCCTAAGTCTTTATTTATTTAAAAGGAATATTTCCTCCCCTTTTAATAAATAAAAAACACCCACTTTTCCTCTTATCCTAAGTTGCACAAATAAAGTACTATTCTTATTTTATAAAAAAAAAGAAAAAGTATTTTTTTTGTCTTATATGGACACAAAAGTCAACTCTTATTTTCTCATTGGAGGATATTTGTGCACATGGATTGCTCATCTTTGATGCTCCGCCATTGATTAAATCTTTTGCCTCTTAATCTCCATGGTCCATTCCTCCTCATTTCCTATAAAAGAAGAGTTCTCCTCCTCATTTTCAGATGCATTTTTGAATACTAATGTTATGTTGCAGGTTTTCTAGGTCATTTGGATCTCTTTGAAGACATTCTTGCATTCAAGCTTTGGAGACATTGTTGTTGCATTTCATTTAGCTAGCTTTCTTGCCTTCATATTTGCATAATCATGGCATTCTTAGTATAGACTTTCTTTATGCTATAGATTAATCTCACATAGTTTAATTAGGAGGGATTGTAAGATTTTTACTTTCCTTTCATAGCCTAGTTTGCACTTTCATTTTCATAGACTAGCTTGCATCCTCATTCTTAGCTTACTTGCATTTCATTTCCATTTGGTTCTTTGGAGATATTGGCACTCTTGCCCTTGTCTTCAATTTTGGAATCTCTCATTGTGTGGTTGACTAGCAAGGTCATAAGTTTATTAGCTCTAGCTGAGAGCAATTTTACAATCTTGCAACTCCATACATAGAGAGCTCTAGGTTGCTATTGAAGGTTTCCCTTTCATGGATTTCCTTTGATGTACTGACTTAGAGAAGTGCACTACTTTTGTGTGTACATTTCTGGTGTCAACAACAAGGTACCTAGTCTGAGGTTTGCTTTGACCCAAAGAGTAATCCTAGCGAATTGAGTACCTCTTTAGCACCTTTTTCATCAAATATGGATATGAGTTATACCTTGACCAAAAAATAAAGAGAAATAATAGATCAATCACTTGGTGACATTTTTTAGAGACATAGGAGAAACATGTCATTCGAAGATGGCAATCAACCCGACTCACCTCCTATTAATTCAAGATATCTAGATGCTCATCAATGAGCCAAAAGACATTATGCACAAGCTCATCAAGATGCACGGTCACAACATGAGGACCAAAACAACCAATCTTATGATGCTCATGTGAACACAACTAACTTGTTCAACCATTTAGGACCAAGTTCCTTGCTAAAAAAACTTCAAGATATACAAGTGAGAGGCTAAAAAGAATTGAACGGGAAAAATAGGCTGCAAGAAATAAACAAGCTGCAAAAGAAGAAAAACTTAGGCTTCTAGAAGAGGAACAACAAGCCTTGTTGGACATAGAGAGAAAGGCATTCCAAGAGGAACAAGATAGGATATTGGCCCAACAACTCAACAATCAATTCAACAATGGGGGTACCAACAGTGGAACCAACTCTCCACCATCTACTCCCTCATCAACTCCAAGAAGTAGAAGGAGGTCAAGGACCCCTTCAAGATCACCTAGTCCTAGAGAAAGAAGGACTTCTCGACATGCACATTATAGGAGACACACACCTCCTAGACTATCAAGAAGTCCCTCCCAATGAGCACATCATGGCTCTCAACATGGAGGAAGTAGTGCCAACTTTGATACTAATATTTTATGAGAATGCAACAAGAACCACTATTTCAACAATATGTGGAAAAAAATAAGGATCAGTTCTTGGAAAGTCTAATCAATAAGGGTTCAAAAGTCCCATACAACTTTGATGTGGACAAAAAAATTAAGAAGCAAAACCCTTCAATTGATGAGGTGATTAAGCAGATGCAAAAGACTATGGATAAAATGATGGCTCCAAAGAATACCTTCAACTTGGACTCCATATGTCCCAATCCCATTGACAAGAGTGTGGTTATGGTAGATTTTCCTAGAAAGGTTGAAATCCCCACATATGACAAATATGATGGTAGTGGTGACCCCCATGACCATGTATGACAGTTCTATATCATGAGCTTTGAATTTCATTATGAGGACTCCTACCTTATGAGATTATTCCCGAGGAGCCTTAGAGGCCAAGCTATGGAGTGGTTTACTAACCTTACCCCTCCTGTTAAAACATTCAAAGAACTTGTCCAAAGGTTTGTGCAGCACTTTGCATATAATCTATCAAGGTCGGTCACCATGCTTGATTTGTGCAAGCTAAAACAAAATCAAGGGGAACCATTTGTGACATTTTTACAAAGGTGGAGATGTTTATGCTCCAAAAATTCTAGGAGCATCCCTAAGGAAGAAAGGATTGATATAATTATGAGCAATCTAGTGCCATAATTAAGATATGATGTTAGAAAAATGGTCTTTAATTCTTTTGACACTATGGTAGAAACTGCATGTCGAATTGAGGACGTTCTAAAAGAACAAGGTATTTTGGCCAAACAATAACAACAACAATAAAGATAAAAAGAAATCATATTGGAACAAAAAAAAGCAAGTAGTCAATGATGGAGTTGTTGACTCTCCATAACCTAAGGAACAAGGAGTTCTTAATCTATCTAATGCAGTTCAAGCTATGAAGCTGCATACATCCTTAGATCAACAAGAGCACAAGCCCAAGTATCAAGATAAACTTCAGTCAGGAAAGAGGAAATTAACTAAGCTTGGAGACTCTTATGCAGATATTTTTAAGACCTTGATTACTCATAATTTGGCACAACATCAGGATCCTACAATGTTTCGCACACCAGATCCTAAACCTTATTGGTGGAATGAGAAAGCTTACTGTGTATACCACAATGGGATTGGACATGAAATTGAATTTTTTTTAAAACTTAAACATCTTGTTCAAGACCTTATTGAGACTGGGAAATTATAGGTTGATGGTGTTAGCACCTAGAAAAAATTTCATGGCCTTAGCCCTTTTCTTCTAGTCTCTGCAGTCATTTTTCAGGTCTCTGCCTTAAACCCTTGGTTCAAAATTTTGAAAATATAGTTGTTGGTAGGAAAAACCCTTTGTAATACCTTGGCCTCATTCTAATTCTTCATTACCTTTTTGGCCACTTAAGTGATCATCTAACACATGTGGGCATTTCATCTCTTCGTCAGTCACATGATCGCTTAGTCCCTGGTGGTTAACTTTTCTTTTCTACGTTTATGCGACTGTATGTTCGCTTAATGTCTTAAAGTCTGGTGGTTACCATCAAATATTATGTGACCCAGTGAAGCGGCTTTTTTTCCTTCGGTTGCTAAATCATGAAATGGTAGGCCCTTTTCATAGATGTGTTACATGTGGACTAGTCATTAGATAATAATACAGGTGGCAGCTTGTGATTTGATAGAGGTTGATGAAGTGCTAGCGGGACCCAGCATCTTGGTCTCCTTTTGATCTTGCGACTAGTGTAAGAGCGTAAAGAATATTCCTCCCCTATTAGATCTTGTGACATTTGTTGATTTAGCATCTAACCAAGGGTTACTAGTGGGTCCACTACTAGCTATGTTGAGATGGCATCTTCCTATTGGTTAGCGGGGATGGTGAGTTGGCTACTTGTCAAGTGGGCCCGATATCTTCTGGCTCTGTGATCAAGTAAGGTTCAAGCAAGATTGACGATTGTCACCATACCACTGAGGGAAGCTATGTGGGTTTTAACATAATGCCTTAATGACAACCATCCAATCTCCTAAAGGATTAAACTATGGGTCTATAATGACATGTGTTCACAGTTGGCGGTCTCTTATTGGTCCATGAGGTAATGACTTCGAACTCATTAGTGGGACCTAGTTTCCAGATGTGTCAGAGGGTCCTGACATTGTTAGTGAATTGACGAATGGTGTAAGTTCTTATTGGATGTGTCAGAAGCTTGAGATCATGTGACAACCACTGATTTCTATTAGTGTCAGAGGGTTGTCAGGGTAGGGAGGAGATTCTAGATCAATGGCAGGCATATAATCTGATGGGATCTTCTGATTGAATGAGATTTTAAGATGGTCATCAATCTTCTAGGCTGGCCAGGGTGGGGACTTGGTGATTCTAACAAAATGGTTTAGCGGCACAAAAAATATCTAATGGGTTTCGCTCATTCATAGAAAAGGATAGCGGTGCTCTAATTTGATTTCCAATTCAGTGAACAAGTGTTCGCGTAATTGCTAACTAACTTGGCAGAGGTAAAAAGTGTTCTGCGAACTGGCAAAACCCTTTTGTCACTAGTTCACCAAATGTAACCAGGATAGGTTTGCTTTACTTTGTTTGCCATATCACTGAGTTAAGCTTGGGTTAGTGTTTTTATCTCATGAATAGGAAATTCCTTGTCACATGTTTGTTGGAGGTAAACCCAGGGTCGTAGTTGAGTTAAGACATAAAGGCCCATGAAAGGGAGGAATCGGGCGGTCAGGACTTAAAGTTGATCTTTATTTAAATATTGACTGCTAATATGTTGCAGGTGCCTTGAATGTGATCATTTAATTCTAAATTTGGTTTTTTCAAGGGTTTCTGAATGACAAAAAGGACTAGTTTTAATTGTTTTTGAAGCCGGATTTGATCTTTTTGGTAGCGTCGGTGGTTGCAGTGTGGTCCAGGGTGTGATGACCATTTACAGGGGGGACTGTACCATCAAGAAATGAACAAGGAATGGCTTGAGGCATGTTGCAGGTGAAATGGTCTGATTAATGAGCATGGTGAATTGATGATTTTCCTTTACTTCTCAAAATTTTTCTCATTCATGAAGATCATCCTTGATTTTACAGACCTGTACTTGGTTTTCCCTCTGAGAATTTTGATTTTTTATTGTAATTAGGGTTGGTGTAGTTGTTCAAACCCTAACCCTATCTATCTGAGGCTTGTTGCATTAGAGCCTATTTAGGATTCCAAGGCAGCTAGTTGTATATATGGTTGAAGTTTTGATTTTATAGGGGTTCCTTCTTCTACAATTTGGAGGAGAATTGGTTCCATGAAGGGTCCTTTTCCTATAGATTTTCTCTACTTCTCTACATATAGAGTCTCTTTTCTCCTTTGTTGGCTCAAAGAATATGATATGCATTGTAATTGATTTGTCTTATGTATGAGATTCAATATATTTCTACTATTATCAGATTGTCTCCATTTGAGTTTCAGATTTATTGATTGAAGCATCAAGGGTGTTTCCATCTTTCTATTTGCATTTCCTATGTGTCTACAATAGAGTTGTTTTCATAGAAGCAACTAGGTTTGGGATTGATTTTTAGGTGTGTATGAATTGGGGTATCAAGGGTATCTCATGTTTGTCTTCCAGTGGATGCTAGTTAATGTATTACTTGTTTATAGGTCTCTTCTAAGGGGAGGGTTAAAATACTTTGAATGGGTGATAACACATTTGGATACATAAGTGGTTTGATAATGTATGGTTTGATCAATGGTGTATGGCTGGTGTAAGGCATCACCATATTTGAATGTATTGTCTTCTTGTTTCATAGCTTTCTTTTGCAGTGAGGTGTTTGACTCTGTGGCCCATTGGGCAAGGCACTGGTCTATGAGAGACTTAGTGTATCTCAGGAGCCCTTCCAACCCAACATCAAATCAAATACCTTTCCCTCTCATGTTGGTAGTAGTAGTAGGAGGTCCTTTCTAGTCTTCAGACTCATTCTATGCAAGTAGGACTATTGCATGTGAATTGGCTTCATTGGGGTATAGGTTACCTGAAGGAGTTTGAAGATTATTCCACAATAATCTATCTGCAGGCCTATTGTTTAACATGAGGTGTCTTGAGTGTGCAGATAAGGAAATACCCACCCAAGTGATGTGGAGATCAAAGAAGAAGGAGGATTCCTTTAAATCCTCATCAATTGGACTATTTTCTTGTCAAATTTGAGTGCCTACCTTGAGAATCAAGCCCATCTATTGATTCAAGTTTGGTCCTAGAAGGAAAAGCTCCAACAGATGAGTTGACCACAAATGTAGACCACAAGGCCTTTAAGGAGCCCTTGCCTAAGTATGAGAAGGGGGAGACTTCTAAAAACAAGAATGGGAAGGCCACAATCAATTACACCTATACAACTGAAAAAAATGTCATCAATATACTTGAAGTTATGGACAATGATGTCAACATGATGGGTGGGAAAGATCCCTATGGTTATGATGTAAACTCACCTCCCACATTTGACAAAGGACCTATTGTTGTGCTTAGGGGTCCTCAATCTCAAAGGTCATCTTAGCCCCTCAATGCTATTACTAGGAGTCAGTCCCAAGGTCCTATTATCATTAGAGGTCCTAATTCTAGCAAATACAAGCAACTAGTGTCCAAAAGTGTTCCTCCCAAGTCTGCAGTTGGTCCTGATATGAGTTACAACCTTGTTGATTAGTTATAATGAACGCCAGCATAGATTTCCATTTTTGAGCTCTTAGAATTGTCTCCTAAACACAGGCATGTCCTTGAGGATGCCTTGCAAGCCACTAATGTTCCTAATGACATAGATTTTGATCAATTCTAGAACATGATCAATCACCTTGCTAGCCCTCATTACCTCACATTTTCAAAAGAGGATGATATAGCATTAAGTCATCCACACAATTTGGCCCTTCATATCGAGGTCATGATCCACAAAACCCATGTTAGGCGCATGTTAATAGATGGGGGTGCTGGGCTTAATATTTTCTCTTTGAGTCTATTGAAAGCTTTGGGATATTCTAAGAAAATAATTGACACTAGGAAGAAGATCACAATTAAAGCCTATGATGAAGCAGAGTGAAGCTCTAAGGGATTGGTTGTTCTTCCTATTAGGATCGGTCCTATGGAAAAGGACATTTTGTTCCAGATTGTTGATGCCAAACCTTTGGCATATAATATCTTGTTGGGTAGGCCATGGATTCATGACATGCAAGTGGTGCCGTCTACCTACCACCAATGTGTTAAGTTCCCTTACAATGGAGTTGAAGTATGCATAACAGGGGATAGCACATTATTTTTTAATGTGATTTCAGCGGGCTCTCATGTCCCTTTGAATAAAGAGGCTGATAATTTTGATGCTGCTCTTGAGCAGTGTAAGAGTAAGTTTAAGTCCATAGACCTTGTTGGTCCATTTTCCTGTCAATGCAAAATCCCTTGATAATGGCCCATTACCTTGCAAGTTTTCTTGAAGTGTCCTGCCCCACGCTCTTCAATGCATCACCTTGCTCCAGTCCAAATTGCACATGCTAAATTGCAAAACCTAGGGAGATATTTAATGTTTTAAGGTCTATAGGAAAATATTTTTAAAATCTGCCTAAGTGTCGAAAACCCACAATGTTTTTGAAAATGGATGATGTTTTCAGTCTGTGTGAAAACCTTCATTGTTTTTGACCTTATGCCTTCCTGCTTTTGTGCACTTGTCTTCTGGCATCAAAAAATTTGTGTGTTTTCAGTCTTTCGTTGTGTCAAAATTTTTTTGTGTTTTTGACCTCGATCTTAACTGCACAAGTGCGATCGTTGGTGGGTCCCAGTTCTTCTCAGTTGCCTAGTGTGGTTAAAGTTTAGATAAGATTGGTGGTTGTCATATGTTCACATGGTAAAGATGCACGATATTTAACCTCTACACTTTTGCGACAGGTCATTGGATTTTCCTATATGGACATGTCATGGGCCCATTTGTGGGGTTTTAGCAGTTTGATGGTCCCATTGATGGTGATGTGGCAGCCTGGGGTTGGCTATCGCATGATCACATGTCAAATTTTTTTGACATGTGATCATGTGACTAGTTGACATGTGTTGCTGGGGCCTGGTGGCAGGTGGTAATGTGGCATCTGCGGTGGTGAGGTGGCAAATTTCTATTGGGTGCCAGATGGTGCTATGGTGGTGGTCATGTCCAGAAGAAAGGGGGCATGGGGCCAGTGCTCTTGGTGGCATGGGAACTTTTCATTGGCTGGCGGGTGACAATGTGGCAGTCTTATGGCCTTGTCGCATGACCAAAAGGGCCATTTTCACAGCTTGCGACCATGTGACAAGTTAATTCCTTGCTGTGGCCTGGTAATAGGTGGTGGAGTGGGCATTCCTGATTGGTCAGCATGGAGGTACTGTGGTCCCACTATGTTTTGGTTGGTTCACGTGATCTGAGGTGGTAGTCTTATGGCTTTGTCGCATGATCGCAAGGGCCATCTTTTGGCCTTGCGATCATGTGATAAGGGTTCCATGTGTGCTCGGGCCTGTTTGTAGTTGGCAGGTCGTGTCATGGCAATATCTGATTGGTTTGAGCTGGTAGGATGATATATTTGAATGCGGGACCAAGTTAGGGTATCTTGGCAATGGGAGGATTCCATGATCAACGGTTGTCATGTGATTGCATGGAATCTTGCCTGTCCATGTGATCATGTGACCGACCGTTGATATCTCTCTGCTGACATCAGATTTTTAAGCCCGTGAGATGGAGAGGATCTACAACAGGGACTTAATGTTGGTCTCAGTTCAATTTGTTGATCGCCGATGCACCATTAGATTTTAGGTGGTGACGTGCCAACCGGAAGGATGCATGTTAGCGGCTTGTTGCATGTTCACATGAGACAGTTTTCTGGCTATGCAAACATGAGAAAAACCTTTTTTTGGCAGCGGTAGTGGTGGTAGTTATGAAGACGATAATGGGAAGTGGCATGTCGAATGTTTGCATAGGCCTTTTTCAGTCTATGCGATCATGCGACAACTGTTTCATGTCACCGTTGCGGAGTTAAAGGTGGGTCCATGATGCTAGTGCTACTGAGGTGTTAGATCCTGATTGGCTATTGAAGCAGTGATGCGGACTTGGATTTTTCATGGGCTTGTTGACTATCGTGGACTGCCCGATTTGCAAGAAAATGTAATACCCGAGTAACCTGATATATGAGTATGTTTCAGTGGCCTTGGCTGAGGTAAGTGAAAGTGAGTATAGTTGCTTTTCTTTTGATAAGCAAGAATACATTAAAGATGTGCTGGATGATTGCAGCTAGGAAGAAAAGGTATCGATTTCTTGTCCCCTTTCATATGTTTCAATCCATGATGATTTTGATGATGCATGTTTCCCAAATAGTGAGTTTGTGGGGGAACATGTGGAGGAAGGCATAGGTGATGATAAACTCAGAGTTGGTATGCGGCCTATACTTGACAGTGATTTCTATCATCATGCATGTGGTAGAGGTTTTAGACTCTTGTTTGATTTTGTGAACATAAACCAAGTTTTTGATAGAGGAAAAGGATGGCACTTCTTTTGCATCCAGATGTTGCTTGTGTATATTCTGTATATCCTGTATAATGCTGTTAGAGTTTTTGGTAGGGAGCTAGTCTATGATTTCTTGGATAAAGAGCAGGGAGAGGGCCTATTTTATTTTCTCCAGTGGGTGGTCTGCTTCTTCCCAGAGATCTGAGGTCCTCATTGTATCTGCAAGAGATACATGTCCCCAACTAGAGCCACTATTGGTCCATTTTCCTGTCAATGCAGAATCCATTGAAAATGGCCCATTTCCTTACAAGTTTTCTTGAAGTGTCCTGCCCCACACTCTTCAATGTGTCACCTTGCTCCAGTCAAAATTGCACGTGCTGAATTGCAAAACCCAAGGAGATATTTAATGTTTTAAAGTCTACAGGAAAATATTTTTAAAATCTGCCTAAGTGTCGAAAACCCACAATATTTTTGAAAATCCATGATGTTTTCAGTCTATGTGAAAACCTTCATTATTTTCGACCTTATACCTTCCTGCATTTGTGCACTTGTCTTCTGGCATTGAAAACTCTATGTGTTTTTAGTCTTTCATTGTGTCAAAAGCTTTGTGTGTTTTCGACCTTGGTCTTAACTGCGCAAGTACGATCGTTGGTGGGTCCCAGTTCTTCTTAGTTCCCCGGTGTGGTTATGTTTGGACAAGATTGATGGTTGCTGTATGTTCACATGGTAAAGATGGATGATGTTTAACCATTACACTTTTGCGACAGGCCATTGGCTTTTCCTATATGGACATGTCATGGGCCAATTTGTGGGGTTTGAGCTGTTTGGTGGTCCCATTGACGGTGATGTTGCAGCCTGGGGTTAGCTATCGTATGATTGCATGTTAGAGTTTTTTGACATGCGATCATGTGACCAGTTGACACGTGTCCCTAGAGCCTGGTGGTAGGTGGTAATGTGGCATCCACGGTGGTGAGGTGATGAATTTCTATTGGGTGCCACGTGGTGCTGTGGTGGTGGTCATGTCCGGAAGAAAGGGGGCGTGGGGTCAATTCTCTTGGTGGCATGGGCACTTTTCATTGGCTGGCGAGTGACAATGTGGTGGTCTTATGGCTTTTTTGCATGATCACAAGGGCCATTTTCACAACTTGTGACCATGTGACAAGTCTCTTCCTTGCTGGGGCCCGATAATAGGTGGTGGAGTGGGCATTCCCAATTGGTCAGCATGGAGGTACTGTGGTCCCACTATGTTTTGGTTGGTCCGCGTGATTTGAGGTGGTAGTCATATGGCTTTGTCACATGATCGTAAGGGCCATCTTTCGGCCTTGCGATCATGCGACAAGGATGTCATGTGTGCTCGGGCTTGTTTGTAGTTGGTAGGTGGTGTCGTGGCAATCTTCAGTTGGTCCGAGTTAGCGGGATGATAGATTTGAACATGGGCCCAAGTTAGGGTATCTCGACAGTGAGAGGATTTCATGATCAATGATTATCATGTGATTGCATGGAATCTTACCGGTCAATGCGATCATGCGACTGACTATTGATATCTCCCTGCTGACGTCAAATTTTTAAGCCCGTGAGATGGAGAGGATCTACGACAGGGACTTAATGTTGGTATCAGTTTGATTTGTTGATCACTGATGCACAATTAGAGTTTAGGCGGTGGTGTGCCAACCAACAGCATGCATGTTAGTGGCTTGTCACATGTTTGCATGAGCCAATTTTTCGGCTATGCAAACATGCAAAAAACCCACTTTTGGAAGCGGCAACGGTGGCAGTTATGAAGAAGGTAATGGGAAGTGGTGTGTCACATGTTTGCACAAGCCTTTTCCAGTCTATGCGATCATGCGACAACAGTTTGATGTCACCGTTGTGGAGTTAAAGGTGGGTCCATGATGCTACTGCTGCTGAGGTGTTAGATCCTGATTGGCTACTAAAGTGATGATGTGGACTTCAATTTTTCATGGGCTTGTTGACCGTTGTGGACTGCCCAATTTTCCAAGAAAATGTAATACCAGTGACTATGATTTAAAGGTTGACTAGCTAGCCGTTGGCACCCAATTTCAAATGTGATTGCAAGGATTTGTACCGTAAAGGAATGAATACAATCTTGGTTCAAGGTGTATTTATATGTGGGTGAAAGGACTATTTGGCATGACAAATTCTTAGTCCTTGGTACATTTTCAGAGTATTGGCATAAATGAAGATCATTTTTGGTTATGTTCTTACCAGGTTGCCTATGTTTCCTGCCCCTGCAGTAAATTTTGATGTTTTTCTAGTTGTTCTAGGGGGTGAAACCCTAGCCCTAGCTGTCCGTAGCTTGTTGCAACCTATTTTGGGTTTCCAAGGAAGCTAGTGGTATAAGTGGTAGCTTTTTCAACTTTGAAGGGGTTCGTATTTGGGATCAGTCTAGAGGTTCTGATTTCAATTAGTTCTAGGGGTTTGTAGTAGGGTTGTATCACATTGCATGTAAGCTGAATAGAATTTCTGGAAGTCTTTTGTAGGTTATTAAAGTGGTTTGATCTCTGTCCTACTTTGATCATGTACATGACTCCTCATACTTAATATAACTATTTCATGTTTACAAGTCTCTCCTTGGTGTCATTCATGTGAGTTTTGGATTTTTTGATCCATTGCATAGGGTTACCTTGTTCTTGTCTTTAGTTCTTGATCTAGGATCAAGTGAAATTTACTTTAGAAGGGACATAGATTCATCTTGGTTGTCTACAGAATGATCTAATAAGTAGTGGATGGGTTGGAACATTTATATTTATGGCTATGAGTCTTTGACAACAGTTGGTTCATGTTTCATTATTTGTATGTGAGGTCTGGCCAATGGATAATGGCACTGATCAAGGATTAGTACATTTAGTTGAGTCCAATGTCTGATTGGCTCTTGTCTACGTTCCCTATCCTCATTAATCAAAGACCCTTTTAAGTTTTAAGCATTGTTGTTAGTAGTAATACCCTTCACAAGGCCATTTCATTCTGCATAGTAGAGTTGATTCAATGAATACCTGGTTAGTATTTAGTAATCCTTTACTATGATCTGCTATATAAATCTAGAAGTATAAGGTGTGTAGTGAGTTTGTATTTTGTCTGGATTAGGTGCACTTGCCTTGGTTTTGCAGAGCCAAAAGTAGAAGAGGGCAGTCTTGTCCCTATAGTTGGTCCAGTTGCCTTGCAGAGCTCTCATACTTGGAACTAACCACTCCTAACATTAGTCTCAAGGCATATTGGTAGCCCTAAGTGGCATAAGCATTTTTGAACACCAACAAGATGGTGACTCTATTGAGGATTTACAAGTGTGCTACAAGGATTTTCTGATTGGGTTATATGTGACTTTGCTATGGAAGATCCTAGAGTCTATTGGTGTTTCAAGATAGATCAATAAAGTTTGTGTCCTCTGAAGAGAGGTGGCGACTCTATGCTAGAAAGAACCTAAGTTGTGTAGTTTTGTTGGGACTTCATTTAGCTGAGAAGAAGGAAGCAGCATTCAATAGGGTGATCCAAGTATTCTCCATCAAAATTTTATGTCTATGCATGGTCCTAATCAAATGATTATGTCATTAAAGGGATAGGACAAGTGTGAAGTATCTAAAAATAGCTAAGTGATAGGTGGGAGTCATTTGCAAGTGTTTTGATTCCCTATTTTTGATTTACAAAGAATCAAGTATAAAGGAACAAGGTTGTATATTAGTGATTGATGTGCTTAGGGGTCCTATTGGTAGGGGGTATGCACCATTTTGTTATGATGGCATACCTAGTTTCCCCAACAAAATCCCTGATGAAATCAGAGATTATATACCAAAGTTAAATAGGAATCAGTGTCCATCAGCAAGAAAACATGTGATGGCTTTTTCTGATTTAATGTGTGATTTTGATGTCTACCATGAGGATTTGTGGATGAGGTTGTTTGTGCAGACTCTTGAGGGAGATGAAAGGGAGTGGTTTTCATTTTTGTCTATAGCCTCTATTTCTTCATGGAATGAGTTGAGTTATTGCTTCATTGATTATTTTGATAGCGAGGTAGATGTAAAATCAATGTTGGACAATTTGATGAGAATTCAGATTGAAGAAGATGAGTTGATTCAAAGATTTAACAACAGATTCACTAGGACATTAATGGATATCCCTGAGGATTTTTGACCTCATGATCAAATTTTCCTAGTCATTTACTTGAGTGCATTTGACCAAAAAATGGGTTTCTTGCTGAGGGATAAACAACCACAAAGTCTACATCAGGCTTTTGAGGTTGCATTGGATATTGAGTGCAATCTAAAGTATGGAGTTATAAGAAGACATGCCTCTACTAGTTTGCATATTCAAAGTAGGGTGAATGATCAGGAGGAGGTTGAGAAACATCAGTGCTCTCATCCATCTAATTTTGTATTAATCACAGTGTTGTATATGAAGGTGAATTGAGTTCTACCAAAAATGCTGAGAAAAGTGTTGACTGTGGGAGCATGGATGAGGTTGAGAATGAATTACTTTCCGACGATATGCCACAGGGTTTCTCTCATATTGCAAATGATTTTTCTTCACAGTCTTCTATTCCAGTGGGTGGTAATGATGATGATTGTAAAGTCTTGGAGATTGAAGATTTTTGGGGAAATCCATTAAGTGGTACTTCTGATGATGATGAGATTGATTACAACACTGATTATTCAGATGTTGATAGCAGTGATGGTGAGTCATGCTCTAGCTTTGACTCTGAATTTTCTTCTTCTTTTAAAGATGTGTATGATGATGGAAATAAAGACATATATAGTGTGGTTTCCAATGAGTTATTTGATGAGGACACTAGAGAGAACTAGTTGGCACTTTGTCTAAATTATTATGAGAAACAATTCCATGTTGTTTCTAACCCGCTATTTGAGGAGTGTGCTCAGAGGATGGAATTTGTTGAGGATTACTCACCTTCTGGACTTAAAGTTTCACATACAGTTGATCTGGAGTCTCCCTCACAAATGAGGCCAGTTAAAAGAAAGGTAATGTAGGATGAATGTTGCTTTGTTGATGAAGATGCATTACATTGGGACAATGTTTTTCTTCTGCCACCAAGTAGTGAGAATAATGGTGATAATCTAGTTCATGATGTTGATCATGTGAATCATCCTTATGAGGATAAAGGTGTGATTTATCAAGAGAAATCAGACTTGGTAAACCCAAGTAACCTAATATATGAGTATGTTTTAGTGGCCTTGGCTGAGGTAAGTGAAAGTGAGTATAGTTGCTTTTCTTTTGATATGCAAGAATGCATTAAAGATGAGCTAGATGATTGCAGCTAGGAAGAAAAGGTATCGGTTTTTTGTCCCCTTTCATATGTTTCAATCCATGATGATTTTGATGATGCATGTTTTCCAAATAATGAGTTTGTGGGGGAACATGTGGAGGAAGGCATAGGTGATAATAAATTCAAACTTGGTATGCAGCTTATACTTGACAATGATTTCTATCATCATGCATGTGGTAGAGGTTTCAGAATCTTATTTGATTTTGTGAACAGAAACCAAGTTTTTGATAGAGGAAAAGGATGGCACTCCTTTGGCATCCAGATGTTTCTTGTGTATATTCTGTATATCCTATATAATGGTGTTAGAGTTTTTGGTAGGGAGCCAGTCTATGATTTCTTGGATAAAGAGTAGGGAGAGGGCCTCATTTGTTTTCTCCAATGGGTGGTCTGCTTCTTCCCAGAGATCTGAGGTCCTCATTGTATCTGCAAGAGATACATGTCCCCAACTAGAGCCACTGTTGGTCTATTTTCCTGTCAATACAAAATCTCTTGAAAATGGCCCATTTCCTTGCAAGTTTTCTTGAAGTGTCCTACCCCACGCTCTTCAATGTGTCACCTTACCCCAATCCAAATTGCATGTGCTAAATTACAAAACCTAGGGAGATATTTCATGTTTTAAGGTCTGCAGGAAAATATTTTTAAAATCTGCCTAATTGTCGAAAACCCACAATGTTTTTGAAAATCCATGATGTTTTTAGTCTGTGTGAAAACCTTCATTATTTTTGACCTTATGCCTTCCTGCTTTTGTGCACTTGTCTTCTGGCATCAAAAACTCTGTGTGTTTTCAGTCTTTCGTTGTATCAAAAACTTTGTGTGTTTTCGACCTTGGTCTTAACTACGCCAGTGCGATCATTGGTGGGTCCCAGTTCTTCTTAGTTCCCCGGTGTGGTTAAAGTTTAGACAAGATCAGTGGTTGTCATATGTTCGCATGGTAAAGATGCATGATATTTAACCTTTACACTTTTGCGACAGGCCATTGGAATTTCTTGTATAGACATGTCATGGGCCCATGTGTGGGGTTTGAGTAGTTTGGTGGTCCCATTGATGGTGATGTGGTAGCCTGGGTTTGGCTATCGCATGATCGCATGTTAGAGTTTTCTGACATGCGATCATGCGATCGGTTGACACGTGTCCCTGGAGCTCGGTGGCAGGTGGTAATGTGGTGTCTATGGTGGTGAGGTGGCAAATTTCTATTGGGTGCCACGTGGTGCTACGGTGGTGGTCATGTTCAAAAGAAAGGGGGCATGGGGCCAGTGTTCTTGGTGGCATGGGCACTTTTCATTGGCCAGTGAGTGATAATGTGGTGGTCTTATGGCCTTGTTGCATGATCGCAAGGGCCATTTTCATAGCTTGTGACCATGTGACAAGTTTCTTCCTTGCCGGGGCCTGGTAATAGGTGGTGGAGTGGGCATTCCTGATTGGTCAGCATGGAGATACTGTGGTCCCACTATGTTTTGGTTGGTCCATGTGATCTGAGGTGGCAGTCTTATGGCTTTGTCACATGATCGCAAGGGCCATCTTTCGGCCTTCCGATCATGTGACAAGGGTGCCATGTGTGCTCGAGCCTATTTGTCGTTGGCAGGTGGTGTCGTGGCAATCTCCAGCTGCTTCGAGCTAGGAGGATGATAGATTTGAATGCGGGCCCAGGTTAGGGTATCTTGGTAGTGGAAGGATTCCATGATCAACAATTGTTGTGTGATTGCATGGAATCTTACCGGTCCATGCGATCATGCAACTGACCATTGATATCTCCCTACCGACATCAAATTTTTAATACCACGGGATGGAGAGGATCTATGGCAGGGACTTAATGTTGGTCTTAGTTCAATTTTTTGATCACTGATGCACCGTTAGATTTTAGGTGGTGATGTGCCAACCGGTAGGATGCATGTTAGCGGCTTGTCACATGTTCGCATGAGCCAGTTTTTTGTCTATGCGAACATGCAAAAAACCCTTTTTTGGCAGCGGTAGTAGTGGCGGTTATGAAGAAGGTAATGGGAAGTGGCATGTCTCATGTTCGCATAGGCCTTTTCTAGTCTATGCGATCATGCGACAACTATTTGATGTCGTCGTTGCAGAGTTAAAGGTGGGTCCATGATGCTAGTGCTGCTGAGGTGTTAGATCCTAATTGGCTACTGAAGTGGTGACGCAAACTTGGATTTTTCATGGGCTTGACCATTGTGGACCGCCCGATTTTCCAAGAAAATGTAATACCAGCGACTGTGATTTAAAGGTTGACTAGCTAGCCATTGGTGCCCGATTTCAAATGTGATTGTAGGGATTTGTACCGTAAAGGAATGAATACAATCTTGGCTCGAGGTGTATTTGTAGGTGGGTGAAAGGACTATTTGGCATGACAAATTCTTGGTCCTCGGTACATTTTCAAAGGATTGGCATAAATGAAGATCATTTTTGGTTCTGTTCTTACCAAGTTGCCTATGTTTCCTGCCCCTGTAGTAAATTTTGATGTTTTTCTAGTTGTTCTAGTGGGTGAAACCCTAGCACTAGCTGTTTGTAGCTTATTGCAACCTATTTTGGGTTTCCAAGGTAGCTAGTGGTATAAGTGGTAGCTTTTTTGACTTTGAAGGGGTTCAAATTTGGGATCAGTCCAAAGGTTCTGATTTCAATTGGTTCCAGGGGTTTGTAGCATGGTTGTATCACATTGCATGTAAGCTGAATAGAATTTCATGAAGTCTTTTGTAGGTTATTGAAGTGGTTTGATCTTTGTCCTTCTTTGATCATGTACATGACTCATCATACTTAATATAACTATTTCATGTTTACAAGTCTCTCCTTGGTGTCATTCATGTGAGTTTTGGATTTTCTGATCCATTGCATAGGGTTACCTTTGCATATGTTCTTGTCTTTAGTTCTTGATCTAGGATCAAGTGAAATTTACTTTAGAAGAGACATAGATTCATCTTGGTTTTCTACAAAAGGATCTTATAAGTAGTGGATGGGCTAGAATGTTTATATTTACGGCTATGAGTCTTTGACAATAGTTGGTTCATGTTTCATTGTTTGTATGTGAGGTCTGCCCAATGGATAATGGCAATGATCAAAGATTAGTACATTTAGTTGAGTCCAATGTCTGATTGTCTCTTGTCTACATTCCCTATCCTCATTAATCAAAGACCCTTTTAAGTTTTAAGCATTGTTGTTAGTAGTAATACCCTTCACAAGGCCATTTTATCCTACATAGTAGAGTTGATTCAATGAATACCTGGTTAGTATTTAGTAATCCTTTACTATGATCTGCTATATAAATCCAGAAGTATAAGGTGTGTAGTGAGTTTGAATTTTGTCTAGATTAGGTGCACCCACCTTGGTTTTGCAGAGCCAGAAGTAGAAGAGGGAAATCTTGTCCCTATAGTTGGTCTAGTTGCCTTGTAGAGCTCCCATACTTGGAACTAACCACTCCTAACATTAGTCTCAAGACATATTGGCAGCCCTAAGTGGCATAAGCATTTTTGAACATGAACAGACCTTGGCATGGGAGACTACCAAATGGATTCCTTCACAAAAATTCTAATCTCACCTAGGTCTTATGGAAAACCTTCACCTGAGAGGAAACCTTCATCGTTAGATATGACCTTTTTTGGAAATTTTGTAGAGTCCTCAGTACTTATTCATGAGGAGAAAGAGGAGGTAGCCATTAGAGATTAGATTTATAGAGAAGAAAAGTATCAATACAATGAGAATTTTGTGCCATCTCCTAAAACCTATGGGAGAGGGTATACTTTGGTTAAAAAGATGGGCTACCCAAGTCATGGCCCTTTCAGTCATAGGTTAGATGCCAAGGCTGAACCAATCAACCATGCTCTTTTTGTTCATAGGACTAAATCAACAGTTGGCCTAGGCTTTGATAATGGAAAGAAGACAAGTGTCCCTATCCTAGCTACAATAGATAGTGATAGTGACTCAGATTATACACCCAATCTTCAAAACCAGTAAGACATGATTGATGATTGGGTGCCTTCCACCAATCTCCTTTGGGGAGATTTAGATGATTCAAAAACTAAAAATACAGACACCATAGAAGGTGATACCATTCACAATCTTGAAGCTTCTGCATCAAGGCATCCCAAGCCTTCTTGGTGTAAACATCCCAGCAGAGATTTAGAAATAGATTTGCATGAGTTCGAGTGGGACTCTCTTTCAGATGAAACAGTTGATTTGGACATGGATGTTGTCCATACCTATAGTACTCAACCCAATGTGACCAACGAGCCTAGTGTAGGACTAGAGGATTGGACTCCTCGAATTGCCTTAGTGGACAACGCTTCATTTGGTAGGACAAATCCTAATTTGGATATCGTAGAAGGAGACTTGATAGATCCTAACTATGCGATCACCAGAGATAATTCCTTTCATATCAATAATGTTGAACCAATCATTGACCTACCCCTTGTAAACTGTCATGTGATTGATTGGTCACAATTTTGTCAAGAGTCTCAGCTCCTCACTTTTCATAATGACTACGAGATAGCCTTCTACTTGAATGCTCTTGAACCCATAGTCTCTTCCACCAATGAACCTACAATGAGTATGATGGAGCTGGATATTAAGTACCTCAATTGAAAATAAAAGAAATGAAAAAAAAGAGAAATGGTTCTGATGGGGAAAATCACTTTGTGGTGGTGTCAGAACCCAAAATAGTAAAAATAAAAGATGTATCCGAAGGTGAAAACCTCTTTGAGGTGCCTAAGGATGGGGTACTTAATAACCTACTGAGTTATTTCCAAGACAGGTCATTAGTTCTTATTGACCCTACACAACCGGTAAATTTGAATACAGAAGAGGCTCCACAAGTGATACATCTAGCTTAGTCTCTATCAGTGCAAGAAAAAGAAGCATACAGAAAGTTCTTACAGAAGAAGAAAATCAATTTTGCTTGGACATATTCAGACATGCTAGGGCTTGACACTAATCTCATTATGCATCAGTTATCTATAGCTCCAGGAATTAAACCAATAAAATAGAAGTTGAGGAAAATGCATCCTCACATAGCTCTCCTTGTTAAGGCTGAATTAGAAAAGCTCCTAGGAGCAGGATTTATTAGAGCTATCGACTATGCCGAGTGGATCTCAAATATTGTTCTAGTTTCAAAACATGATGGGTCCATTCATGTATGTATAGACTTTAGAGATCTTAACAAAGCCTACCCAAAGGATGAATTTCCACTCCCTAACATAGACATGATAGTGGATATGATGGTGGGCTATGAGATATACTCTTTAATGGATGGTTTTTCCAGTTATAACCAAATAAAAATAGCTCTTGAGGATCAAGAAAAGATAGCCTTCACATGTGCATGGGGAACCTATTGTTGGAATGTCATGCCATTTGGATTAAAAAATGCAGGAGCCACATACCAAAGAGCTATGACCACAATATTTCATGATATGATGCATAAAAACATGGAGGATTATGTGGATGATACCTTGACCAAGTCTAAGCAAAGGGATACACACCTAGAAGATTTGGAAGTAATTCTAGATCAAATGGAGCAGTTTTAGTTAAGATTGAATCCAAAAAAGTGTGCATTTGGGGTTACCTCAGGTAAACTTCTAGGATTCATAATTTCAGCCAAAGGTATAGAGGTGGATCCCGAAAAGGTTCAAGCTATATTAGATATGCTGCCTCCTAAGAACATTAGTCAAATGTGAAGTCTTCAAGGACAACTCCAATCCATATGGAGGTTTATTTCACAACTTGTAGATAGAGCACAACCATTCAACAAGACATTGCATAAGAGAGCCACATGTGCTTGGAATGAGGATTTCCAAAAGAGCCTAGATCAAATAAAGAAATACTTGGCTAATCCTCCAATTTTAATGCCTCCTATCCTAGGAAAATTATTAATTTTGTACATCTCAGGGAAAAAATCTTCCTTGGGGGCATTGTTGGCTCAACTTGATGATAATGGGAAGGAAAGAGCCATTTACTACATTAGTCATACTCTAGTATCTTATGAGATTAATTATAATAGTATTGAAAAGTCTTGTCTTGCAGTAGTGTTTGCTTCCCAAAAGTTGCGACACTACATGCTTGCCCATACTATACATCTTGTTGCCAAAATTGATCCTCTTAAGTATTTGCTTAGTAAGGCTGCTCTCATGGGTAGACTTGCTAAGTGGATGATGGTTTTGTCAAAATTTGATATAGAGTACATTGAGCGTAAGGCTATAAAAGGGCAAGCTATTGCAGATCAACTTTCTTATTTCCTAGTCAAGGATAGCATGCCTATTCAAGTGGAATTTCAAGATGAGCATATCATGTACATGACCACGCATACCTGGAAAATGTTCTTTGATGGTTCAAATATGAAAAATGGATCAGGAGCTAGAGTATTGTTTATTTCTCCTCATGGATGCAACATACCTATGTCTTACAAACTTTTGTTTCCATGCACAAATAATATTATAGAATATGATTCTCTAACCAATGGACTTAGGATGGCTATAGTGTGGAATATAATAGAGTTACATGTCTTTGGGGATTCGCAATTAATTATCAACCAAGTAAATAAAGAGTACCAAACTAAAGATGATAAGCTAGTACCTTACAAAAAGATGGTTGATTCATTGCGACGTTACTTCACATTTGTGACATTTCAATAGATCCCTAGAGTAGAGAACAAAGTAGCTGATGCTATGGCTACATTGGCTTCCATTTTTTAGCTAGAGCAACATGAATCTAGATATGAATTTCTAGTGGAAGAGCTACATCACCCCATTTTTTACTCCTCAAAAAGCCATGTCATCTATACCTTGGTTAGTCATGAGTCATCCTGCTATGGTGCCATTTACTCATATCTCCATGATGACATCATCCCTGAAACCTTTAATTTCTCTGAAAGAAGAAACCTTGTCCGTAACACCTCTCACCATACCCTTATCTCTGGTGATTTGTATAGGAGGGGTTTAGATTGGACACTTCTTAGGTGCTTCGAAAAGGATGAGTCTGATAGAGCGTTAGTTGACATCCATGAGGGCATTTGTGGAGGACATTCTAATGGTCTTGCTATGGCTTGAAGGTTGCTTAGGGTAGGGTACTATTGGCCCACAATATAGATGGATGCTATAGCTTTTGCCAAGTCTTGTGAAAAATGTCACGAACATGGAAACCTGATTCATGCTCTGGGTAGGGAGCTTATTCCTTCTATTTCTCATTGGCCATTTCAACGCTGGGCCTTTGACCTTGTTGGGAAGATTCATCCCAACTCATCAGGTGGACATAAATTCATTATTACTTCTACTGACTACTTTACCAAATGGGTAGAAGCCATTCCATTGTCTGTTGCTTCAGGAAAGACAATTTCTTTATTCATCTTGAATCACATCATCTGTCGATTTGGGATACCTTCTGAGATAATCACTGACAATGGAGGTTAGTTCAAAAACAAGGACCTTATACACCTCTGCAAGAAATTCAAGATAAAATAGCTTTGGTCCTCCATTTACTTCCTGCAAAGAAATGGACAAGCAGAGGCTTCAAATAAAACCATTCTTAAGATTCTCCATAGAACAGTTCACAAGAATGGTAGAGATTGGCACCTACAGATCAATCCAGCCTTATGGGCTTATAGAATGAGTATACGTACTCCCATAGGGGCTACTCCTTTTGCCCTCACTTATGGTGTTGAAGCAGTATTACCTTTAGAAGATGAGATTCCTTCACTTAGAGTATCTCTCAAAGGTCTGATTATAGATGAAGATTACCATGCCATGAGGTTACAAGAGTTGGAACTTCTTGATGAAAAATACAAAGCATCATTTGATCACATGAGAGTTTACCAAAAGTGTATGTCCAAAGCATTCAACAAGAAGTTTTGCCCTAGAGAATTTCAAGTAGGTGATCTTGTTTTGCGAGAGAATCCTAAGAACCAACAAAATAGAGAGCAAAAGAGTAAGTTCAAACCTAATTGACTTGGGTCATATGTCATCACACTACTTTTGGGATAGGTGCTTACTTGTTATCTGATGAGGATGGAGAATAGCTCCCTGATCCCATCAATATTTTGCACCTCAAGAAGTTCTACTCATGATGCCTATTCAGTCTAGGGGCATCCTTTGTACATATTTTATGATCCTGAAAAAATTCCAAAAAAATTCATATATGATGCTGAAAAAATCCTAAAAAGCATATAAAGTCGTGAAAAAAAATACAAAAAAATCAAAAAATGCAAAAAAATTTAAAAAAATAGAAAAAGTGCCTTGGTGAAAACCTGGAAACAGGCGCCTTGGTAGCAAAAATACAAAAAATCAAAAAAAAAAATCTCCAAGTGGTGAAAACCTAGAAACAGGCGCTACTTGAGGCCTTTGCACCCTTGTCTTTTAGCATGCGTCCTTGACACTTAGCCATTCTCCATCATGCCTTGACCTTATTTGACTTGGTCTGGAATTGATCTTTATTTTTGTCCAGGGGGCATACCTGTTAGCATAGGTCCTTTAGGTGCATTTGTCTCTTAGGGCATTTCACAAACAGTTGTTTTTCAACACCACCCCAAACTGTGTTTTTCAACACTACCCTTGTGTCGAGTGTTTCTCAGCACTTATCAGTTATCTTACCCACCAGTCTAAGTGTGATGCGATATCACTCATTAGCAAATTTGATACTCAAACTTTCACTTTATGACCAACACACACACACTTAAACAATCAACTCAATTGAGATATGTTGACTTTATTTTTCTTTGTGTTTTGTCTATGAGGATTTCTTTGATGAGTGGTCTCTCCCTAAGAATTTTTTGATGATGCATAACTAGAAGACTGAGGGTATGAGAATATGTTTTATTTCTTTATCTTCTTGTGGGTATATTTTGTTGGTCCTAATTGTCATTAGCATTTATGCTTGATCCACTTGACACCTAGGATCTACAAGGTATTATCCTTGACTATTTTGCGAGTGCATACTTATAGCCATCTTGACCTTCTTATGTCCTGATGTAAGCATAATCTCGCTATAGAAAACTTAGGTAATCTCACTGCACTAGTCATCTTGACCTACATGTCTTTGGTGCCTAGGTGGGATTCCTACATCTCTATCTGATATAGATGATATTCATATTCACATAGTCATACTAGTGTGTATTGTATGATCTTATGATGCTACCCATAATACTAGATGATGATAATTAGATGTCTATAAGCGTTGTGACCTTGCAAGTCAACCACTTTTGTAGTAGCTTGCATTTCTAGGTTCATGTTAGATTAGTTTTGCATTTTTCACGTGGAGAGAGCTCTCCTTTATCATTCATGGACTAATCATTCAACTGCACTGACCTTCCTTTTCTTGATCATGTCTTTCGCTCCTTGTCTTTCACATCACATCCTTTTCTATTCCTAGCATTTTGAATTTTTGACCTAATTTTCAAAACACCTTAGAATTGCACAAAAATTACACCCCTAGCTAATTTTGACATCCTGGATCCATTTTCAGACTCGAAATCAAAATCCGAGTTAATCTTGATAGTCAAAATCACATTTCAAAATTTCACCCTCTTTTGTGCAGTTGGCTGACCATTTGAGGCCTAATCCTTCGATCTTTGTTGGGGCACCTTTATTTCTTCATCCCCATCTCTTTCAAACTTCTAGTCTTTCATTCACTCACTTCATCTCTCTGAGGCTTGACTTCATCTTTCCCAGTCAAACTAGGGCATATCTTAACTACTTGATCGTTATCCTATCATCTTTCACCTTTGATTGTGATTTCTAGTGACTTGATCAGGTTTATCAGTTTACTGTTTCTCCTCTACTTGATTTTGATTTTGATTCTAAGGGGGTAGTACCTATCAGCTTTAATCTTTGATTCAACTTTATCACTCAGCTTAGCTTGAGATTCTTATTTTGAGACTTGATTATCACTTAACAACAATGGTGTTAGTTTTGTCTCTTTGAGATTCTCATCTCCTATTTCAGACTTGGTCAGCACCTAACAGAAATGGTGTTAGTTTTGTTTCTTTTTAGCTATCTTATTTTTGTCCTGGCATGTTCCCAGAATGATCACATGTCTGGATTGTCTTGTAATCCCAAATCGATCTCACACTTCAATTCTTCTTTGACCACATGTGTTCCCAGAATGATCACACATTAGTTAAAGATGGGCAAATGTATGCACCCTAAAATGGTCGCCTAGACTTTGGGCCCCCATTTAGCAATTTATCAATCTCCTGAATCAACATTTTGGATTATATCAATTTCCTTGATGGAATCCTATTTTTATCATTTTCGATTATCTGCCTTGGGCTAACCATTTTATCCTATGTCTTTATTTATTTAAAAGGAATACTTCCCCCCCTTTTAATAAACAAAAGACCCACTTTTCCTCTTATCCTAAGTCATTTGTAGAAATAAAGTACTATTCTTATTTTATAAAAAAGAAGAAGAAAAAGTACTCTTTTTGTCTTATATGGACACAAAAGTCAACTGTTATTTTCTCATTGGAGGATATTTGTGCACATGGATTTCTCCTCTTTGATGCTCCACCGTTAATTAAATCTTTTGCCTCTTAATCTCCATGGTCCATTCCTCCTAATTTCCTATAAAACAAGAGCTCTCTTCCTCATTTTCAGATGCATTTTTGAATACTAATGTTATGCTACAGGTTTTCTAGGTCATTTGGAGCTCTTTGAAGACATTCTTGCATTCAAGATTTGGAGACATTGTTGTTGCATTTCATTTAGCTAGCTTTCTTGCCTTCATAGTTGCATAATCATGGCATTCTTAGTATAGACTTTCTTTATGCTATAGATTAATCTCACATAGTTTAATTAGGAGGGATTGTAAGACTTGTACTTTCCTTTCATAGCCTAGTTTGCACTTTCATTTTCATAGACTAGCTTGCATCCTCATTCTTAGCTTACTTGCATTGCATTTCCATTTGATTCTTTGGGGATATTGGCACTCTTGCCCTTGTCTTCAATTTTGGAATCTCTCATTGTGTGGTTGACTAGCAAGGTCATAAGTTTATTAGCTCTCGCTGAGAGCAATTTTACAATCTTGCAACTCCATACATAGAGAGCTCTAGGTCGCTATTGAAGGTTTCCCTTTCATGGATTTCCTTTGAGGTAATGACTTAGAGAAGTGCACTACTTTTGTGTGTACAATAGTTATTGGAAATGAAGTAACCACCAAAAACAAAAATTCATTAGCTTTTCTAGTATTAGAGGAATGCAACCCCCAGAAAAGTGTAGGAAACACTGACATTTTCCAAAAAAAATTGAGAATAGCCAGGATCAACAATGAGAACATACTTCTCCCCATTAACATAGATCTATTCAATAAAATCTATCATTTTTTTCTCAGAGAAATTCACTGACTTGATCTTTGGAATCAACAAGGGATTTATTGTATGAAAGTTAATTCCTTAATACAAATTTTATTAGCATTATTCTATTTTTCTATCATCTTGGCTGAAGGATGCTCTAGCTCCTAGGACCTAATGTTGATATTAACTTCTGTATTAGCATAGCAACCAGAGTTATAGAAGTTAAATATCATGCCTTTCTTCCTTGCATTTTGAGCCTTACGTAAGTATACTTTGCTTCCCTAAAATAATATTAATGGAATTGTGGAAATTGTTTCAAAGTTATCTGTTACTACAAGAAGGGATCTTATGTAACATGTCATTATTAGGAGGACTCAAACCTGTGTCATCATAACAAAAAAATTAAAATATCTCTATTATGCTCTGCCACTAGACTATGCCTTTATGGACAAGGATTTGACTTTAACTTTTAAATAATAGGAGTGCATCTTGTGTTACACTAGGAAATGAAAGCAACCATTTGTTTAATAACAGGATTATGGGAGAAACCTCTCCTATAAATTTAGAGAAATAAACATATAGGGTTCCAGGAGAAATTTCATTTAAACTTATGCTTCTTTAATATAGAAAGCATGTCTAGCAACATTTGACTCTTAGTTATCATCACAATACTTTTGTTATGTATTATATGAGAACATAAAAGCCTATTGGGTCACTAGGTTATTAGGCTATGCCAACTGTTATTAGGTTAAGATGAAATGTTTTGGAATTTATATTCACTAGCCTTACCTTATTTTGGGCTATTTTAGCATGGGGAGTAATTCTAGTAGGGCTTGAACCTAGTTTGTCATGGTTTGAGAGCTTAGATAGTTTTTAGACTTTAAATTATGTTCGAGGGATCTTCGTTTGGCATCAACTATTATAACCTACTTTAACATTGGAACCATGTCTAGTATGCTTTTGTCATGGATTGTCATTGAAGTAGAACGTAAATACAAGTTAAGAGTGGAATGCATAATCAAGGGATTTCTATTCCCAACCCTTGTTTCAATATGGAAAATTTTAACATGTTTAACTATAAAGCTTTAAGACTAGGAACAATGGTCTTGTATTGAGGTAGATTTTAATCATGATGATAAGACAAAATACAAGGATGTGAAACCACAATGTTTGGCTAGAAGCCAACATTGTTTTTTTCAAAAAATACATATATTTCTTTATCTTATCAATTCCAAGAGTGAGCACACTAGGAAATCTTCTTACAATCGTGAGTATGTCATTCTGCAAAAGACTGAGTGCTGGCATATGTTTTAGTTTTTTTTTAATATTTTCAAGCCTAGTCCTATCAAATATTGCAAGGGCAATTAAAAATGCTTTTGATCCCTCCAAAACACCTAGGTTAACCTAGGATACCGCATGAGAGGTTTGCATAGATTAACTTTCGAACCAAATACACCTAAAAGAAAGTAAATTTTTGGGCTTAGATATTTTTTGAAAATGCTACTGAGCAATTCAGTTTCTCAAGCTATGATGTGTCTGAGGCTACTTCTAATAAAACCTAATGCCTTGATCAAATGAATATTGGGCTTTAATAACTGAGTATCCACTTGGAGCTGCAAACTACTGGGTTCTATAGAAATGATTTTCCTTACTTGGTCTTTGGTGAAACTAGAGTCCCTAATGAGTTGGACTGCTTGTTGAGCTTTGTGAATGCATTTCTCTTTGAACAAATCTTCACTTCTCTGACCTATCACTAAAACTTGGGACACAGGAAAACCACATTTATTATGCAAGATTTGGGTCATATCTATTTTGTGTTTCTTCTTGCAATCTTCTTTTATTTATGTCAGAGGTCTATTTGAGGATTTGGTGTTAGACAATTTTAGGGTGGAAAAGAAGGAATATTTTGAGAGAGTAGAGTATCTGAATGGTGAGAAAATGCGTTTGAATTGTCCTATGCTAATGTGACATACAATTTTTGATTGATTGATGGGAAACAAAGGAGACATATTGAGGAATTTTCAGAAGGAAAATAGTGTATCCTCTAAAATCAAGAACTTGCAAAATTAGTGGGTGTCGTGGAAATCTTTCAAGCCTTCACAAACTATTATGTCGGGTGTGCCACAAATGGATGCCATAGTAGGAATGTCTTGTGTAGATGAGCACTTGGAGTTATGGTTACATATTTTAATCATGTTTCCTACATATTAGCAGACCAAGTCGGGGAAGTGTCGAGTGTGGCTGTTATAGCAACAACCTCTAATTTTTAATTTGTTTTAATAAAATTGAAAAAATTTGTTACTCTTTTTTATAACAACCAATAGAAAAATAGATCATTGTCTTTTTTATCTTTCTAAAATATATACAAATTTATAAACTATAGGAAAGCTTATAAGTTTGAAAAATAATCAAATGCTATTGGTTGGATTAATTAGCCTATGCATCAAATGGATGCAATAAGATTAAAAAATATCTATTATCAATTTTCTTGCATGTCTTATTCATAGATGTATGATTGACTTCATTATTGTAAAAAGGGTAAAAATTTACTAATTAAAAAAATAAAAACAATTCCATTAGGGATTTGTATTTGAAAGTTGTATCTTTACCCTGTAGGTGTTTTCATATGAGAAGGAGGAGATGAATTTTTAAATCAACAGCTCCAAACCTACCAGAGGCGTGGATGACCATACAAATCATCTTGCCCATCAGATTTTTCTATTACTGCATTAATTTGTTTCCATTCATTTTTTGCATTTTTTATACATTGCCAACACATTTATTTTCTTAACAAAATCAGATTTCCAAAATCCATTATGATGCACAATAAGTTTCTAGATTCGATTGTTTTAGTTTTTATAGCATCAACGTTTCGGATCACACTCTGTGATCCATCATCAAGAATAGAGAGTGCGGGAATGAAATTTAAAATGATGGATCACAAAGTGTGATCCGAAACGTTGATGCTAAAAAACTCACACAATCGAATCTAGAAACTTATTGTGCAACATTTATTTTTGCCACATACTTTACCTTGGGAACTACTTTTGGTAATCAACAAACAAGAATAATAAGATGGTTGATATTTAGCCGATAGGAAACCACAAATCAAAGTTTTTGGACAAATAATATTTCAAAGGTTTTGTACCCGTTAGAAAATGTTTGAAAATTAGAGTTAAGTTAAAAAAACAAATGTTGGAATGATGACAAGTAACAAATTTTTACATGGATATTTTTTTCCGTACTTAAAATATTGAATTAGTTAATATGAGATAATTTTTTTTATCAATGTAAAAGGTTTTTAGATTAGAGACTAAATTTATTTTTTTAACAAATAAAAATTATAATTATAATTTTAAATTTATTTATGAAAAGTATTAATGAATTTATGATAATAATTAAGTTTATTTGTTTCTATTAGATTTTTTTTTCCAATAGATTAAACATCATTGAACTATTCAAAAATAAAATTCAGTTATTTTTTATAGTTGTTATAGTCTTTATTTCTTTTGGTTGTAGAATAGACAACAAATATCATAGATGAAGGAAAAAATATTTATTTAATTTTAAAATATTTAAAATTATATATTTTTAATCAAGCAATTAGAAAAGTCATTAAATAATTACTTTTTAATTTATTTCTTTAGTAGTTGTAGTTGTTCCTTAAATCTCTTAAAACTACATTTCATTTTTAATAGAGTGGTAGAGATGTAGACATAGACAAATATAGAAAAATAGAGATAGAGATAGAGATGTGGAGAGCGAGATAGAGAGAAGGAGAAAGGGAAACTAAGAGAGAGGAGAGAGAAATAGAGATATTTTGGAAGAGAAAGGGATAGAGTGGTGGAGACATAGAGGTAGACAAATGCAAAGAAGTGAGTGGATTTGCAACCACGGCGAAGAAGTAGCTGGACGCAGCAAAAACACAATGGTACCATTTCATGCCTATTGTAAACGGCTTCTTTACTGATGCCTACGGCCTCTTCTGCATTAGCACTGTCACAAGACTGCTCGGATGAATATATTATCCTGATATCTGGCCGCTGGGGTTGCCCCCGAGTATATCGTTTGCAGTCACGGGGGTTGCCTTGTGTGGAACACTAGCTGGGCAGTTCTTCTTTTGGTACATGGGGGACATACTAAGCCGAAAGAAAGTGTACAGGATGACGCTCATGCTCATCATTGTTTTCTCCATCACCCAAGGTCTCTCCTTTAGCAGATCCAAGGAAGGTGTGATTTCCACCCTCTGTTTCTTCAAACTTTGGCTGAGTTTTGGGATTGGCAGAGATTATCGCTTGTCTTCCACCATCATGTCTGAGCATGCCAACAAGAAGAGGAGATGATGATTCCTCGCCGCCATCCTCGCCATGCAAAGCTTTGACATCCTCGCGGGCGGTCTAGTAGCCCTAATTGTTTCCGCCCAATTTGTAAAGTACGAGCGAGACTTTCCACTAAACGAAGCAGTCTGTCAAGCAGACTATGTATGGAGAATTATCCTCATGTTTGGTACAATCTCGGTGGTGCTCACGCTCTACTGGTGAATGAAGATGCCCGATATGGCACGCTACATGACCCTGGAAGCAAAGAACACAAAAAAGAAGCGACCGGCATGTCAAGTGTTCTGAAGGTTGACATCGAAGAAAACCAACCAAAAACCTAGTCGAATGAGATGGAATATGGATTGTTTTCTGTGGAGTTCTTGAGACGCCATGGGCCGCATCTTCTGGGAAACTTTTCCACCTTGTTTCTTCTTGGCATCGCCTTCTACAGCCAAAACCTGTTTCAGAATGATTCTTTTTATGCCTTCTATTTGCTCCCTGAATCCAGCAGCATCAGATCCATAGAAGAAGTAGCAACGGTCGCAATGGCGTAGGTGGTAATTGAAATGGTTTCAATAGTCACAGCGTACTGGCTCACTGTATTCTTGATCGAGTGCGTAGGACACTTTATGATTCAACTGGTGGATTTCTTCTTCATGTTCGGGCTCGCGAACGAGCACGAGCTTTGGGTACATCATAATGAGATTGGGTTCATTATTTTCTATGCGCTCACCTTTTCCTTCGCTAACTTTGGGCCCAACAACACCACATCCATTCTAATGGTCGACCTTTTCCCTGCGTGATTTTGATTGATTGGGGCCATCATTTTCGATGTCAACATTTTTTATTTTGTTCAAGACAACTTAGACTTGAAGATGACTCTGACAATACTCACTTTTACAAGTGCTCTAGGTTTCATTGTCACATTTGTAGTGCCCCTCGGGGAAATCTGTGGGGAAAATGATGAGGATGTTTGAAGAAGATAGTTCTGAGGGGGGGGTGAATCAAGATTTTATAAAACTTTAAATATTTTGATTTAAACTTGAAATGCTCAGTATACAATTTCAAATCAACAAAGCAGAATAATGAAATAGTAAATCACAAAATAACACTGGAATTTTTGATGAGTGGGAAACCCTCAAAACCTTACGGTTTTGTGAAAGGGAGAAAAACCACTCCTAATCTAAACCTGTCTTTTATTTCTCAAATCCCTTTTACATCAGTAGCTTCTATTGCTTAAATAATTGTGTCACATTTACACTGTAGACCTCACAGTTTAAATATGTAACAGTATGCATAAAAGCTCATACTAAATTACATATCAAACTGTATATGATATGTCTTTTACAAATATTCTCGTTCAAGAAAGATATACTTTTTTCTTCAACTTTAACACTATCTACTCCCCTTTTTAAACAAGGAGATTGTTACAACTTTTCAAACAATAAAACCAGTTTTGGACTGGTTTGAATAACTTCTACAGATAACTAAAAACCAACCACTGAGTTCAACTAATAATGCTCAACTGAAAAAGAAACAGTTGTTTACATATGAGTTGAATGTATAATGCATCTATGCCACGTGTGTAAATGCAATTTTTCAAAACTTAAACAACTTTTGATCATCCTCATATTCACAAAATTATTTGCTTTGTACCCATAACTACAAATAGAAAACTTGATACTCAAAACCAACAATGTTGACAGATTAGGACATAACTATTTGTGTTTGAACATGTCAACACAAAGAAATGTTTCATAACTGTCCTCGAAAAATGTCATCAAAAAATGAGGATTTTGTTTTAAGATAACAAAATAATTTCCAAACTGAACACTTGTATAACTGTGCACTACAAAAAAATACTTTCAAAACCTATCCTCAACAGTTTCAACTGAGAAGGGTTTTTTTTAATTTTTACAACAACTATTTTAATAACTGAAAAATGGAAATGTGAAATCCTTAAATAATGCATCATGAAGGCAAATTTGAAACTACAACTGAAGAGAACTTGTTAAAGCTTTTAACCAATCTTTTACAAAACTAAAAACAAAAACTCTCTTTCAAAACTGAAATTCCATATCGTTCCCAAATCCTTAGAAACCCCAAGAAAAATATTTGTGGAACAGAATATTTAAAGATACTTCATGAGAAAGATGAACAGCTTTGAACAACATCTTTTCATTTATAAAAATAACCTTCAAAGTTGAAACATACCTTCCATAAGCGTCAAGATAAAATGCAGAGAACAAGGTTGATGACTGAAGCATACTGGTGATTCTAACATGTGCAAGGCTTCAACGAAGTGAAACCCAAAGCTCCGCCAAGTTCAGCAAAACAACAACCAAAGTATCAGTATAACAGTGACAAAATCTATATCAATCGAACCCTCAAACAATGCACTATAACATATTGAAAACCCAAAATGTATGAAGCAACATGGCTGATCAAAGTTGCAGAAAACCTCATAATGGTGGCCATTACAACAGCAGCTGAAGATTAGGGTAAAGAACAAAATGATTATCTTTGACAAATGCTCCGTAATGAAAAACATCATTTAACTAAACACAATGATAACCACAAATCCACCATACTTATGATGCCACATGAATAGAATAATAACCATGTAGTCAATCAACATCATAAGTAATAAACCCACGGTTAACATAACCCGTAGCTGAGTTAAGCACAAAAGATAATTTCTTAAGCCTTATTTCATTCGAAGTCAAAGTGCCAATTGGGCAATGACAAGGCAGTCACCAAAGATGAATCATCATGCATCAAGGACAAATTAGTAACAAACTCCCCCATTTGTCCTTGAGGCAAAACAAAGAATCAATAAACATATGCTACTGAGATCATGATCAAAATTAATGTAGTCATTAACCATAATCATTCCAGTCACTGAATACATGGAATACCAATCACTGAATACTTGCACTGAATCACAGAATCATATGAGAAGCACTGAAAGGAACAAAAAACAAATCCTTGAAATCGGAGCTATAGCACTAAGCCAAAAAGAACACTAAGCACTGAACTGAAATCACCAAAAGAAACACTGCAAAAGAATCTTCACTGATCTATCTGATATATCATGGAACTTGAACCAAAAGAACACCAAGAACACACAAAAAAAACTTGTTGATCTCCCCCATTTTGCATCAAGGACAAATAAAAGAACCTGTCTAGACTCCCCTAAAGGAGAGACTCATTGCAAAAGAGAAAAAGAGACAACTCCCAACTGAGTACGGAGTTGTTCAAAAGAAGCTCGAGGAAGAGCTTTCGTAAAGATATTTGCAACCTATGCTTGAGTAGGCACATACAATAATTGAAACTCATTTGCAAGCACATGATCACATAAAAAATGAAGCTTAATAGCCACATGCTTAGTTTGAGAATGCAAAACAAGATTTTTACTTAGGTGAATGGCACTAACATTATCACACAAAATAGAGATGGGCTTAGGTACCTGAAGACCGAGATCAGTCAATTGATATGACATCCATATTAACTGTGTATAGCAAGTAGTGGCTGCAACATATTCAAATTCACATGTGGAGAGAGTAACACAATCTTGTTTCTTACTATGCCAAGCTACTAAACACGGTCCCAAGAAAAATGCAGCACCACTGGTACTTTTCTTGTCATCTGAACCACCCCAATCTGACTCAATATAGCCAAGTAAAGTAAAATCATCAGTATGAGGATACCACAACCCAAAATCAAGAGTGCCTTGAATGTATTTGAAAATGCGTAAAACAACATTCAGATGTGACTGTTTTGAAGTTGACTGAAAATGGGAAACAAGACAAATAGATAGCATCAAATCTGGTCTAGAAGCTGTAAGATATAACAGATTACCAATCATAGACCTATAATAAGTCTAATCCACTAAAGGTGAATCATCATCTTTTGTAAGTTTACACCCAGTTTCCATAGGTGTACTAACAAGTTTACAATTTTCCATATTGAACTTTTTCAACATTTCTTTTGCATATTTTGTTTGTGACAAAAACAAACCATTTGAAAGCTGACTTACTTGAAGACCAAGAAAAAATGTCAGCTCTCCCGAAAGAGACATCTCAAATTCTGATGCCATAATATCAGAAAAATGCTTAGATAATGCATCGTTAGTTGAACCAAAAATGATATCATCAACATAAACTTCTACAGCAAGAATGTCACCATTAACATTTTTAATATATAAAGTACTATCTACACTTCCTCTTGTGAAACCATTTGTTGTAAGATGTTTGTCTAGCCTAGAATACCAAGCTCGAGGAGCTTGCTTTAGACCATACAATGCCTTTTTTATATGATACACATATTCAAGTTTATCTGATGACTCAAAGCCCTCTGGTTGTTCCATGTATACCTCTTCATCAAGATATCCATTTATAAACGTTGTTTTTACATCCATTTGATAAATAGTGAATTTCTTATAACTAGCGTAAGCAAGAAAAATCCTAATGGATTCTAACCTTGCCATTGGAGCAAATGTTTCTCCAAAATCAACTCCTTCTTGTTGGGCATATCCTTTATAGACAAACCTGGCTTTATTCCTTACTACTTTTCCATCTTCATTAAGTTTATTTCTGAAAATCCATTTGCCACCGATAACATTTTTGTTATCAGGTCAAGGAACCAATTCCCAAGTCTAGTTTTTCTCAATTTGATTAATTTCATCTTTCATTGCATTTAATCAGCAAGGTTCAGAAAAAGCTTTAGTTATAGTTTTTGGTTCAAAATTTGATAATAGGCATACATGTTCAGCAATGTGAGCATGTTCATTCATTTTTGCCTTTCTCCTAGTTAGTATTCCTTCTTCTACAGAACCAATAACCTGTGATTCAGGATGTCTTTTTGCTATTATTTTGGATGGAGGCTATTCTTGATCAGAGGATTTAGAATATTCCTGATTATCTTTACTAGATATATCATCATGTTCACAAGATACAGACTATTTGCTTTTCAGAGACTCTTCATCAATACAATTTTCATGATTTGAGAAAGAACTTTCATCAAAGACAACATTAATAGCTTCAATATTTTTGTTCAACCTTGTATTAAAGCATTTATAAGCTTTGCTTTGAGTTGAGTACCCTATAAAGATACCTTCATCAGATCTCGAATTGAAACTATCTAATAAATCACTGTCTTTCTTAATAAAACACTTACAGCCAAATATTTTAAAATTTTTAACATTAGTTGTTTTCCCATACCACAACTCATAGGGAGTATAGGTTGTCCTAACCTTGACTTGACCACTCTTCAAAATATCTACAGCTGTATGAACAACTTCTTTCCAAAACTTATCAGGTAATTTTGCCTCATTTAACATTGTTCTTGCCATTTCCTTGACTTTTCTATTTTTCTATTCAACAACACCATTTTACTGAGGTGTTCGAGTAGTTGAGTACTGCCTTTTAATGCCATGTTTTTCACAATATTCAATAAATTCTTTTGAGGTGAACTCTCCTCCTCTGTCAGACCGTAAGCATTTTAACTTTAGTTCTGTTTCACGTTCTACCATTTTTTTGAATATTTTGAAGTGTGAAAAATCTTTAGATTTATGCTTTAGAAAGGTTACCCAGACCATTCTAGAATAATCATCTACAAACAACATAAAATATCTTTCACCATTTAGAGTAGGTGTTTTTGTAAGACCACACAAGTCTGTACGAACAATCTCTAAAGGTCTATTTGACATATAGTCCTTAGTTTTAAAAGATGCTCTGACTTGCTTTCCTTTGATACATTCTTCACAGATTTTGTCAGGTTTGCTAATTAAAGGTAAACCTCTAACTTTCTTATTTTTGCTAATTCTAGCAAGATTATCAAAATTTAGATGACCTAGTCATTTGTGCCACAACCAAGTATCTTCTACTTGACTAACAAGACAAGTGTTGATCAAAGAAGTCTCCTTTACAGAAGAGTCAATTAAATTATATAGATTTCCTCCAGTTGTTAAACCATTAGCAATAACCTTATTTTTGCTTTTAATAGAGCATCCTTTTGCATTGAACAAAATTGAATAACCACTATCACAAATCTGACTTACACTTAGAAGATTGTGTTTCAATCCTTCTACATAATAAACATTATGAATAGGAGTATCTAAATTTAGTAATATTGTACCACGACTAGTTATATAAGCACCTTAATTATCACCAAACCGAACAAATACACCATGAAACTCTTCTAGATCTTTAAATTTATTCTTGCAGCCTATCATATGATGTGAACAGCCGCTGTCCAGAATCCAAGCAACTGGTTTATGAACAAACAAAGATGTTTCAATGATTAAAGACTTCTCAATAGGTTTCCATACTTGTTTTGATTTCAAAACTAGTTTGCACTGATTAGCATAGTGTCCATAACAAAAGCACTTAAAGCATCTGATAAAGCTTTTGTAATCACATTTTTTTAAAGTACAATGAAAAGCTTTATGACCAAAAATATTATAATTAAAATAATATCCTTTAAAATAACTTAACTGAGGATTTGAAATTTCAGCCTATTTAATCTAACTTTGCAACATGGCCAGCTCTTTATCTTTACCAAGAAGAACTTGTTTTTGCTTTTCTATAACCTGATTTGCATTTACAAGATCTTCTTTCAAAGTTCTTTTTTCTTGCTCACAATTTGATATCAGTTTCTTGTATCGCTTAAGTTCTTGTAAAGAACATAGCAGTTCTTTTTCTAGATCAATATCTCCATCTAAATTAGATGAAGATTCATTTTTTATTAGTTTACAAATATTAACAATTTCGGCCATAAAAGATATTTCTCCTTCTCTTCAGAATTGCTTGACTTGTCACTATATTCTTCTTTTGATAACAGACTTTTATTTTTAAAATTTTTAAACCTTTGATTTTGATTCCAAGGTTTTCTTCTAGAAAAATTTTCTACTTTCTCATTATTGTTATCTGAATCTGCATCAGGACATCTTGCAGCGAAGTGTCCTAGTTGACCACAATTAAAACACTTAGGTTTTCCTTGATACTTTTTTCTCATTTTCTGAGCCAATAAAGCTTCTAAAGCACTAGTTAAATCAGAATCACTATCCTCTAATTTTTTAGCCTTAAAGGCTGTTTCTTTTGACATAGAAGCAGCTTGATTACTAATTCTCATTTCATATGTTGTTAATGTACCTTGAAGTTGATGTAAAGTCATTTTTGAAAAAAATTTCTTTTCTTCTAGGGTTGAAATTTTTGTTTCAAACTTAGGAAGAACAGTTCTAACAACTTTAGAAATAATATCACATTCGTCAATATTTTCACCTAGACCTTTTCTGGCATTAACTATTTCATCAACATGTAGGAAGTAAGCAGAAATGCTTTCTTCCTCGCTCATTTTCAAGCTATCAAACTGAGTTTTCAATGTTATCAATTTTGATTCTTTTACTTTCTCATCACCTTGATATATTGTTTCAAGCTTACTCCAAATCTCATTAGCAGATTTACAATACATTACTTTCACAAACACATCTTTGGTAAGCCCACATAAAATAGAAAACTTTGCTCTTTTATCAAGCTCAAATTTGGTTTTGTTAGTTGGATCTGTAGGAACCATAGATGGAATAGTATATTTATTTTCCACTACATCCCACATATTGATATCTAAGGAATTTATAAAAGCTTCCATTCTAACACTCCAAAACATAGTCATTACCATCAAACAATGGAGCTCTACTCAGAGATGCACCCTCTGCTTGTGTCATTTGACTTCCAACAAATTCTAGAAAATCCCTATAGAAACAGGAACCCTAGCTCTTATACCACTTGTTGGAAGAAGATAGTTCTGAGAGGGGGGGGGGGGTGAATCAGGACTATATAAAACTTTAAAGATTCTGATTTAAACTTGAAATGCTCAGTACATAATTTCAAATCAAGAAACCAGAATACTGAAATAGTAAACCACAAGATAACACTGGATTTTTTGATGAATGGAAAACCCTCAAAACCTTACGGTTTTGTCACAGGGAGAAAAACCACTCCTAATCTAAACCTATCTTTTATTTCTCAAATCTCTTTTACATCAGCAACTTCTAGTGCTTAAATAATTGTGTCACATTTACACTGCAGACCTCATAGTTTAAATATGTAACAATATGCATAAAATGTCATACTAAATTACATATCAAACTGTATATGATATGTCTTTTACAAATATTCTCGTTCAAGAAAGATATCCTTTTTTCTTCACCTTTAACACTATCTACTCCCCTTTTTAAACAAGGAGATTGTTACAACTTTTCAAACAATAAAACCAGTTTTGGATTGGTTTGAATAACTTCTCCAGATAACTGAAAACCAACCACTGAGTTCAACTAATAATGCTCAACTAAAAAAGAAATAGATGTTTACATTATGAGTTGAACATATAATGCATCTACGCTAGTTGTGTAAATCTAGTTTTTCAAAACTTAAACAACTTTTGATCATCCTCATATTCACAAAATTATTTTCTCTATACCCATAACTGCAAATAGAAAACTTGATGCTCAAAACCAACAATGTTGACAGATTAGCACATAACTATTTGTGTTTGAACATGTCAACACAAAGAACCATTTCATAACTGTCATCAAAAAATGCCATAAAAAAATGGGGATTTTTTTTTAAGATAACAAAATAATTTCCAAACTGAACACCTGTATAACTATGCACTGCAAAAAAATACTTTCAAAACCTGTCCTCAATAGTTTCAACCGAGAAGGGTTTTTTTAATTTTTACAACAACTATTTTAATAACTGAAAAATGGAAATGTGAAATCCTTAAATAGTGCATCATGAAGACAAATTTGAAACTGCAACTAAAGAGAACTTGTTAAATCTTTTAACTAGTCTTTTACAAAACTAAAAACAAAAACTCTCTTTCAAAACTGAAATTCCATATTTGTTCCCAAATCCTTAGAAACCCCAAGAAAAATATTTGTGGAAAAAAATATTTAAAGATACTTCATGAGAAAGATGAACAGCTCTGAACAACATCTTTTCGTTTATAAAAATAACCTTCAAAGTCAAAACATACCTGCCATAAGCGTCAAGATAAAATGCAGAGACCAAGGTTGATGACTGAAGCATACCAGTGATGGTAACATGTGCAAGGCTTCAATGAAGTGAAACTCAAAGCTCCGCCAAGTTCAAAAAAGCAACAACCAAAGCATCAGTATAATATTGACAAAAACTATATCAATCGAACCCTCAAACAATGCTCTATAACATATTGAAAACCCAAAACATATGAAGCAACCTGGTTGATCAAAGTTGCAGAAAACCTCATAATGGAAGCCATCACAAAAACAACTAAAGATTAGGGTAAAGAAGAAAATGATTGTCTTTGACAAATGCTCCATAAATAAAAACATCATTTAACCAAACACAATGATAACCACAAATCCACCATGCTTATGATGCCACGTGAATAGAATAATAACCACGCGGTCAATCAACATCATAAGTAATAAACCCACGGTTAACATAACCCATAGCTGAGGTAAGCACAAAACATAATTTCTTAAGCCTTGTTTCATTCGAAGTCAAAGTGCCAATTGGGCAATGACAAGGTAGTCACCAAGGATGAATCATCATGCATCAAGGAAAAATTAGTAATAGAGGAGTAGGACCCAAAATTTCTACACGCCATCGTAGTCTAGGAAAATTTTTCATTCCATTTTCAGAGAACCACTAGTATATATGTAGGCATCTAATGCTTCAAAGATCACGCGACTTAAATTTCACAAAGATGCAAGTCACTTACGACTACAATTGACTTGCAATATGTAATCACTGGTGGAAAATCAATAAAGATTTTTTTTTGTGTTTGTATGTTAAAATTTTTGAGTGTTCAATATATGCTCTATCTTCCCTTGTTTCTCAGAACTCTAGAATTGGTATCACAGAAATTAAAAAGATCTTAGGAATTATATGGGAGAATTAAAAATAGTGGATGTGAAGTTTGAAGATCCCAATTTGAGGATATTAAAATCACAGGAGAGGAGCAGGCTCATGGAAGTATTGAAGGGAAGATTGTTAGAGTTTTATTTCCTTTTACTCTAGTTGCTTAAGCGTCTCTTAGGTGCATTATTAATTAATTCTTAATTAATAATGTGCAACCTAGTATTTCCCTTTTAGGGTTTCATTCACCTTTTTAAGGTTGAACTTTGTAATTGTTTTTTTAATTCAGTTGATAATTTTGCTCTCACCTTTTGAGTAAACATCTGAGTTCTGCTTTTTCATTTTTGTGCTTCTACTTTGTATCAGGTTCTTGCATGCAGGTGTATTCGGGGTCTGTGGATTTGCATGTTTGTCAAATCCTACATGGTATCAGAGCCATTCTGCTGCAGCTTGTTCAAAGTTTTCTGAAGCTGTGGATCAAGCTTTTTTTCTGGCGTTTTCTACTATTTTTTATATTGGATCTGGGGGGTTACAATATTTCGGGGCACTTTGGACAAAAACTGACCTCACGGTTGCGTCCAGAAGGCCTGAGATACCCAAAATTCATATAAAATTTGTTCTATTTGGCCTCCGGGGCTTCTGGGTGAATTTTCTCAACCCCCACGGGCCGTACGGACATGTTTTTCGAGAAAAAAATTTAAAAAAAAAAAGGGTTTCGTGGCTTTTTTTGCGCGCCACCACCACGCCGCCCTCTCACCACCGCCGCGCCACCAGCACACCACCGGCGCCCAGCCGGCCGCCCCCGCGCCACCGGCCAGCCACCGGCGCCCAGCCGGCCGCCTCCGCACCACCGGCGCCCCGCCGACCGCCACCGCGCCACCAGCGCTCGGCTGCCGCACCGCCACCCAGCCCGGCCGCCGCCCATCCTCCGCCTGGCCGCCTGCAGCAGGTGACGTCACCTGCTGACGTCACTTGCCGGCGAGTTTCTGACGCCGGGATTTTTTTCCGGTGGCTTTTTAATTTTTCCGGCAACGTTAAAATTTCTTGGGATGATGTCATGCTGACATCAGCGACGGCCCAGTGACGGTCATACGGCCGTCAAATTTTTTGCCGTCCCTGGTTTTTTCCAGAGAGCTTACATTTGGGGGTACTTGGCCGTTTTTGCTCCTACAGGGTTCATACGGACTAAAAAATTGACATATGATATATCGCCGGAAAGGTCTTTCCGAGATGGACGCAATGATGCTGGTTTGGTTTGCTGATTCAGCCATTTGAGTTCTCTTTTTTAGCGTCAAAGTCAAGGCTTCTCCTTTCCTCCTTCTCTGCATCTGGAGTCCAGGTTTTCTCCTCATTTTTTGTGCTTTCAGTTATTTGTTGTACGGGGGTTTGATTTATACATTGTGGGGGGGTGTTTTTCCTTTCTGTAATTTACTTCAGAAAAGACCCTTCTACTTCTGTCTTCTTCTTCTCTCAATGTCGGATTCCTCTGTGGCCCGACTGACACCGCATAATTATCATACCTGGAAAGCACACATGACCAGACTTCTTATGTCACGTGGCTTATGGTCATGTCTGGATGAGAACCAACCTATCCGGCAACGTCCCTTTGAGATTCTTCAACACAGAAATAAGATGGATGAAGCCATGGGCTTGATTGTACTGAACATCTCCGACAGTCTCCTCTTTCACTTGGAAGGTTTGACCACTCGTAGGGCCATTTGGGGCAAGTTTTCAGATTTGTTTGGCACAGTTAATGAGTTCAGGGCACTTCAGCTTGATGCAGAGTTGACTACTTTGACTCCTACCAGCTTTCCTACCATTGAGGACTTCTTGATGAAGTTCAAGTCTTTGCGTTCAGTTTTGCAGGGATGTGGGAAAACAAAGACAGATGATGAGTGTATCTATTTGATACTCTCAAAGTTGCGAGGACAGTACCAGATCTTTTCTTCCACTTTCTACTCCACCATGGATGCTTTGGGTACCAGACATGTTATGCCCTCTTTTGAGAATTTCTGTGACAGGTTGACTCGTGAGCAGTCCAAGATCACTCAGATGGATTCACTTGCAGGTTCACAGTCACAAGCATTGCTTGCCAAGTCATCTCAGGACACACAGAAGCCGAAGCCGAAGCAGATATCTGACTCCTCCTCTCAGCACTCTACTGACACACCATCTTCTTCTAAGAAGGAGAATCAGAAGACTCAGATCCCCACATGTTCCTATTGTCAGAAGAGGAACCATGATGAGTCACAGTGTTTTCAGAAGAGATGTGATGGTTATGAGAAACAGATTGCAGATTTGCAAGCTCTCCTTCAGAAGAGCACTATTTTCTCTCCATCATCTTCCACCTCACAGGGGTCTGCTTTTCAATCTTCTGCATCTTCTTCGACATCTGGACAGGATTTTGGACAGGGTCATGCATTACGGGCATCTATTGCATCCCCTTTACAGGTCCCTTGGATACTGGATTCCGGTGCTTCTCACCATATGGCATCTTCTCAGGAGTTGTTTTCTTCTTTTGAGACTTCTCCTATTCCTCATATTCTCATGGGGAATAACACTGTACAGACAGTCTGTGGGACAGGTTTAGTCAGCATTCAGGATGGCACATTCCATGATGTATTGTATGTTCCATCTCTCTCTGCAAACCTTCTCTCCATTTATCAGATTACTCGCAGTGGGTCAGGGAAGACAGTTGAGTTCACGGCCGATTCAGCCTTCATCAGGGATAGTGTGACAGGAGACATTATTGCTACAGGGACAGTTGATCATTCCTCCCATCTCTACATCTTTTCTCATTTTGGTCCACCATCTCCATTGTCGGAGCTTAGCTCTCCTCTTTTACGAGAGCATCATGTGGTGCAGTCAGGTAGCTTGAACCTCTGTGTTGTTCCTGAGACCCGTGTTGTGACTGCTACACCACATCCTGAGGAGTACTTTTCTCTTCAGCCGGATTCTTCTTTAGCACTGCTTGATCCTCCAGCTCCATTCATCGAGCCACCAGGTGCAGTTGTTGAGGATTCTTCAGAGGACACTCATCTCCTCTCTCATGACAGTGTCAGCACACCTGTCATACCACTTGCATTGGGGATTCCCTTTCAGGATCCTCGTGTCTTCACATTTGAGCATCAGCTCGGCCTTCCAGTGACACCTCATCCTTCGAGGTCACCTCTTCAGCACCCACTGACCTTCACTCCTCTGCATTGGAGTCACAGTGGTTTGCTCATTGCTCCAGGGGTTCTTTCATTCTGGGGGGCTTTGGAGCATCGACCCTCTCTCTCGGGGGGGGTTAGCAGCACGCATTGTACTACTGGCTTTGAGAGAGTCTCTTGAAGTCATGCCTTTTATCTTTTCTTTCTTTTATATCTCTTTTTGGAGAGGGGTTTTTCCCACTGGGTTTTCTCCTTTGTCTCCGGTTTACAGAGATTTCCTTGTACTGGGTACCTGATCAGGCCTTGTTGCCGGGACCCATTTCTTGCTTTCTTAGTCTTGCTAGGTCTGCTTTCTCCCTGCGTTCAGCTTAAGGGGGGGTGTTAGAGTTTTATTTACATTTACTCTAGTTGCTTAAGCGTCTCTTAGGTGCATTATTAATTAATTCTTAATTAATAATGTGCAACCTAGTATTTCCCTTTTAGGGTTTCATTCACCTTTTTAAGGTTGAACTTTGTAATTGTTTTTTTAATTCAGTTGATAATTTTGCTCTCACCTTTTGAGTAAACATCCGAGTTCTGCTTTTTCATTTTTGTGCTTCTACTTTGTATCAGGTTCTTGCATGCAGGTGTATTCGGGGTCTGTGGATTTGCATGTTTGTCAAATCCTACACAGATTAATAAAAAGAAGTTGTAGTATTGAAAATTTGTGTAAAGTTAGAAGCCTCCATACATTAAAGAAAAAATATAATTTTGTGTAAGAGAAGTTAATCAAAGGGTCAAAGGTGGTTGTGTTTGCTGAAGATAGATTGCAGCTATTAGATGAAGAGATAATGTTAGAATAATGAAGAAATGCTAGGTCTCATAGTTAGCATATGTGAGTTGTTTCTTAGTAGTAGCAGTTAGTGTCTATTATTAGAATATTTGATCTAGTTTTGTAGGGTCTAGTTTTTCAGTGAGTTTTCTTAGTATGTCAATATATATGTAATGTATGCCCAAGCATTTACAGTATAATAAATAAATAAAAAGAGTGATCATCTCACTCATTTTGAGATAGTGCGATTTATGCTCATCTTGTGTGTTCTATTTTTTCAATTATTTAAAAGTTGGTATTAGAGCCAAGTGTGAGAAGAGAGTTCCCCTGTGAGCTGATGGATTATTGTTGCAATGTGTTGTTTTGATCACTGTTGGAGGGAGAGGTTCTATTGAAGATATTGCAAAGGAGATCAAGAAGTTGCTTAATAGATCCAATCATGTTATAAATATTGTAAGGAAAAAGAGTCTGAGAGGGGGGCCGGGGGCCGGGGTGAATCAGACTTCTGATAATTTTCCTAATTTTAGTGAAAAGAGATTTATTGAATCAAATACAATAACTGCAAGTGCATGAAGAAAAATATTGAAACAAGATAACAATATCTCAAGCAAGAGAAATAAAATGACACACCAGATTTTTTGTGCTAAGTGGGAAATCCCTAAAGAACCAACTGGATTCTGTCATAAGATGGAAAAACTACTCTAAATTTCCTAATCATGAAGTCTTTACAACTTCTTCTGTAGCTACAACTGCCAGGACTACAACCCTTCTTTCCCAATATACTTAAGAGCTATATTCAAGTTACAATTGCAAAAGTGTATGAACAAAATACACTTTAAAATTGTAACTATACAATATATCTTTCAATCCTCACAAAAACACTTCTTTCTAGATCACTGTAGATGCATGTGTGTTTATACTCAAATCACACCATAACACAAACCGCTGTAGTGCACTATATAGAAGTATTTACAAAATATTACATGTAATTTTGAGATTCAGGGATTTCAACTGAATAAGAAACTGATAATCAGCCACATTCATTTCTACTTTGCTCAAGCTGAAATTATAACTGTCTTACACAAATACTCTGAGGGTTGTATCTAAAGTAGTAAATATCACTATTTGAAACACACAAACCCTTGTTCACCAGAACTGTCAACCCATATAGGGTTGTTAAAAATGAAACCAATAGAAACTTGTATACATAGTTAACCCTCGTAGGATTTTGAAGATAAAATAAATCCAATAATATCATAACCATTTTCAAACCTACCCAGGTAAAAAAATAACCATCTAGTTATACCCAATGAGAACAGCTTTGCAAAGCTTCAAAATTTGTTAAGCTACTAAAAGAAATGCTTAACCTTGTCTAGAAATGAACTCAACCATTTACAACTGCCTTTCCAACTAGATGAAGAAACATGTAACTGTTTAACTGCAGAAAACAAAAATTTTATATATGATCTTCAATAAGAACTACACACTATACACAAGAATTTAGTTATGTTATTTCAAGGAGGCTTCTATCATTTGTATGCAAAATAGGAAAAGAAAGGAGCGATAATACATGTGAGTATTGCAAAGAAAAAACCTTTACCCTCACAGCTGTGCAAAAGAATCATCATTTGTAACAAAAAAACCATCATCTTGATCACAAGAAACAAAAGATCACAATATCTGAAACCCATTAAGAATTTATCCCATCAGCTTACTAAAGCTGTGAATGAGCTAAGACTATGGCGGTGGTGTGTTTAGGGTTGAGAGAAAAGAATGCAAGAAAATCATTGAAATCATCATTTGTCCAAGACAAAAGAATATCCCAAACCATAATTATATTTTGTTTGAAATTCGCCAGCACAATGTATACCACATGACTTTATTGTGACCAAAGACCTTTACTATGGTTACATAATCATAACCCAAAGATGTCACTTTGCCTTTCTTACTGCTTTATTAATTCAAAACATATCATGCATGCCAAGTCAAAACCAGATCATGATCAAGGACAAAACACAACAAACTCCCCCTTTGTCCTTGATGACAAAAACATATAGCCATCTAAGAAAGGGAGGTCATATAAATATAAGTGTTTAAATGCCAGTGGAATGGTGTCATTTGTTCCATGCTAAGATAAATATCAATGATCATTGTCAAGAGCCAATTGAAGTGCCCAAATACTTTGAAGCACAAAATATCATGTTTAACAGAGCAAATAATATCAAGAAATATTAGAATACCAACTGTCAATAGTAAAGAAACTGTCAATAGTAAAGAATATCACCAAATCAAAAACTTGAACTTCAGTTTTCCATCAGAATACCAACTCACTATCCCTGTCCTGTCCTGAATACACTGTCCCTGGGTAAAAGCACAATTGAGTGTCACCTTTTAGGCTAACTCCAATCACTCAGCCTAGTTAGACTCGACCAAGTCTAACTAGGTTAAGTACACGTAGGTGCCATGTGGTGCCGAATGGCGTCTACCTTTCCTGGTAGGCTAGGTCGAGTGGTAGTTGCTGAGTAGCACTCGACCGAGTCTAAATGATAATTTTAATATCAAAAATCATCCCAAGCCCCTCATTTGCACACTATTTCATTATTCATGTGGGCCTGACCCCTATGGGGACTCAACTGAGTTGGACTCAGCCCAGTTAGACTCAGTCCAGTCAGACTCGGCCTAGTCTACCTAGGTGGCATGACATGTTGGCAGCCAAACCTTCAAAAACACAAAAAAACTAGAATTTTGTACTTCTACTATTGCTTTCTCTAATGAAAAAAGAAAATGTTTAAAAACTAAAAGTACACTTTTCTAGATCTTAGAAGTACAATCCTGGACATATAACTTTTATTTTGTTTCAACTACAAAACATTGAACAAATTTGCTAAAAACTACATGTCGGAATATTAAACTTCGAAAACATGTTGATTTGAAAAATATAGAAAAATGCTAAATCAATTCAGAAATTTTTTAAAATCATATACAACACTAGAGGAGAGACCTCTTCAAGGATATGTAATTTTTTTGGATTTTGGCATAGTTTTGATAGGGGAAAAGTGGCAGGAGAAAAATAACTGTTGATTTTAGGTAAGTTCGACTTTGAATACTTATAATGGATAAACTATAGATCAAAAACACTTTTTTTTTTTTTTTGCACTAGATATACATGTCATCTAAAACATATTCTGAAATTGGAGGCAAAAATAATATTTTACTTATATTGATTTGACGGGAAGTAAACTCCTTGATCTGTAGTATTTTTTAAGATATGAAAAATAGACCTAAAAAATTAAAAGAACATATTAATTTTTATTCAAATTAATTTTTAAAAATTATAGGCATAAAATTCATCCTATTTTACACATTTCATCAATTTACATCATCTTCAAATTCTCAATAGAAATGTGTTTTTTAAGCCCTTGAATGTTTTTAGTTTTGGTGTTGTTAGCCTCTTCCTTTGTAAAAGGGTGACAACTTTTTGTACTTTTACCCCCCTGTCCTATCCTGAATACCAACTCACTGTCCCTGTCCTATCTTGTCAACATAATTTCTCCCCCTATTTTTGACAGCAAGGACAAAACATCTGCCAAAGAAGTAGACTGTAGGTAGTAGCAGAAACTACACAACAGCTCCCCCAAAATAGCAGAATCAAGAGAAAAGAGATTGAGAGTAAACTCCCAACCAAGATTGAAATGTCTCAAAGGCATCTTTTGTAAAAACATCAGCTACTTGAGCTTGAGTGGGAACATAAAGAAATTGAAATTCATTCTCTAAGACTTTATCATGAAGAAAAAGAAGTTTAATGGCAACATGTTTGGTACGAGAATGCTGAACAAGATTCTTGCTCAACTGAATGGCACTAGTGTTATCACATAAAATAGAGATGGGTTAGAAACCTGAATACCCAGATCAGAGAGTTGGTAAGACATCCACATTAACTGAGTGCAACAAGCAGTGGCAGCAAAATATTCAGACTCACAAGTAGACAAGGTGATGTAATCTTATTTCTTGCTATGCCATGTAACTAAACGGTCTCCAAGAAAGAAGGCAGCACCACTAGTGCTCTTTTTGTCATTTGTACAACCACCCCAATCTGTATCTATATAACCAAGCAAGGTAAAATCAAAATCATGTGGATACTAAAGACCAAAATCTAGAGTACCTTGGATGTACATGAAGATTCGTTTAACTACAATAAGATGAGACTATTTTGGAGCAGATTGGTACTGAGATACCATACAAACAGCCTGCATAAGATCTAGTCTAGAAGCTATTATATAAAGAAAATTTCCAACCATAGACCTATACTCTGTTTGACCGACATCAGGAGAATCATCACTCTTGACTATTTTATAGCTAGTTTCCATGGGAGTTCCAACTAGTTTACAATCAGCCATATTGAATTTGTTCAACATTTCCTTTGCATATTTTTTTTGTGAAATAAATATACCATTGGAAAATTGAGATATTTGTAGACCCAAAAATAATTTAAGTTCTCCTAATAAAGACATTTCAAATTTGGACTCCATGATATTAGAAAACTGCTTGGACAAATTGTCATTAGTAGACACAAAGATAATATCATCCACATAGACTTCAACTGCTAGAATCTCACCATTCACCATTTTAGTGTAGAGTGTGTTGTCCACACTACCTCGAATAAAACCGTTGGTAAGAAGTTGTTTATCTAGCCTAGAGTACCAAGCCCTAGGAGCTTGTTTTAAGCCATACAATACCCTTTTTAGCCTATAAACATAATCAGGTGTTTATGTGGATACAAAACCTTCTGGCTGTTCCATATACACTTCTTCTTCAAGATACGCATTTAAGAAAGCTATTTTTACATCCATATGATAAACAATAAACTTCTTAAAACTAGCATATACCAAAAATATTGTAATGGACTCCATTCTTGCTACTGGAGCAAATGTTTCACCATAGTCAATTCCCTCTTGTTGAGCATAACCTTTACATACAAATCTAGCCTTATTCCTGACCAATTTACCATTCTCATCAAGTTTATTATGAAAGATCCATTTTCCACCTGTGACATTTTTCTCATCAGGTCTTGGTACTAGTTCCCAAGTTTCATTTTTTTCTATCTGATTTATTTCATCCTGCATTGCATGTAACTAGCTAGAGTCTTTTATTGCTTCAGACACTGTTTTGGGTTTAAATTCAGATAATAAACATAAATGTTCAGCTATATGGGCATGTTCATCAGATTTTGCTTTTCTTCTAGTCAAAATACCATTGTCAATGTCTCCTATGACTAAGGACTCGGGATGCCTTTTAGCAATAATTCTAGAAGATGTTTTTAAAGTCAATTTAGGAATGGATATAATTTCTTGTTCATCACAAGATGGTGTTTCTAAATATGATTTCTCAACATTACTAAGTATATTTTTTGTATCAGACTTAGATTTGATAAGTTGTTCTTCCTGATCATCTCTTTTATAATTATAAGACATAGTACTTTCATCAAACACCACATTAATAGATTCCACAATTTTGTGTAACCTATTATTATAACATTTGAAAGCTTTACTATGCATGGAATAGCCCAAAAAAATACCTTCATTAGATTTGGAACCAAAACTTTCTAAAGCATTATCATCCTTTCTTATGAAGCATTTACAACCAAAAATCCTAAAGTGTTTAACATTGGTAGTCTTACCATACCATAGTTCATACGATGTGTGAGATGTTCTGATTCTTATCTGAGGCCTATTGATAATATAAGTAGTTCTATGAACAACCTCTTTCAAAAACTTATCTGGTAACTTTGCTTCATTTAGCATAGTTCTTTCCATTTCCTTAATAGTTTGGTTTTCCCTTTCCACTACACCATTTTGTTGTGGTGTATGAGTAGTTGAGTACTATCATTTTATACCATGTATTTCACATTACTCGATAAATTAATGAGATGTGAACTCACCACCTCGATCTGATCTAAGACATTTTAACTTTAAGTCTGTTTCTCTTTCTACCATTTTTCTGAAAACTTTGAAGCGACCAAAACCCTCTGTCTTATGTTTTAAAAAAGTGACCCAGACCATTCTAGAGTAGTCATCTACAAATAACATGAAATATTTTTTTCCATTGATAGACTAAGTTTTAGTTGGTCCACATAAATCAGTGTGAACCAATTCCAAAGGCCTTGTAGAAAGATATTCTTTTGTTTTGAAAGAAGACTTAGTCTATTTTCCTTTAACACATTCTTCACATAAATTGACTAGTTTACTGATTAGAGGTAAACCTCTGACCTACTTATTTTTTCTTATTATAACAAGGTTATCAAAATTGATGTGCCCTAACCATTTGTGCCACAACCAATTATCTTCAAATTGAGTCATAAAACATGTACTGATTAAAGATGTTTCCTGAACTGTGGAATCAATTAGATGATAAACATTTCCACTAGTTCTTAATCCACTTACTATTATATTCCCTTTAGTATTTTTAATTGAGCAGATATGAGCATTAAATGATATAGAATAATCACTGTCACAAATTTGACTTACACTCAAAAGATTGTGTTTTAACCCTTTAACATAGTATACATCATGTATAGGAGTTTCTTTACTCAAGCATATTGAACCATGACAAGTAATATCTAAACCTGAATTATCTCCATAATGGACAAAACTTCAATTAAAACTTTCAAGATCAATGAACTTACTTTTGTTCCCAATCATGTGATGGGAACATCCACTATCTAAAACCCATGAAGTAGTCTAATGAGCAAATAAAGCAGTTTCTACTATAAGAGATTTATGTATAGGTTTCCACACATATTTAGGTCTCAAGTTCATCTTACACTGATTTGCAAAGTGACCATAAAAGAAACATCTGAAACACCTAATTTCCTTTTGATGCAAGAGCATCCTGGGTGTAAGAGCAATCTTGCATCAACCAAAACTATTTTTGGTTTATTTTCAATAAGGGCTATTTTGTGTAGAGATGCTATTTATGGAAACTTACTATTTTTAGTAAGCTAGCCATATGATCTTGGAATGTTCTGATTTCACATGTGGAGGTTCATCTTAGTCATATCAGCCTACCAGTAAAGTTTCATTGCTAGATCAAGTCTAGTTTTGAAGATATTGAAAATTTTTGGTATTGGTAGCACGGTACAGAAACTTTGAACTCAGTTTTGAAGGCTTTAGAGGCCCCAGATGAGGTTGAAACTTCAGCTGATTGGAGCTTGCTTGATTTAGGCATTGTAGAGCTCCACACGCTCTTTTCAAATTGGGGTCATAATATTCAATCAGGTCAACGGGTGATGACTTATGGTCTCTGGAAGTCGGGCCACCTGAAATGGCAGAGAATATTTTTTCTTCAAAATTTATGTTCAAGTTTCAAAAGTTATTTTGAGCTGACTTTGATGTAATAAATTGAAAAATAAAATAATTCTAAGTTTGGTCGGCCCTTAGGGCTAAATTTCTGGAACCTTCTCAGGCGGTGGACATTGCCTATGTAAAGAAAGCTCATAGTGTTGTCTAGGGTAGTTTTGGGTAGATCTAGGTAATGATTCGAGGCTTTGTCCTATAGAATATTGTAAGGGAAACGCCCATGTGGCTTTGCATATTGTAATTCTAAAAAATTTTAATTCCACATTTGTGGAGATAATAAGAAGCCCATTTTCTGTTCTTGCAAATTGTTGTTGTTTTTTTGTTTTTGTTATGAGTTTGTGGTATTAAGGGGAGAACCCTTCATCAAGTGGTATCAGAGTGGGATTTCATGAGTGTGTAAACATATCACTGACTGTGAGGTAGTTTACACCAAGACCGTGGTTAGGGTTTCAATAAGAAGCACAAAAATGCCTCCATGAAGGGAATGCAGTGGGAGAGCTAGTGTTGTGACACGTGAGGTTAGAGCACTCCAGATACAAGTGCAAGCATTTCAAGAAGAGATTCACAGAGGAATCAATCTTAATGTCAGAGATGAAAGTGAAGATGAAGCTGAGGGAGAAGGAAATTTTGATCAAGAAGAAGGTGAAATTTTGAACTACGAGGAAGAAAGACTTTTTTGAGCCATTTCCAAGATTGAGAAAAGACCTAAGATTGAGGTTCCTGCATTTTTAGGAAATCTTAACCTAGAGGAGTTGATCAACTAGATTAATGAATTAGAAGAATATTTTGAGTATGAAGATATCGAGGATCCTAATCGGGTCAAGTTTGCGAAGGCCAGACTGAAGGGTCATGCGAAGATCTAGTGGAAAGAGATTCAGTTGGAGTGAAATCAAAGAGAAAAGGATAAAATCACAAGATGGGATCGGATGGTAGATAAATTGAAGTGACAGTTCATTCTCGTTGATTATGAGCTTGACCTACTAAAGAAGTTGCAAAGTTTAAAGAAAGCAAGAAAATCTGTTCAGGAGTATACAGAGGAGTTCTATCAAATCCTCATCAGAACAGGACATGTAGAAGTTGATAAGGAGAAAGTTTCCCCTTACCTTAATGGGTTGAGGCCGAACATTCAGGAGGAGCTAGATCTAGTTCAAATGAATAGTATTGAAGAGGCATACTAGTTTTCCCTAAAAGTAGAGGAAAAGCTAAACAAGAAGTTCAAGAGAAGAAAAAATGGAAGAGGTTGTGGTGGACAATCTGGTGGATGGTCATATGGAGGCCAAAATGAAGATCCAAAAAGGAAGGATGAGGCCAGTAGCAATCAGAATCAAAGAGGAAACAATTCCAATCATTTTCATGATCAGAATAATAGAGATCAAAGAGGAAGAGGAAGAGGAAGAGGACAGGGATCTGGAAGAGGAGGCTTCCCTGGAACATGTTTTCATTATGGAGAAGAAGGTCATAGGGCATTTGAATGTCCTCAATACCAAGGAAGGACACACAGGAGAAATGAAGGCTAGGCCAAAGTTGCACATGTAGACGAAGATGTCAGATCATCACATTCTAAAGATGTTGAAAGAGGATAAATTTTGATTAATAAAAGAGTCTTGTTGAGTGGTGAGAATGAACCTGAGCAAAAGAGGAACTTGTTTCACACTCGATGCAAGTGTGAGGGTAAATGTTGTGATGTGATTATTGATAGTGGAAGCAATAACAATTTGGTGTCAGAAGAGATGGTGACAAAGTTGAAGCTCCAGAGATAGAAACACCCACATCCATACTGGATTGCCTGGGTGCAGGATGACCACAAGGTCATGGTCAATGAACAATGCCTAGTGAAGTTCAAAATTGGCGGATACCATGATGAGGTACTATGTGATATCATATCTATGGATACATGTCATATGTTGTTAGGTAGACCATGGCATTTTAACAGGTGTGTTGTACATGATGGTCATATTAATACCTATTCCATGACAAAGGATGGAGTGTGACATAAGATAAAGCCATTGAACGAAATAGAAGAAAAGGTATGTGGTAGTGCAAGAATAACTTTTGTTGATGGAAGAAAGTTCCTAGATGGTATGAGACATGAGCGTGTGTGTTTTTCTTTAATTCCAAAAGTTGGTAAGGAGGAAGTAGAAGATGTAGCTATAGAAGTTGTAGATTTGTTGAATGAGTTTCAAGATATTGTATCTGATAATGTACCTGATGGACTACCACCAGTAAGGAAGATCAGTCATCAAATGGACCTGATTCTAAGAGATAGTTTGCCAAATAAGGCAGCACACAGAATGACACCAGTAGAAAGTGAAGAGTTGAACAGACAAGTACATGATTTATAAAAGAGGTTGATTCAGGAGATTCTGAGCCCATGTGATGTACCAACAGTTTTAGCATCAAAGAAAATGGAGAATGGAGGATGTGTATAGACTCTAGGGCAATAAACAAGATCATAATCAAGTACAAGTTTCCATTGCCAAGGATGGATGATATTATGGATTGTTTGAGTGGAGCTATGTATTTCTCAAAGATAGATCCGAAGAGTGGATATCATCATATTCAAATCATAGAAGGAGATGAATGGAAGACTACGATCAAGACAAAGGAAGGACTATATGAGTGGTTAGTCATGCCTTTTGGGCTAACCAATGCACCATGCACTTTCATGTGGCTCATGAATGAGGTTCTGAAAGAATTTTTGGGTAAGTTTGTCATTGTTTACCTAGATGATAGTTTGATCTTTAGTAAGACATTAGAGGAGCATATGATGCATATTCATAGGGTGTTTGAGAAGTTAAGGAAAGAGAGATTGCTGATTAATTTGAAGAAGTATAGTTTTGTGAAAGAGTTAGTCTATTTAGGATTTGTAGTTTTAGTAGAAGGTCTAAAAATGGACCTAGAGAAAGTATAGGCTATCCTTGAATAGCCTACTCCAAAGAGTACTACTGAGGTAAGATATTTTCATTGTTTGGCTAGATTTTACATAAATTTTATAAGAAATTTTAGCAGTATTTATGGACCCTTGACTGAAACAATGAGAGGGCATAGAAAATGATTTAAATGGATTGTTGGGGTAGATAAGAGTTTTAAACTATTGAAACAGAAAGTTACAAAACAACCTATTTTAGAAATTCTATATTTTAATAAGGTGTTTCAAGTAGACTATGATGCTAGTGGTACTATAATAGGAGATGCTATGAGCCAAGAAGGTAAACCCATTGCTTATTTTAGTGAGAAGTTAAATGATGCCAAGAGAAAATATTGTGTTTATGATCAGGAATTTTATGCTATAGTTCAGGCATTGAAGAAGTGGAGACACTATCTGCTTCCTAAGGAGTTTGTTTTGTATACTGATTATCAAGCTTTGCAATATTTGAATAGTCAAGGAAAGTTGAATCAAAGAAATTTGAAATGGGTTGAGTTTTTGTAGATTTATACATTTGTTTTGAAACAAAGGAGTGGAAAGTCTAACAAGGTTGCAGATGCGCTTAGCAGAAGACAACTATTGCTAACAAAGATGTAGATGGAGGTGGTTGGGTTCAAGGAACTCAAGAATTTGTATCCAGAGGATCTTGATTTTGCAGAAGCTTGGAATGCTTGTAAAGAACTTGTTACTCTAGATAGAATGAAGTGGTTGGATTTCATGATTCAGGATGATATGCTATTTAGAGGGAGTCAGTTGCACATTCCATGAAGTTCTATGAGATAGAATCTCATCAAGGAGAAACATAGCAGTGGATTGGCTAGACATTTTGGTCATGATAAAACCCTTGCTTTGGTTAGTGAGAATTATTATTAGCCACAGTTGTAACAAGATGTCAAGAAGTTTGTATAGAGTTGTAGAGTATGTCTAATGGAAAAAGGACTGAAGCAGAATACAAGATTGTATCAACCATTACTTGTACCCAAGAAGCCTTGGGAGGATATCAGTATGGACTTTGTTCTTAGTTTGCCAAGTACTTAGTGGGGACATGATTCAATTTTTTTGGTAGTTGAAATTTTTTTGAAGATGGCACATTTCATTCCCTATGAGAAGACTAATGATGTTGTTCATGTAGTAGAATTGTTTTTCAAAGAGGTAGTGAGACTACATAGTTTGCCAAAGACTATAGTTTTAGATCGAGACACTAAGTTTGTTGGATATTTCTGGTGCACATTGTGGAAGAAGTTGAAGACAAATTTGAAGTTCATTTCATCACACCATCTACAAACTGATAGATAGACAGAGGTGGTGAATAGAAGTTTGGGAAACTTGCTAAGATGTTTGGTTGGAGATAAGCCAACATGATGAGATTTGATTTTACCACAGGCAAAATTTGCATACAATAATTGTGTTAACATGAGTACTAATAAATCACCATTCTAGATTGTATATAGAAGTAGTCCCAGAAATGCATCTGAGTTGAGAAAGATAGATAAAGGAGAAATAAGTAGTGCTGAAGCTGAGAATTTTGTAGAACACTTGAAGAACATCCATGAGGAGGTGAGAAAGCATATTACCAAGATGAATTCAAAATATAAGGCTAAGGTAGATGAGAAATGGAGGCATAAGGAATTTCAGGTTGGAGATGTAGTCATGGTTCATTTATGGAAGGAGCGGTTTCTAGTTGGTACATATAACAAATTGAAAATGAAGAAGTTTGGGCCATGTAAGATACTGAAGAAGCATGATTCAGGAAATGCATATGAGGTAGAATTGCCTACTGAGCTGAATATTTCACTAGTGTTTAACATTTTAGATTCAATAGAGTATCATGAGGGAGGTGTTGAAGATGACATCACAACAACATAGTGGAGTATTCTAGCAACTAGCTTAGATACCAAGGAGATTGAGGATATACTTGATAGTCATGTTGGCAAAAGTACCAGAAATAGGACATATGAAGAATATCTAGTCAAGTGGAAAGGATGACTTGTTGAAGATTCATCATGGCTGACAAGGGAGGAGGTTAACTGCCTTGGTTTTCCTCTTCACACCTGAGTCGTGACAAGGTCACTTCTCAAATTACCCTGGGTGTCTGATGCAGGAGCATCCTGGGTGTAAGAGGAATCTTGCATCAACCAAAAATATTTCTGGTTTCTATTCAATAAGGGCTATCTTGTGCAGAGCTCCTATTTATGGAAACTTACTATTTTTAGTAAACTAGTCATACGATCTTAGAATGTTCTGATTTCACATGTGGAGGTTCATCTTAGTCATATCAGCTTGCCAGTAAAGTTTTGTTGCTAGATCAAGTCTAGTTGTGAAGATATTGAAAATATTTGATATTGGTAGCAGGGTACAGAAAATTTGAACTTAGTTTTGAAGGCTTTAGAGGCTCCAGATGAGGTCAAAACTTCAGCTAATTGGAGCTTGGGTGAGTCAATTACTGTAGAGCTCCTTGTGCCCTTTCTAAATTGGGGTCATAATAGTCAATCGGGTCAACAGGTAATGACTTATGGTCTCCGGAAGTCAGGCCACTTGAAATGGCAGAAAATATTTTTTCTTCAAAATTTCTGTTCAAGTTTCAAAAGTTATTTTGAGCTGACTTTGATGTAATAAATTGAAAAATAAAATAATTCTAAGTTTGGTCAACCCGTAGGACTAAATTTCTGGAACCTTCTCGGGCAGTGGAAATTGCCTATATAAAGAAGGCCCGTAGTGTTGTCTAGGGTAGTTCTGGGTAGATCTGGGTAATGATTCGAGGCTTTGTCCTATAGAATATTGTAAGAGAAATGCCCATGTGGCTTTGCATATTGTAATTCTAGAAATTTGTAATTCCACATTTGTGGAGATAATAAGAAGCCCATTTTCTATTCTTGCAAATTGTTGTTGTTTCTCTTTTTCTATTATGAGTTTGTAGTATTAAGCGGAGCACCCTTCATCACCTTTTCAGAACCACACAAAGACCTAGAAGTAAATTGTTTATAGTTACTATTCTTATGACCAAACACATTACAATTATAAAAGTAACCTTTAAATTTTAATGAATAGATTTGATTTGAACTTTCTCCCTTTTCCAAATTAGAACTTAATTGGTCGACAAGCTTTTGTAGTGAAAAAAATTTCTTCTCCTTTTCTTCTATCACTGATTTTTGCTCCTCAATGAGCTGATTTGCACTATTTAAGTCAGTTTGAAGTTCCAAGCTACCTTTTTTGAAAGTAGTGATAAGTCTTTTTAACCTTTTTATTTCTTGAAGAGAACAACGAAGTTCTTTTTCAAGATCTACATCTTCATCTGAATCAGATGAAGATGTAGATCTTGAAAAAGATCAGATGAAGATTCAATTTGAACCTTTTTTGGCTCCTCTACAATTTCTATCATAAATAGAGTTTCTCCCTCTTCACCTAAATTTGATTCATCATCAGAGTCTTCTTTTGGCAAGAGGCTCTTCTTTTTAAAATTCTTAAACTATTTGTTTTGGTTCCATGGTTTTCTATTAAAGTATTTTTCATACTTTTCATGATCATCATTAGGACATTTTGCAGCAAAATGTCCAATCTGTCCACAATTGAAACACTTGGGTTTACCATGATTTTTTTTTTAAATTTTTTGACTAGTAATGCTTCAAGAGCATCCGTTATGTGAGAATCGCTATCATCGTAATTTTTAGTCTTAAAGGTTATTTCTTTTGAAGAAGAACTTGCATTATTATTTCTACTAATCCTCATTTCATAGGTTGTTAGAGTTTCTTGAATCTGATGTAAGGTCATTGTAGAAATTTTTTTCTTTTCTTCAAGAGCAGAAATTTTAGTACCAAACTTAGGTAGGAAAGATCTAGTGACTTTTAACACAACATAGTTTTTTGCAATTTCTTCTCCTAGACCTCTTCTTGCATTTACACACATCTACTCTTAAAAAATATGCAGCAATATTTTCATCTTCACACATTTTTAACTCATCAAATTGAGTTTTTAAAGAAACCAGTTTTGACTCTTTGACTTTTTCATCTCCTTGGTATATGGTTTCTAATTTGACACAAATGTCATTAGCAAATTGATAATACATAACTTTGAAAAAAACATATTTTGTCAAACCACAGGGAATAGAAATTTTTTCCCTTTTGTCAAGTTCATATTTAGTTTTATCATCAACATCAGTGGGTAGAGTTTTTGGAACAATATAGTTTTAGATGACAACTTCCTACATACAAACATCTAAAGAATTGATAAAAGCTTCCATCATGACTTTCCAAAAAACATAATCTGTCCCATTAAATAAGAGAGCTCTACTGAGAGAGGCACCTTCAACCTGTGCCAAGATAACTTCCAAACAATTTCCTAGAAACTACTCCTATAGTTAGACCTAATAGAGATCTGGCTCTAATACCACTTGCTGGAAGTAAAAAGAGGCTGAGAGGGGGGGTCGGGGGTAGGGTGAATCAGACTTTTGATAATTTTCTCAATTTTAGTGAAAAGATATTTATTGAATCAAATACAATAACTGCAAGTACATGAAGAAAAATATTGAAACAAGTTAACAACATCTTAAGCAAGAGAAATAAAATGACACAGCATATCTTTTGTGCTGAGTGGGAAAACCCTCAAGAATCGACTAGATTCTATCATAGGATGAAAAAACCACTCCAAATTTCCTTAATCATCAAGTCTTTACAAGTTCTTATGCAGCTACAACTGTCAGGGCTACAACCCTACTTTCCCAATACACTTAAGAGCTATATTCAAGTTACAACTGCTAAAGTGTATGAACAAAACACACTTTAAAATTGCAACTATACAATATATCTTTCAATCCTCACAAAAACACTTCTTTATAGATCACTATAGATGCATGTGTGTTTGTACTCAAATCACACCATAACCCAAACCACTGCAGTGCACTATATAGAAGTATTTACAAAATATTACATGTAATTTTGAGATTTAGGTATTTCAACTGAATAAGAAATTGATAATCAACCACATTCATTTCCACTTTTCTCAAGCTAAAATTATAACTCTCGTACACAAATACTCTGAGGGTTGTGTCTAAAGTAGTAAATATCACTATTTGAAACATAAAAACCCTTGTTCATGAGAACTATCAACCCATATAGGGTTGTTAAAAATGAAACCAATAGAAACCTATATACACAGTTAACCCTCATAGGATTTTTAAGATAAAATAAATCCAACAATATCATAACCATTTTCAAACCAACCCAAGTCAAAAAATAACCAACTAGTTAAAGCCAGTGAGAATAGCTTTGCAAAGCTTCGAAATTTGTTAATCTTCTAAAAGAAATGCTTAACCTTATCTAAAAATGAACTCAACCATTTACAACTACCTTTCCAACTAGATGAAGAAACATGTAACTATTTAACTACGGAAAACAAAATTTTGATATATGATCTTGAACAAGAACTACACACTATACACAAGAATTTAGTTACGTTATTTCAAGGAGACTTCTGTCATTTGTATGAAAAATAGGAAAAGAAAGGAGCAATAACACATGTGAGTATTGCAAAGAAAAAACCTTTACCCTCATAGCTATGTAGAAGAGTCATTGTTTGTAGCAAAAAGACCATCATCTTGATCACAAGAAACAATAGATCACAATATCTGAAACCCATTATGAATTTATCCCATCAGCGTACTAAAACTGTAAATGAGCTGAAACCATGGAGGTAGTGTGTTTAGGGTTGAGAGAAAAGAATGCAATACAATCATCGAAATCATCATTTATCCAAGACAAAATAATATCCAAAACCATAATTACATTTCATTTGAAATCTGCCAGCACAATGTATACCACGTGGCTTTATTAAGACCAAAGACCTTTACTATGGTTACATAATCATAACCCAAAGATGTAACTTTGCATTTCTTATTTCTTTATTAATTCAAAACATATCATGCCTACCAAGTCAAAACTAGATCATCATCAAGGATAAAACACAACAATACGTCTAGTTCCAGATATACCAAAAGGTTGCCTAGTGAAGATTGTTGTTGTGATTGTTGTCTGTTGATATACTTAGTGTAGAATTGTTGTAAGGAGGTATTTTTTACAATATAATTCCACACACTAGATATTTTAAGACATCCAAAGAAACTTGGGATGTGGTCAAAGGTTTTTAGGCAACATCAAACTCAAATAGGATCTTATTTTTGAAAAGAAAGCTTTCAGATATTAAAATGGAAAGACATGAAAATATATGCTGCTTAATTTCCCATGTCAAAATTCAAGTGATAAGTTAGGAGATATTGGTGAAAAGGTATTCAATACCGACTTGGTATAGGCCTAGTGGAAGAATATCGAGTCTTTATTTCACATCTTTCACTTAGAAAAAAACCCTCTACATTTGATGAATTGACTGGAATTCTGCTACAAGAAGAATAGAGGATGAAGAACTTTGATCCAGGCTCTCATAGTTCATATTTAGCATTGATAGCCAGAGTTAAAAAACCATACAGATGTAAACTATGGGACAATAATAATAGAGGAAAGTTTCAAATAATATGAAAAGGTATGACACAATCCAGATTTGATACTCATGATAAGAGAAATGATGAATGTTATTATTGTTGCCAACTTGATCATCACTCTAATTTTTTTTATAAAATAAAATATCATGAGTCCAAGAAAAGAAACATAAATCATACTGGAGATTTTTTGGACCAAGACTCCTCAATCCGTGATGGATTTAAAAATCTTAAGTTATTTGTTTCAGATGCTACATTGTCAATATCAATGCTTGGTTTATTGATTCAGGTGGTTCAACCCATATGTCTTGTAATAAGGACTAGTTTGATGAGTATCATGAGACCATTGATGGAACATATGTTTATCTAGGAGATGAAAAATCACTTAAAGTTAAAGGTTATGGAGTAATAGGTGTGAATTTGTTTGATGAAAAAATGAGACGGATCCATAATGTGATGTATGTTCTTGACATAAAAAAAGTATAAATAATATTTGTTTCTACTAATGCTAATGTTGATCAAGGTATAAAGGTGGAATTTGTTAGGTCACAGTGTGTTGTTCAAGACACCCAAGATCACTACAAGATCATTGCCATAGGTACTAGACTTGGATGATTATATAAAATGGATGTGGTCAAGGCAGGTCATCAAGCATTGGCATCCATAGAAATGTCAATGACAAAGCTATGACATCAAAGGTATGGGCATCTTAATCATAATGATTTATACTACTTCAAAAGAAAATAATTGTTGAAGGTCTTCCAAATATGAAAAATGATCATATTGAGCGTGAAGCACGTGCACTTGATAAGAAACATAGAGAGGATTTTCTTGTACATTGTTAGTTCTCATTTTAGAGTTTCCCTGTATTATTGATTGAAGACCTTCCCCTTCCTGTGATTTTGTCATCTCACTTCAAAAATCTGGATGTACTCAATACCTTTAATTTAGTTGGTCCCCTCATCTCCTTTCTTAGTTGTTATCTTGATCGTGTCATTCTTATGTATGTCATGTTGGTTCGAGTTGTGTACTAAGTCTTCATTCCAAAAGTTAAAGGATTTTGAACTTGTGAACCATGATGAACCAATTGTGAACCATCATGACATGGTAATGCCAAAATTAGGATGTGATAAATATTAATTACCCATGCCACAAGATCATCAAATCAAAATCTCTTACCACATGCAAATATTTCCATAATTAACCCTTAGAATATTTTTCTTTCATCTGCCAATTTAAGAGTGTTATATAATGATGTGAAATTGGTAATATTTCTTTGTAAGTGTGAATTAAAAAGGTAAGCTAAAGAAGTACGAAGGAGTGTTCACTACGTCTGCAAGTTCAAGGTAAAAAAAATGATAACCTTTTCCTATCCGTGTCTATGGAATTTCTTTTACATAAAGCATTGAACGGTTGTTGTATGTTTGAAAGAAGAATTATGAGATCCACCTTGCATTTCTTTGGTAATGTCATAATTATGAATTTTAATGGTCCCATTATAACTAACATTGACTTGAAAGGGTTAGACATAGAAAGGATAAATAATAGAGTTATAGATTAGTTAGTTGAGCATTTCTCTCTTGAAATCATGTCAAGTGGTTTGTTACAAGTTATGGATTTTCCAACTATGACTATGAGCCCTAAACTAATCCAAGAATGCATAAACCACTATGACATTAAGGCTAAATGTATCAAGAAAAATAGTGGTAAAACTCTAATACCTGTCAATATAGAGAAAATAATGTTTGTGTTAAAAATGTCTGAATAGGCTTTCTCAAAATTCACTCCTACCTAATCCCTAGCCAAGTTTAATGAACTGCTGAAAAACATCACAATGTTATTGCAAGATTGGACCAAAAAAATTTATAAGGGAGGTTCTCGTCTACCAAAAAACCTAAATAAAGATGATATGAAGTTGCATATCCATGATTTGGTAGTGTTGTTTCATAGGGTGAGAGGTTCCCCTAAACCCTTTATATTTGAAGAGTGGATGTATTTTTATATTGAAATAATCCTTGAGGATGAACAATACATGGACTAGGGAGATCTCATAGCAAGCTCACTAAGAGAAAAAATCAAATTATCTAAAGTGGTCAAGAAATATTTCTACATGTCTTACTACCTAATGTACTACTTGGCCTGTACCAAGAATTTAACTGGTATTCCACATGAACTGTAAGATGAAAATATCACTATCTATGAATAATGCCCCATGCTACAGAGGAATAGAGCCCTTGAGAATTGTAGGAGAGTGCATGATGTGTTCATGGGATAATTATGTCTTGAACTAGTCAGGACTCTAGGAAGAAGGATGTCACAAGAAGCCCAGAACTTAGTTCAGGTGTATGGTAGTTTCTACATTCAGTTCCCTTGGTTCACATACATTCAAGTCGGTAGTTTTGAAGATGAACCTATGAATTTTCCAAGGTATGTGTTGTATTATTCATGTTATTGGAAGTATGAAAACAACTCTCTCTTGTCGTTAAGAAATTTCTACTTGAATAAAAATGAGAAATTATTATTCCTATTAAGTTAGGTTGTCTTGCATGTAAATCCATGGAGGATGTAGTAAGTATAGGTTTTGATATGTGTAAGTTTGACCTCAAATATTATCATGATAGAAAAAGATTTGATAATAAAGGGTTTTCCACAGGAGCCCTAGAGTTAGAGGATCATATAATACCAGTTCCTTATCTAGAGGACTTTTGAGAAGACTTTTTAGATGAAGAGGAGGTTGATAAGAGAGACTGTTCTAGGTTACGATTGTCCCAAGTTCCCATTCTATAGCTAAAAATGAATATTTAAGGAATAGAAGTTGCTTATTCCAATATTGTCGAACTAGGGTATTTGAACTTGGAGAAAGTATCATTACCTATGATAGATTGGACCAAGGAAGAAGAAGTAGAAAATATCCATCAGAGAGCCAGAGTTGTTATGAGATCTACAGAGACATGGCTGAAACAAAAGTGAAAAGAGAGAACATAGATGGTTCAATCAAAAAAGTCTCATAGAAGTCCCGTGTATTCCCTTGTTAGTGCTTCAAACATGTCTCTCTTGATTGATGATGCAGGTAGAGTACACCTATCAAGAAAAAAGTCTAATTCTGGTGAACAAGATTTTGAATTTGGTGTATTCCATTATGTCATACATAAAACCAAGTCTAGAACTAGGACCCAAAAATGTAATAAAATGGTCACACAAGATGCAGTCTTCATAGATTTGGACAAAGACAAAGAACTCATTTTTCCCACACTCGATAATGAACAATAGAGCTCGAAGATGCTTGATAAATTAATTTATGTACTAGATGCTTTTGTCATACCTATCAACATTTCTATGTTTCTTGTCATAGATTGCTGCAACCCGAATCTAAAAATAATATTTCATTTTGACTTTCTTGTGCGACATTGCAAGCCAAGAACATGTTGTCTTGATTGTGGTTTTCTTTGATAAAGTTTTATTTTCATTTCCTAGAGTCATGTTGCTTCTTTCTACATTCATTTAAATAATACCCAAATTTCTTGCAATAATGACATTAGATTGAGGATTTTTCATAACTTTGGCCTTGAGGCTGATTTTGAGATGGGTTTTGATGATTGCCTCTTCCACTTGAGTTTCCACTTGAGCTTTATGGGATGTTTCTTCCACCTCTATATGAGTTTCTTCCTCTTCCTCTAAAATTTGTTCTTCCCCCACCTCTACCATGGCTGATTGAAACTTGTGTCTTCAAAGCATGTTCCTAATTTTTGTTTTCTGATCTATTTAGTCTATGCTCATGAGAAATGAGAGATGCATGTAGCTCATTAACTGAAACTTGTGAGATATTTTTTGTCTCTTCTATGGCCACCACAATAGTGTCAAATCTAGGAGGCAAGCATCTTAAAATATTTTCAACCTCTCTCTTCCTCAAGTGTCTCACCATGAGATATGATTTTATGTACTAATCCAATGGGTTGAGTGAATAATGAATCTATTGTATCTTATTCTTTCATGTAAATGGTCTCAAAATTCCTCAGTATTTTTAGTTTGGTTATCATTACCTTTTCTATTCCTTGGTAGGTTGTCTGAAGAGAATCTCATGCTTACTTGGACTTTTTTGTTGTTGTAATCCTTGGAAATGTGCTCCCATGCAACCCTTGAAAGATATAAAGAAAAATATTTTCAATCATTCTTTCTATTATCCTTCAATAAATCTTTATATGCTTGAGAGAGTGCATTGTATGTTTTTGTATTGGCTAGATCTATGTATCCATTTTCAACAAGATCCCATAAATTTTGTGAAGAAAATAATGCCTTCATTGTTACTACCTAATAATCATAATTATTCTCATTAAACTGTGGGATTTTTGGATTTTTCAAGCTTATGCTTGTTGCCATTGTTGACTATGCAAAATATTTCTATCTCTTGGAGAAACTTTTGAGAAAAATAACTTCACCACTATTGGCCTTTGGATTTGATATCACTTTGAAGGGAAGAGATAGAGTTGATAAGTAATAAACAGAGATAAAACATCAAAAGGAAATAAAAATAATAGAGAAAAGAGACATTACTTCTACCATAATCTTTAAATTCATATATTCAAACATATAGATGTGGTTTGCAAAACTAGAGCTACTACTCTTTCCCCTAATATAAAAACAAAGAGAACCCCTATTTTCTTCTCATCTTCTTTACTTTGATCCACATTCTCTATTTTAATAGATTTCTCTTTTTTTTCACTTTCCATAATAAACAAAAGTCCTCTTAGATGTGCATATGAAGACATCAAGTGAAGTAGGACAAAATATTTAATTTCTTTTAATATGTCTTCAACCATCGTAGAAAGTATCTAAGAAAGATTACATTCACATAATTTTTAATTCTAAAAATCTACCCTATCTGTGTTGATTGAGAAGATTTGGTATGGTGGACAAGACATTTGGGTAGCTAGACCAAAGAGGTATACAGAGGATGAGTAAATGTGGCAGTTGGTGATTAACTCTAACATGACTAACAATATATTTATATCGATGTAGCATTTAATACAAATACATAATTATGGGGGTCGATTGCACCTACTTTCATACAGTTATAATTGTTACTTCCAATCAGTTAATTGATAAGCCTTGAAATGAGTTGATACTCCTTACAGATGCAGGGAGAAAAAACTAAAGCAATTCATAAGGGATTCGACTGTATACCTCCCAATTGCATTTAAATATTAATCAATTAATATACATTACTTCTATATTTTTCCTGAATGTCTACTAGTGTCCTCACATCCTTTATGCTTATGATGGAAGCTCATGCCCTTCTCCAAAGCTTTCATTTTGGCATAGGCAAGAAGGGGTTGTGAAAGATTGTGGAATTTGGCTTTAAACCTACTAATTGCATTAGGTTAAAAGATTTTGAAACCTTATCTATAAGTGTATTTATGTTCATTATTTGCAATCATCACATTTCATGAAATGACATTTTGTCAAATAGTTCCTTTTCCTTGTTTTTTGTCATAGAAATTATTATTGTCAAAATGTAAAATCAAATGAAGGAAGATGTTACAAATTAATTGGCAATGGTTTTCTATTTATTTATTACAACATCTATTAATATTTATTATATTATTTTTTATGTTTCTACTATAAGAAATTATTATATTCTATATGCAAAAATCAAATCAAAGGAAATTTTTGTTTTCTTGTATTTTACAATTAGTTGACAACATTTTTTTTCCATTTATTTATTTCAAATAAGATAGAAGCCTCCATAAATATTTAAAGATATTATTGTATAGGTTTCTAATGAAAGAAATCATTATAAATGTTGAATTAAATGATTTAGTGAATCTTTTTCCTCTAAGATGTTACAATTAGTTAGCAATATTTTTTTCTATTTATTTATTATAAATAATAAAGAAGAAAGCACAAATATTTAAATATATTATTGTGTAGGTTGCTAATATAAGAAAAAACCATTATCTTCAAAATGAAAAACCAAATGAAAAGGAAACTTTTTTTCCTAAAATGATTCAATTAGTTGACAATGTTTTTTTCCTATTTATTTATTGTAAATCAGATAGAAGCCTCCATAAATATTTAAGGATCTCATTGTGTAGGTTGCTAATATAAGAAATCATTCAAAATATTAAATTAAATGAAAAAAAAGAAGGAATTTCTCTAAGATGTTACAATTAGTTAGGAAGACATTTTGTCATTTATTTATTGCAAATAAGATAGAAGAAAGCACAAATATTGAAATATATTATTGCATAGGTTGCTAATATAAGAAAAAACCATTGTCTTCAAAATGTAAAATAGAATGAAAGGGAAGCTTGTGTTCCCTAAAATGTTTCAATTACTTGGCAAGATTTTTGTCCCATTTATTGATTGTAAATAAGATAGAAGCGTTCATAAATATTTAAATATATTATTGTTTAGATTGATAATATAAGAAATCTTTATTTTCAAAATGTTAAATTAAATGAAAGGGAATCATTTTTAAGATGTTACAATTAGTTAACAAGAATTATTTCCACTTATTTACTAGAAATAACATAGAAGAAAGCACAAACACTCAAATATATTATTAGGTAGGTTTCTATATAAGAAAATATCATTATCTTCAAAATGTAAATAGAATGAAAGGAAAACTTTTATTCCCTAAAATGTTTCAATTAGCTAGCAAGATTTTTCCATTTATTTAATGTAAATAAGATAGAAACATCCATAAATATTTAAAGATATTATTGTTTAAGTTGCTAATACAAGAAATGATTATCTTCAAAATGCAAAATTAAATGATTGAGCAAGAATTTTTTCTATTTATTTATTGCAAATAAGACAGAGAAATTTACGAATATTTAAATAAATTATTGTGTAGATTATTAATATAAGAAAAATAATAATTATTTTTAAAATGTAAAATAGAATAAAAAGAAAATTATTTTTATGTTTTCAAAATTGAAATAATAAATGATATCTATTGATTTATGTTATGTAAATTTTTTTAAATATATATATGTTATTTAGAGAGATCTATAAGTATACAACAAACTAAAATTTAAATCATAAAAGAAAATTTGATAAAAAATAGTTAAATGTATCGTTGATATCATTTAAGTTAGGAGAGGGGAATAAAACGAAATGAGAAAATGATTTTCAGGATGTAATATATATGCATTTTAAAATAATTCCTTTAGGAATTCATAGTTGAATTTGTATCTAAATATAAAAATGATAGGGAAACACGACGCAAAATAGGAATGGCCTACATAATGTCTGAGATCACAAAGTAAGAGTCCAATGAACTACGTCTCCAACGAAGAGGATAAAGTATAAATGATACCATGTTTGCTTAATGGGTTAAATTCTGGCTGTGAAACCAAGGAAACCAGTGAAAAGGACATGCCATTGACAATCAATCATCAAAGTATATTATGATAGCACAAAAAATTCTCAGTATGAACTCAATGAATAGATGGATTTCTGCAATCAAATGTCCTGGTAGAGCCTAAGATTTTCTCTGTAGCTTTTAAGGGGTATTTCTATACCTTAAAATAGATGGAGGAAGGAGAGGTCTTCCTCTTATCTTAATTTCTTTGTTTTCTTACTTGTGATGATGGCTTTGTGTTTTTCTTTGTTTGCTGGTGACTTGATTTGCAACTACGGCGAAGAAGTGGTGGAACGTGCTGACGCAGCAAAAACACAATGGTACCATTTCATGCCTATTGTAATTGGATTCTTTACAGATGCCTACGGTCTCTTCTGCATTAACACTTTAACCAGACTGCTTGGACAAATGTATTATCCGCCGAGGCTTCCCCACAATACATCATAACGAGATTGGGTTCCTTTTTTTGTATGCGCTCACCTTTTTCTTTGCGAACTTCGGGCCGAACAACACCAGATTCATTTTCACGGCCGAGATTTTCCCCGCGCAATGTGGATGGTATACCATCTTTGGCACTGTCGGCGCTGAGTATTTTGTTCAAGACAACATGCATCTCAAGGTGGCTCTGGATTTCATGGTCACGTTTCTAGTGCCTGAAATAAACGGCAGATCCCTGGAGGAAATCTCTGGGAAAAACTGTTAAGAAATGCCTTGTATTACTGTGACCCCAATGCTGAAGGGAGTGTCTGACACCGAAGGGACTATCGACTAGAGGAGTGACTGTTGGGACTGTCAAATGGTGGAGTGCCAAGGCTTCTAGTAACCATTTCATGGAGTGACAATTGTTATACTGACTTTTATAATGAATCATAGTGTATAAATGTATGTGAGATTCGTTAGGAATTGGAGGCTAAAAGGATGAAATAGTAGAGTGTCAAAGTAGTGTAAAGTCAGGTTGATTGTAACACAATTTGAGCTTGTGCAAAAATACATTGTTGTTTATATGTAACTTCGGTTATTGCAATACAATGAACACACTCGGGTTTTCAATGGTGGGTTTTTCCCGAAAGGGTTTCTCATGTAAATTTGGTCTCTTATGTTTATCTTGTGTGCATGAAATTTTCTATGTTCTTGTTTCTTTTCATTATCTCAATATTCTAGTGTAGATTCAGACTCTTTGTTATTTCCCCTATAAATTAGTATTAGGAAGGCATTTTTGCACCGTTGCTTTCCTTACAAGTGGTATCAGAGCCAAACCAATTTTTGTCATCCATGTTGGGTAGGGTTGGTCATCTATGTCAATTTGTTTCCAGTTGGGTTTTGCAAAGTGTTCATCTAGAAATTGAGATGGTGAGTATATCAGGGAAAATAAACATTGAAAAGTTCAATGACACAAACTTTGAGTTGTTGAAACTTAAATTTAAAGACATGCTAGTTGATCGAGATCCCTAGATCACTGTGTCTGGTAACAAGCCTTTAGGCATGAAGTAGGAAGACTGGGATCTAACAGATAGAAAGGCTAGGGGTTTGATAAGGTTGAGCCTTGTAGATTTTGTTTTGTTGAATGTCCATGAAGAGAAATCTGCATGTTCTTTGTGGAAGAAGTTGGGAGATATTTATCAAGGAAAATCCTTGGTAAACAAGCTCTTCCCGAGAAAGAAGTTGTACTGTCTGAAGATGGACAGAGGAACGATTGTGGTAGATCATTTAAACACCTTTAATATGCTGATTGCACAATTAGCATCCGTTGGTGTGTTGGTTAGTGAAGAAGATCGTTGCATGTTATTGTTGTGCTCATTGCCTAACTCATGGGATCACCTTGTGATGGCCATTGAAAGTACTACCAACCAATTTAAGATGGATGAAGTAGTTGCTATACTTTTGTTAGAGGAGATGTGGAGAAAATCTTCTCAAGTGGCTAAAGAGGATCTCATCATTCAAAATAGATCAAAGGACAAAAGCAAGGACATGAAGTCTGAATCGTCTAGAAAGAAGTCCAAAGTGAAGTATTGGAACTATGGGTGGATTGGTCATATCTAAAAGAACTGCAAGGAGAATAAAAAGAAGAAGAATAAAATAAAAATTTCTTCCAATTCGAAGTCTAAATAGAGTGATGATGAAGATGCTAGCAGTGCTATTTTGGCTGATCGATCATCTGATGATGACTGGTAGATAAATTTGATCTTCACGTGGAAGATGTTTGTCATGATGCCATGTGTGACTTGGCACCACCATACAGTGGGAGTTGTTAGTATTGATGTGTGGAAGAAGTTTATCATGATGCCATGTGTAACTCAACACCACAATTTAGTGGGAGTTGTTGGTAGTGACGTAGTGAATGATCTTCATTAGTATTGCAAATATTGAAGGCGTGAGATTATGATCTTGCAGAAGGATCTTTTCACATTTTCTGAAGTACTGTTTGGAGATGTTTATCTTCATGTAATTGAAGATGTTGACATCTTGAGGACTCTACAAGGTCTTTGATAAAGGTGTGGATTATTTTTTCATTTGACATGTTATTGTATGTTCATATGGAGCATGCTATCTGTTTGGGTGAGGTGTTTTAGATCATGTTGGACATCATGTTTATGTTCCTGAGGCCATGGTTAGAACTTTGACATTGATCTTGGTTTAGTTTTTGTGTATTGAGTACATTGGTCATTTGCTTGACACTTCATGAAGTTTTTTCTCTGCATTTGGAGTTGGCATGGATTGATCAGTTACAAGTGCTCATGGATACTTAGAGACAGTGGTGATGTCTCTTGTGATTAGAGTTGTGTTTGTTGGAATAGTTGATATTTAAGAAGGAATTCTGAGAGGCATTTAGAGGTATATGTAGAAGGATATGGTACATGGTTGATGTACTGTTAATGTTCTTGATGCTACAAGTTTTTTGTTTTACTTCTATGTGTTCCTGTTGAATGGATTCATATAAGATGGACATTACCTATGCAGTTGGAGCTTCCTCATCTTTATGTGGCAGATATTACTTTGAGGCTTAAGGTTGTATGTTACATGTTGTATATGTTTTTGATTTTGAATTCATGTTGCATACCTGAGAGGTATCAAAATGGACATCGTTAAGTTAGAATGACACACATGGTCATGTTGAGTAACTCTATGGATATCAGTAAGTAGTTGGTCAAGTGGGAGATTGTTAAGAAATTCCTTTTATTACTAAGACCACCATACATGGTTTCCCAAGAACCGTACGATGAGGTACCATACAGTCCATCGTACGATGGTTTCTCATCATGCAATGATGTGTACATGGTCTATGAGGAGAGTATAGGGACTGTGTGGTGAGGCCTATGTGGACTGTGAGATGAGGATGTGGAATGTGTAGTGAGACCCACATAGTAGCATTCACCATACAAGTGATATGTGCACATAGTTTGGTGATTGCTAGATGGATGGACGAGTGCTGAAGGGAGCGATCGAGATTGAAGGAAGTGTCTAAGGCCAAAGGGAGTGACTCGATGCGAAAGGGAGTGTCTGAGGCTAAAGGGAGTGACCGAGGCCAAAGGGAGTGAGATAATGCCGAAGGGAGTGTCTAAGGCTAAAGGGAGTGTCCGAGGCAAAGGGAGTGACCCGATGCCAAAGCGAGTGTCGTGATGTGGAAGGGAGTGTCTGATGCCGAAGCACCATCGACTAGAGGAGTGACTATTGGGATTGTCAAATTGTGGAGTGCCAAGGCTGCTAGTAACTATTTCATGGAGTCAAAATTGTTATACTAAATTCTATAATGAATCACAATGTATAAATGTTTGTGGGATTCATTAGGAATTGGAGGCTAAAATGCTAAAATAGTAGAGTGTCAAAGTGGTGTAAAGTCAGGTTGATTTTAACACAATCTAGGCCTATGCAAAAATACATTGTTGTTTGTATGTAACATTGGTTACTGTAATACAAAGAAGACATTTGGGTTTTAGGTGGTGGGTTTTTCTCGAAAGGGTTTCCCACGCAAATTTGGTCTCCTAGGTTTATCTTGTGTGCATGAAATTTTCTATGTTCTTGTTTCTTTTGCTTATCTCAATATTCTGGTGTAGACTCGGACTCTTTGTTGTTTCCCCTGTAAATTGGCATTAGGAAGGCATTTCTGCACCCTTTCTTTTCTTACAAAAATGATGATGTAGAAGAGGAGTAGGACCCAAAATTTCTACACACTGTCGTAGTGTAGGCAAATTCTCCATTCCATTTTTTAAGAACCACTAGTGACAACTATTGGTTCAATCATACGATCCAATAAAGATTAGTTTGCATTACCAATTAGATCTGTAGTTTGTGCTTTTTCTTTCACTACCATAGATTTCAATGGTTACAATTATTTAAATAATGGATGTAATATATGCCCAAGTAATGCATGGATTGCATATGGATAGTTTTATAGGCTGCAACCTCTATAAAAACTATCTGATGTAACCTCAATAATGACCTACAATATTTAATTAGTGGTTGAAGATCAATAAATATTTATTTTTGTATTGTGTTAAAAAATTTGTATGTTCAATATATGCTCTATTATCATTATTACTTAATAATCATAGATATTAAGAACATAACTCAATATCTAAGATTAAATGACTTCATCTATTCTTTCAATAGTAAATATTTCAATTATAAATGAACAACTAAGATTGTCGATCCTTTGCATCATGTTCAAAACTAGTATATAAAGTCCATTTGCCTACCCCAGTAGTTAAGATATACTTCTTGAAAACTAGATTAAATAATTTTAGGACAAGTTTCATAAAAGAGAATTCAGAAACTGAAAAGGCACTCTAAAAAAGGGCTACATGTGACCTATCCATCTTTCTCTTTGTCAAATGCTGCAGGAATGTGTCACCAAAATAGAGCTTCAATTATTTTCTTATGTCGCTTGTCACTTTGATGATGATTCCTTAACTCAAATTCCTTTATAAATTACCATTTAATTGAGATGGTTTGGAAATTTATGACAATCAAACATAACTAAATGTATTAACTCTGGACAAGATATTCTCTACAACTAGTCATTTCATGCATTTAATGTTCTAAGTTATGATTGGTACAACACGTTAGAAAAGATTTCAAAAAGAAATTGTGCCTTCATATTTAGGAGCATGAACGTACATCTTATTGAATTTTTAAATTGACACTTCAACCTTCATAATCTTGGTTTTCTATCTCTCCAATAGCTATGGCCTCCGTGGAGGAGCTAGGAACACTTCATTCCTTCATTCTTATGACAATCTCATCACATACCTTCTCATCTTTAGAACCCCCTATGTAGCATCTCTAATGATGATTCTCAACTCTCTTCACCTTCTAGCATCCCCTCTACCTTTGATAGTTGTCATCAACCTTTTCCATAGGTAAAAATATTTCTTTAGTATTTAGGGGGCTTCGACTTCATATGTTTGAAACTCGCCTTCATAAGATCTTCTTTTCAGAATTCAAAAATTTCACTTCCTTTCTCTAGATCCTGATTGATGTTGCACCTCAATTTTCTTCTTTCCAAACCAAGATCTTTGATGAGGTTATAAGTCTAAATTTTGTCGCTTATCTACCAGAGGACGACCTTCATGAGTTATCACTTTTGGTATTTTGAAAATTGTAATTCCCCCCTTTAGTTTCTAATGAATGCACCCTTCAAATGTCTCTTTCCTAAACAAAGGGGTTCTCCCAAGGAAATAAGTATTTTCATCATTCATAAATTGTGAATCTACTAAGCTAACTGATGGGGAGGTTAGGATAGACTAGCTAGTCCATGCCTCTGATCCTTAACTAGAATCCTAGTGTTCTCCTAACACCTATGAAGGTCTATAGGATTCCCTTCTCATCAAAGGATCCCCTAACCTAGCCTAACCTGACCACCAAGTATAGCTTTGTCATCTTGCAACCTATCAAGCATTGCTTCCTAGCACCATCCCTTACATAGGCTTATAAGGGTCTTTTTAGGGTTCAACACCTTCCTAAGCTCTGACAAAGAAATTTATGAGTCTCAAGGTGTTTTTAGGACATTTGAGTCATCTCCAAAGCATTAGTGAGGTTGGATTACCACCTAATTTCATACTTCCTTCCCAAAATAGGGCTACAAGAAAGTGCCCAATTAGGCCTCCCTCTGACTTTCTAGGACTTTTAACCACTTTCTTGCATTGAATCAAAATTCCTGTTCTAAAGGAACTTCACTACAAATGCATAACCCTTAAATATTTTTGGGGTCTTGGGCCTCCATCTATCCATACAATGCTTCTTCCAAGAATGAGGGTTTTTAGTGCTTTTGGAACCTCACAAAGTCACATGTCTTCTTGGCTTTCTTCAACACCTTTCTTGGATTACCCAAGGTCTCTCCTCCATATAGGACCTTCATACATGTCCCTTGGCTCCCTCTAAAGGGCTCTCCTTGAAACTCTTTCCTCTATCTTCTAAAGCACTTGTAATGTTGACCGCTCCTAATCGAGCATTGCCTTAGCTCACCTAGGGCTTGGTTAAACAAATAGATGCACACACACTCCAGGGCCCTATAGACAAATTTATATAGGGTAGGGTCTTTAATTCTAGATTCCAAAGTACCATGGTGTGGCCACAGTGGAAATAGGACTAGCAGCCCTACATTTCACAATCTCTCCAAACTGGTAGAGAGTTGTCTAGAATAGAGAAACAAACAAAAATAAATACAAAACTTGAAAGAACTAAACTCCACACATGCACATGAAATATTAAACACTATTAACAACATTCCCTACAAAGATTCATCAAACTTCTTCCTATTCACATTCAATCAAGCCAAATAGCATTGATTGTTACACATAATTTTCAGTTCAGACTGGTCTTCCCATACAGAACCATACAAAATGATATCCAACCTCTATATTAGGGATTTTTGGGTCATATATAACCTTCTCCTAAGGGTGAGTTTTAGGTTAGGGCTTTTAGCCACTTGGGAAAAGGTTAGAAACTTCAAAGGAAAAGTTGCTAAGCAACTTTTGAGCAACTTTTAGTTGCTTGAGCAATTTTTGCTCCTACACACCAAAGACCAATTTTTAGGTCCTCCTAAGGCACACATGTGCTCATACCTCAACCAAACACCTAACCCTAGACTCCTACTAACATGGAAGATTAATGACCTTAGGATGACATCATGCCCTGAGTCATTGTGCCATTTACATCAAGAACCAACTGAACTTCTAGGTCCTAGCCTAGGCCTAGACACACACACACACTGAGCCAAGCTCTTATTTTAATTACATGCTTCATTTCTAAAGTTCAACACACACCAAAATGTGATGGTGGGAGCCCTTAGAAGGGTGTGCCTACACCATACTCCCCCTTAGCACAAACTAAGGCACTTTGGGGTCAAGAAGAGCCAAGTCAACTCCAAACTTCTTGAACTATCCTTCCTCAATCCTGATGGCTTTAGATTCAGGCAAATCCATCCATTTGATTAGATTCTCCATGTAAACTTGATGTCCAGTAGTTTTCTGCACTTTGGATTCTAATATCTTCTCTGCTTTGGCTGGCTTCTTCTTAGGCATTGCATTGGTTTCTATGTCTTGCAGAACCTTTGGTGGATCCATACCTTGTTGTTTGATGTCTCCTTTGAACATGACCAGGGCTACAACATTAAACACAGGTGAAATGGCTAAGTCTGATGGCAAGTCCACCTTATAGGCGTTCTCTCCATATTTGGCTAAAATCTGACATGGGCCTACTCTCCTCATTTATAGCTCGGTGGGCATGCCCTTTTGCATCCTTTCTTTTTTAAGATGGACCATGACATAATCCCCAATCTGAAACTATACTACTTTCCTCTTTTCATCCACTTTAGCTTTAATTTTATGAGTGGACTCGATGATGGTTTTCTTCACTTGCTCTTGAACCTCCTTGATGGTTTGAGTGAAATCTTCAGCTTGTCCACTCTTCATCTCCATAGAACCTAAGTCCCTTAACTCACACACTCCTCTAGGGTGTCTTCCATACACAATCTCAAAAGGACTTCTTCCGATGGTCCTTCTTACACTGTCATTATAAGCATATTCAGTCTGAGATATAACAAGATCCCAAGTCTGCCCATACTCCTTTGTCAAACACCTTAGCAAGTTGCCAAGCACCCTATTTATGACTTTAGTTTGACCATCAGTTTGAGGATGGTATGCTGAACTGAAAGAGAGATTAGTCCCCAACCTTTTCCATAAGGTTTTCCAAAAGTGGCCTACGAACTTGCTATCCCTATTTGATACAATACTCAAAGGGATCCCATGAATCCTAACTATCTCTTTGAAGAAGAGATGTGCTACATAGCTTGCATCATGAGTAGTTCTACATGGAATGAAATGACTCATTTTAGAGAGCCTGTCTACTACAACATAGATGTTATCCATACCTGATTTGGTTTTAGGGAGTCCAACAACAAAGTCCATGCTCACACACTCCCAAGGCCTATTTGGAATTGGAAAAGGTTGATAGAGTCTTGCATTTCTTGAACCTCCTTTAGCTCTTTGACATACTCCACATTGCTCTACATATCTTCTCACATCCCTTACTAGCTTAGGCCAAAAGTAGTATCTTTGTACCAACTCCAATGTCTTATTTATGCAAAAATGTCCACTTAGACTACCATTATGCTTCTCTTGAATCATATTTTCCCTCATGGATCCTCTAGGTATACATAGTTGATTACCTTTAAACAACAATCCATTTTGAAGGGTATAATCTGCAAACTCACCATGGAAATGGTTCTCAAATTCTTGGCACACCTTGTAGGCTTGCGAGAAGTCTTCATCTTCCTCATATAAGTCTTTGAAACCTGCTATTCCAATGCTTTGCAGCTATACTTCTTGGACAGTCAAAAGCTTTCTACTCAAGGCATCTGCTACCTTGTTAAGTTGTCCCTTCTTGTGTTTGATTGTGAAGGTAAAGGATTGGAGATACTCCATCCACTTCAAATGCCTATTGGTAAGCTTTCCTTGAATATTTATATAGCTCAAGGCCTAATTATCAGTAAATAAAATAAATTCTTTTGGCAAGAGGTAATGCCTCCACTTCTTGAGGGATTGTACTAATGCATACAATTCTAAGTCATAAGCTGAATACTTTTTCTTTGCCTCATTGAGTTTCTCACTGAAGAATGCCACAAGCCTTCCTTCTTGGCTCAATACACCCCTTACTACTACATCACTTGCATCACATTCAATTGTTAACAACTTATCAAAAGTAGGTAAGTGTAAGATAGGTTTAGTAGCTACCTCTTGGTTCAATGTTTGAAATGCTTTCTCAACTGCCTCAGTCCATTTGAACTTGGTATTAAGTCCTCCCTTGATGGTGTCTAGCACTGGTGCACAAATCCCACTGAATTTTCTCACAAACTTTCTATAAAATTGGGCTAACCCATGAAAACTTCTAACTTCAGTTCCTATTTTAGGGGCATCCCAATTCAAGATTGCCTCCACCTTTCTTGCATCCATTTTCAAAGTACCCTTGGACACCACAAATCCCAAGTAAACTAGCTCCTGCTACATGAACTCACACTTCTCTAGGTTGATAGCCAATTTCTCCTCATGTAGCTTCTTCATAACCAACCTCAAGTGCTCAAGATGTTCTGCTTTGGTTTTACTATAGATGAGTATATCATTTAGATACACTGCTACAAATCTTCTTGTGAAGTCCTTCAAGACCTCATTCATCAACCTCATGAAGGTGCTTGGGGCATTGGTAAGCCCAAATGGCATTACAAGCCATTCATACAATCCATCTATGGTTTTAAAAGCGGTCTTCCACTCATCACCCTCCTTGATTCTAATTTGGTGATAACCACTTTTTAGATCCAACTTAGTGAAATACATAGCACCTCCTAAGCAATCCATCAAATCTTCTATTCTTGGAATTGGGAACCTATACCTGATAGTGATCCTATTGATAGCCCTTGAATCTGTACAAAGTCTCCATTTTCCTCCTTTCTTGGATGCTAAGACCACTGGGACTGCACATGGGCTAATGCTCTTTTTGATCATCCCTTTATCCAATAATTCTTGCACTTGTCTTGCCACTTCCTTATTCTAGTCAGGGATAAGCTTATAGGCTGCTTTTTTAGGCAAGGATGCACTGGGTACAAATTCTATTTGATGACTTATGGCCCTTCTTGGAGGTAGTGTTATAGGGGTTCCATCACTCACAATGTCTTTGAATTCTTCTAACATTTTATGCACTTCTAATGGTGTTTCTTCTTGCAACTTCTTGTCCTCCTCTTTTGGCTTCACCATGATAGCACATCCTATTGTCTCCTCATCATGTAGTGCATGTAGGAACTCCTTACCACTGCTAAGCAACACACTAGGTGTTTTAGAAGTACCTTCTTCATTCTTTGTTATGGACTGAATCTTGAATGCTCTTCCATCTTTCTTGAAAGAAATGGAGTTCTCTTCTCCATCATAGCTCACCTTCCTATCAAATTTCTAGGGTTTTCCCAATAAGAGATGGCATGCATCCATGGGAAGGACATCACAAAGAACTTTGTCCTTATAGCCTCCAATTGAAAACTCCACCCATGTCTGCTCATTTACTAGCACACTTTGCTCCTGATTCAACCAAGTCACCTTGTAGGGGTTTGCATGGGGAACTTTTGTGAGTTTGAGCTTCTTTGATGCTTCCTCTACTATGATGTTATCAGTGGACCCTGAATCCAAAATAACTTTGCAAGCTTTGCCTTGTATCATGCATCTAACTCTAAAAAGAGCCCTCCTCTGCTTGGGTTCACCTTGGTAGGTTTCCTTATGAGTACTCTTCTAAACATTAAGTTTTCACCCATTTCTAATTCTAGTTTGCTAACCTCATTGGTACATGAGCTGCTGCTATCTTCTTGGGTATAGGCTACCCTCTTTTCATTGCTTGAGTTTGATGGCTTGTTAGGTCACCTATAAGAAGGGTGCCCAAGCTGTCCACATTGATAACATTTCATTGTGGCAAAGTAGGAGCTACTTCTTCCTACACCTCTTCCTCTATTGCCTTGAGAACCTCTTCCTCTACCAAAAGATCCTCTTGTACTAATTTTTTAACTTTTTTCCACAAGTCTACTCTCCCCTTGGCTTCTTGAGTCACCACCTCTTCCACTAGAACCTCCTCTTTGACCCCCTCTAGAGTCTCTACCTCTGCCTCTATTCTTTGAGTTAGGTTCCTGCTTCCTTCTTTACTTATCTTCAAGTTTTTGTGCCATATGTTGACACACAAGAACTATGCTGGGAGTGAACAAACTTATCTCCTATGCTATGCTCCATTTCAAACCACTTAGGTACCTTGCCACCTTGATGCTCTCCTCCTTCTTAACTTTAGATCTCAAGCTCAACTTGTGAAACTCTTTAGTGTAGGTGGCTACATCCATCTCCTTTTGTCTGAGATTCAATATTCTCCTATGCTGCTAGATCTCATAATCTACAGGTAAGTATGCTTCCCTCACTTTGTTGACCATTTCTTTCCAATTGGAGATTGGGTTTTTTCCCTCTTTCTCCCTTTCTTCTTGTAGGTAGTTCAACTAGGTTAGAGCTTGACCTCTCAACCTAGATAGGGCCACTTTGACCTTTTTTGCTTCTAAGATCTCTTCACATTCAAAGTGATTCTCCATACCTTCAATCCATTGCATCAAAAGCTCTATACCCATCCTACCAGTAAGTAATGGGACACCTTCAAGTGCCTTGCCGGTGATAGCCTTCAAAGCTTTAAGAAATTTCTCATCTTCAGTTGGAGGATCAAGTGTAGGCACATCATCATCAATGGTCTTCTCTTTCTCTTTAGCATCTTGCTCCTCCATCCTATCTTTCACATTATTTTCCTTTGCTTGGACATCATCCAAGAGTTGTTCTATTTGCATGAATCTTTCTTGTAGGAGTCTATTAGCTTCCTCCTGATCTTCCACCTTCTTGGAAAGCTCTGCTTTAGTCACCATTTTCTACTTGTGAGATGATCCAACTGAATCTTCTGAAGTTTGAAACATCCACTTTCCACTTCCCAAGCCTTAAGATGCTCTGATACCAATCTAATGGGGAGGTTAGGATAGACTAGCTAGTCTATGCCTTTGATCCTTAACCAACATCCTAGGGTTCTCCTAGCACCTATGAAGGTTTATAGGATTCCATTCTCATCAAAGGATCCCCTGACCTAGCCTAACTTAACCACCAAGTATAGCTTTGTCATCTTGCAACCTATCAAGCATTGCTTCCTAGCACCATCCCTTACATAGGCTTATAAGGGTCTTTTTAGGGTTCAACACCTTCCTAAGATCTGATAGAGAAATTCATGAGTCTCAAGGTTTTTTCAAGACATTTGAGTCATCTCCAAAGCATTAGTGGGGTTGGGTTACCACCCAATTTCATACTTCCTTCCCAAAATAGGGCTATAAGAAAGTGCCCAATTAGGCCTCCCTCTGGCTTTCTAGGACTTTTAACCACTTTCCTGCACTGAATCAAAATTCCTATTCTAAAGGAACTTCACTAAAAAATCATAACCCTCAAATATTTTTGGGGTCTTGGGCCTCCATCTATCCGTACAATGCTTCTTCCAAGAATGAGGGTTTTTAGTGCTTTTGGAACCTCACAGAGTCACAGGTCCTCTTGGATTTCTTCAACACCTTTCTTGGATTACTCAGGGTCTCTCCTCCACAACATAGGACCTTCATACATTTCCCTTGGGTCCCTCCAAAGGGATCTCCTTGAAACTATTTCCTCTATCTTCTAGAGCACTTGTAATGCTGACCGCTCCTTATCGGGCATTGCCTTAGCTCGCCTAGGGCTTGGTCAAACAAAAATATGCACACACACCCTAGGGCTTTGAAGACATATTTATATAGGGTAGGGTTTGTAATTCTAGATTCTAAAGCACCATGGTGTGATCATGGTGGAAACAGGAGTAACAACCCTACATTTCACAATCTCTCCAAACTGGTAGAGAGCTGTCTAGAATAGAGAAATGAACAAAAATAAATACAAAAATTGAAAGAACTAAACTACACACATGCACATGAAATATTAAACACTATTAAAAACTTTCCCTACAAAGATTCATCAAACTTGTTCCTACTCACATTCAATCAAGCCAAATAGCATTGACTGTTACACATAATTCTCAGTTTAGACTGGTCTTCCCGTACAAAACCATACAAAATGATATCCAACCTCTATATTAGGGTTTTTCAGGTCATATATAACCTTCTCCTTAGGATGAGTGTTAGGTTAGATATTTGAGCCACTTAGGCAAAGGTTAGAAACTTCAAAGGAAAAGTTGCGAGCAACTTTTGAGCAAATTTTAGTTGCTTGAGCAATTTTTGCTCCTACACACCAAAGACCAATTTTTAGGTCCTCCTAAGGCACACATGTGCTCATACCTCAACCAAACACCTGACCCTAGACTCCTACTAACATGGTAGATCAATGACCTTAGGATGACATCATGCCCTGAGTCATTGTGCCATTTACATCAAGAACCAACTGAACTTCTAGGTCCTAGCCTAGGCCTAGACACACACACACACTGAGCCAAGCTCTTATTTTAATTACATGCTTCATTTCTAAAGTTCAACACATGCCAAAATGTGATGGTGGGAGCCTTAGAAGGGTGCTCCTTCACCATTAACTTCTTTTGTTACCTTTCATTCTACCCATGACTTCACACAGTGTGGTTCCTAGCATCTATTTAGAGTATCGAGAATTCTACCACCATGCACCTATTCAAAGTATCAAGAATTCTACCACCATGCACTTTGAACATCAATTTCTCACAATGAAACACTTTGGCACTTTCTCACTCTATTTTTTTTATCAAACCTCATCTCTTTCCACTAACATAACAAATTTTGATGGGACGTATAATTTCAGACTTGGACTAGCTAAAAGACTTGAACAAACATGAGTACCCATATTTCCAAAAACCTGACTCCACCCAAATCTTGAATATTTGATAGGCAACCAGTTCTTTGAAAATCCCAACACTTAGAGACTTAAATGTAAACATAAATTTTTTACCAGACTTTAAAATTCTCAATGCCAATTTTGCACAGAGGGAATACCATATGGAAACAAAGCCCTAATTCCCTACTGTTGATCAAAAGTGATGTCATAGTTACTTCCGATCAAAATATTCTCTTTCTTAAATTTTAATTTTATTTTTTTAAATTTCGATCGAAAGTAATTAAGTATGATACTTTCAATCGAAACTATAGAGCTTTCAATCAAAATTTTTGAGGACTTCCTATCAAAAGTTCTTTTAGATTGAAACTTGCAAATTTTGGGTTTTGGATGAATTGGAGGATTTACTTCCTTCAAAAAAGTGAAACCTAGTATTATCGGTTCACCCGATCATGAGAAATTTATAACATTATTTTTTTTCCTTTTTGGACTCAAACTGGTTATCTTTTATGAATTATCAAGAATACACATTTCATAATATTTTTCAAGATCGTTGGCACATAATGTTATCTCTATTGAGCATTAATGATTGTCATTAGTATAAAAGACATCGGCCGGTTACTTATGTTAACTTAGTCGGTAAAAGAAAGCATCACAAGCTAGTCAGTTAAGTCTTTACACCGAGCATAGAATAGTTTTACTGAGCATCAGACACCGATATAGGGTACTATAAACACCGGGCACCAATGTAATTATTGAGAAGTATATATAGTGTTTATCAAGGATCATAGGAAATAGCATAGGAATCAGTAATGGCACATCTATCTATGCAGACGATTACAACAGAATCAGAAAATGTTTTACCAAGATCGAGGATAATTTATTGTTGAGATATTCATTAAATGTGATGAAGATCTTATGTTATTGTTTTGATCTGATTATTTTTGTACACCATTGATCTTAGGGTTTTCTCTAAGATATTGTAACCTAAATTTTGTGTAAGCGGAATAAAGCAGTATTCTATATAATTGTATTTTTGCATCATTTTTATATAACTGATGTATGAAAAAAGAAGTTTTTGAAGCTTTAGCCAAACTTCAAGATTATCAGTTGACAGATAGAGCAGAACAATATTCAAAGATAATCATATTAAAGCAGAATCAGAATCAGGCTAATCGAGTAGTTCAGAGCAGAGACCTTCACATTACAAGGTGATATCTAATCAGTATTTATTGCTCTGTATCAGACAAGTTGAGTTGTCATTAGTAAATATTTACATATTATTTTCCAATCATTGTAACAGAGTTTTGGTAAAATCTCTTAACGGAGTAGACCTAACAGTCTTTTTTAAATCTCTTAACCAAGTGCACACTCAAGTAGTGTTTCTAAAATCCTATTACTAGGTAGATCTAGTTGATCTAATATGTTACTCCTAACAGGGTAAGATCACCATAAGTGATCAACACTTGTAGCCCTACTAGGAAAACCTTTTCTATCTGTAGTAGTAAACAATTTATCGGTGTCATCCCCACCGTAGTTTTTACCTTCTAACAAGGGTTTTTGTGTTACCAAAATACTTGTGTTATGGGACTATTATATTGATGATTTCATGTTATTTGTTTTTACAAGTTGAATGGATGAATGATACATGCATTGGATACAATTTATTTTGCAAGGTTATTACTATTTTATTGTTTAAGGTTTGAAAGGTTTATGAGTTGAAATTTTTTGTGGGCACTGATTCACCCCTCCCCTCTTAGTACCCTATCTCTTGAATCCAACAATTGGTATCAGAGACTAGTTCTCTTATTTGAACATTTTAACCATTGAAGGGTAAAGATGTAGTCATGGAGAGATATAAGTTAGATAAAACAATAGAGAATCAGAAGATTCAAATGCAGATGTTTGTAGAGCAGTATAAGAAAGCTAAGGATGGACTGAAGAAACTATAGGCTGAAAGGAAGAACCTAGCTATTCTGCAAAATGAGATTGATTACCAGGAAGAAGAGATTGATGATTTATTTGATCACATTGGATCTAGTTTAGGAAGTATTTTTTATGGATCTAAAAGTATAATCTATGATTTGTTTGAAAAGAACCTTCACTTAACTAAACAGGTGAAAGCACTACAAATCAGTCAGGAATCACAGATGGTGAGAATTGTAGAAGTAATAAACAATGATAGACATGTTGAGAAAGAAATAAATCCAGCTATTGAAGATTGAAGATAGATAATTGAAGAACTTCAAGCAAAAGAGGGTGAGATACATAGACTCACTAAGCACTATTTTGAAATTTCCAATCAGATGATGACTGTGAATCAAGAAGTCAACCGAGTAAATGGACAATTATCAAGAAGACATGAAGATGTAGCAATACTCAAAGAAGATAATGAGAAGTTGAGAAATGAAGTTAAAACTCGACAGTAGCACAAGGAAATGATGAAAATGGCTGAAGACAGTTCTAAAAAGATTGATGATTTTCTGACTAATCAAAGAAGATTTGGAAACAAAGCTAGATTAGGCTATACTGGCGAATGAGAATCATCACAACAACTTTAAAAATTCAACAATAATAAAAATCAAAGATCTAAAGTGTTGATATGTTATCATTGTGGCAAACTGGGACATACTTCTAATGTTTGCTAAAGCAAAGCACAAGGTAAACTTCCTGTCACTCCTAAGTTTAATGGTTATTGCTATTATTATGGAAAGTATGGTCACCAAGCTTATGAGTGTAGAGCTAAAATGAATAAGAATTCTAACAATCCTACCATGGAGAAATTATGTTATACTTGTAATGAACATGGACACATTGCACGAGATTGTAAGGCAAAAATGAAGCAAGTATGGACTCCAAAGTAGAAGACACAACGCAAGCCTTATCAACCAAAGAGACAAGGTAATTCTTATGTCTGGGATTACAACACATGGGCTAATTGTATTTCATGTGGTAGATATGGGCACATTGCAGAAAATTGTAATAAGAAAAGATGGGCTGGACAATCATGAAGTTGGACAAGCACTGAAATGGCATGTTTGCATTATCATAAGGTTGGTCATCTAAGCAAGGAATGCAAAGACCGAGCACTAGAAGGTCATGTATTTGAGAGTAGAAACACTATTGTAGATATCATGAGAATTAGGAACACTATGTGGAGAAAGGCATCTAATGAGAATGTCGAGTCAAGTAATGTTTTCGGTGAAATCTCATCCACTAGATTGGGTGACATTGGTACCTCCACCTAAGGTGATATAGGTATGTATGGGACTGACATTTCAAAATGATCATATTTTACATACATTTCCTTATATATGATGAGCACATACCAAATCTCCATAAATAAAGATACATTGTGGTTTATATGTTATGAGCTAACAAAGTCACATAGTCGGTAAAAGTTAGACTGAGCAATGGTTACCCATCAGTAATCACTATACAAGGTTAACTAAGTATTAGTATCAATCGAGAAAAGAAATCATGTGTTAACTGAGCTGATGAAAGTTTGCAGTTGTCGTCGAGTGGACAGTTCTCACAAACCAAAAAGTAGGTCAAGCATTTATTGCATAAAGTTTTGAGCGGTAATACAAAAAATTCTATAAATACACTAAAGTCTAAGTTCACTTTTCACATTGTGATTTTGGAGAGCTATAATTTCATAGAGTGTGTTCAAGAAAAGAATCTTTCAAGTTCATTCAAAGCTGTTGCAGATCAAACTGAGCACATTCTTTGATATATTCCAAGTAAGTTGAAACCTTGCCAAGCATATTCTTTGTACTTAACAAAAAACCTAGTTTGTTGAAATGGCATCTACTATGAGTTCTTCTAAAGTTGTGGAATAGGAAGTTAATCTAATAGTGTCATAAAACTATAGTGAACCCAACTACAAGTTACACCCTGAAGTAGCATCTAAAATGGATTCAACTAGTGCTTTCTCAAGAATCCCACCTAGGGTTTTATTAGTTGAGGACATATGATCATACATCCACTGTAAAATTGGGGAAATAGGAAAATTGAACATGTATGTTGCATATCAGGCACTTTGTGATGAAGGAATAAAGCTAAAACCAGAGCATAAATACGTTGAAACACTTGGACTCACCAATGCCCTAAATTTTTTGAAGAATTTCAAGAATGAGTGGATTAGGGTTGTGTTAAGCCATTATCATGAAGGCACATTCTGGTTAGATAAAATGATCCAAGTGACAAAGAGAATAATTAATAGGGTGACTGATTATCCTACTACCGACAAAGCCAAAGTATTCCAAAGTTCATCGTGAGCCAAAGTTGAGGAAAATACAAGTGCAACATGGGATGGTAGAGCACTAAAAATTGCATCCATTGTGGATCCAGAAGTAAAGTTTGCAGCACATGTAATTGGCTATAAGATTTTCCAGTCGAGCAAAGTAAACAGTGTACCATGTAGTGTAGTACATATGGCTTACAAAATTATAAAGAAGGGACATCAAATAGACCTTGCTGAGCTACTCCTGAAATAGGTTGAAGAAAATTTGAAAACCATCAGGTCACAAAATTCCAATACCTATAAGTTTGGATCACTGTTAGTATGTTTGTTTTTCTATCTCCATAAATTCTTTCCTTCTATCGGTCACACAAATTGGCCTACCGACACACCCATCACTTCACAAATTTTTGATATTATGAAAGGTCTGGGAGATCATGTAGAAAATGTTATGGATAGTTATTTTGAGGACTTTAAGGTAAAGATGAATCTTAGAAGCATGATTCTAAGTTCACTAGTCGAAAAGTATGAGATGGGCATATATTTTCTAGTAGACACTAACCACACAATGATTAAAGTTGTTGAACCAAGGATAAAATGGCTAGCACCTATGGGATATGAAATGGATCATGATTTTGGTTTGAAATCAATCAAGGCATTGATGGCTTTATTGAAGGACAAGAAGGCCGAAAGGTTTGGAACCTTTGAAGAAGCAAAATCAAGAATAAAAACAAGTCTTGTCATCTGTAAAATAATAACGAAAGCTAAGAAAATGAAGAAATTTTTATCTAAGAAGTTTGATAATGAATCTGACTCATCTAAGGAGTCACCAGTTGAACTTGTAACTAAAAGTCAGTTAATGTTGGCTGATAAACCATATGATAGTGAGGAAACTAAGTCCAAAGAAGAACAAGACTCTAAATGGGTTTCTCCCACTCTAGTTCCTAAGAAGACACAGTTGCTAGTGCAAATAGGTGCACACACAAGGTCATCAACTATAGCTTCACCACCATTGAAGAAGGGAGCTATGAAGGTAGCAAAACCTAAGGAAACTACACTAACAAAAACATATGCAAAGAGAGGATGTAAGGTTTTAGCTAAGGCACCAAGGAGAAGAAGAAGGTTAATAAGATGTAAGGAAGACCTTGAGGAAGAAGAAAATGAAAATGACAAAACTCAATTCAAGGTTGTCAACAACAAAGAAAGATCAATTGATGAGGTTGTTGTAGACATAATTGATAGTGGAGATCTCTTTGATTTGGAACTTAAATGATTTGACAGTATGTCAAATGAGGATCAAAATAAAATTGAGGAAGCAGTCATTCAAATGATGATATGCTTCAAAAAAGTTCCATTATAATTTGAAATTTCACTACCCAAGGCATTAGATGAAATAATTAATCAGAAGTGGTCATATGCCTTGGATACGAAGAGAAAAATGAGGGAACAAGTCCTAGTATCGGTAGCACCGAAATTATCTCTTGATGAAATTAAAGAGATTATGGATACTTATGTTCAAAGATTCAAAATGAAACCCTGGGCTATGTAGATTTTAGATGAGAATCTGGCAGATCTTGATGAGTTTGGTCAACTCATCTAGACATCAATTCTTACTATCAAAGAGCACAATGAGAAAAATGCATTTCAAAATTTGTCTAAAAAGAGACAAAAGTCCAAAGGTAAAGGTATATTCATTGATGATGGTACAAAAAAGAAGACAATAGAGTCCCTTGTATCATTTACTAAAGTAATTGATACGACACTTGTACAAGAAATTAAGGATAGTTCACAAGATGCACCGGATCTAGCAGAGATCCAAGTTAAGGAGAAAAATGATAATGTTGTACTCATTGAGGACATCACAAATGGTGATCCTGATGACAAAGATGATGATGAAGATGTGAACATTGCACCAACCAAAGCACAGGCTGAAGGTCAGTTTACCTAGTGTGCATTCACATCATTACTCGGTGAGCTTCCTATACTTGTGGAAGCAGTAGAATTCTTATCTCAGGAACAACCTGATGGCTTAGACCCCAAGCAACCAAAGGATACTACAGGGGAACAAAGCACCAAAACACCTACATAAACAAACAAGCCTAAAGAAAAAGAGGCTACTGAAATAGAAACAAAGGAACACGAAGAGCCCAAAGCAACTGAGTCCACCCCACCTGACACCACATCAAAGGCTCCATCTCTATCAACCAACACATAGGTTACCGAGGAGTAGGAAAAGGAAGATAATGTGTCAACTGGGTAGAACACACCGAGGGTAGAAGAAAAAGCTATTGTTTTGATTGCAAAGAACTCACCTCAAGAGCCCAAGAAGAAGAAGAAGAAGAAAAACAAAGGAAAAGGGTTGGTCACATTAGATGAAGTCATAGTTATACCCAAGTGTGACTGAAGGACCCTTAGCCCTGAAGAAATAAGAAAATATGGGGAGTTATGCACAAGGAAGGAAACACAAGAGAAATTATAACAAGAATGCAAGAGCAAGGAGATATTAGAAAATTTAAGAGATATATCTTACAATAGGTTGTACCTGAGATACATGTAGATGAGGATACTCCAATTATGGACCAACTTGCTACACTTGCTGAAGGAATCAATGCCCCGGATGTCGATGTTGACAAGAGAATATAAGAAAGGGAAGAATCAAAGATACAAGATGAACTTAAAGAAAGAATCAGCCAAGAAGTGGCAATCAACAAGGTTAAATTAGCTGAGGTAATTACTGAGATCAAATCTACCATTTAGTTAATTAGTCAAATCTTACTGAAGCTATGCACTGTAGAAACCTTCAAAGATTAGTGAAAAGATTAAACAATTTGAAAATGAAATCAAAGCCAGTGCACATGCAACTACAACCGAGCAACAAGATTTTGCAAAGCATTTATTAAGAATTCAAGAACTCAGATAGTTGATAGAAGATCTCAGGAAACAACAAGAAAGAACCAGTGATCAGGTCACTGAACTACAAACGGAGCTCCTACCCTACCTAAAATTTTTTGAGAAATAGATTGTCAAAGTGGAGATACTTGTTGCAACACTAGAAATTTATGTGTTGGAAAACATCTTTTACATGCATGCACAAGTTGGTCTTGAGCACATTGCTCTCACCAACTTGAAAGAGGAATGGGAAAACCTCTTGGAATCATTGAAGAAAACCCATCAACACATTTTTGACATGCTGCAAGTATACATTTTTGTATTTGGCATTAATATCAAAAAGGGAGATAATAATGTATATGCCAAATATGTAAATAGAAGTTAAGTATACTACATATTACCAGAGCATGCACCGAGGGGGAGTATATAGAAATTTTTTGATAAGTATATATGTATATGGAAAAGATATAATTTTTTGAGACATAAGGTCTATACACATTTGATTTTTGATACTAATACCAAAGGGGGAGATTGTTATCTCTATTGAGCATTAAGAAGCTTTTTGACCAATAGTGACATAAACACATATTACATTTTGATTTTTTTGATATTGTCATTAGTATCAAAGACATCGGTCGGTTACTTATGTTAACCTAGTCTGTAAAAGAAAGCATCACAAGCTAGTCAATTAAGTCTTGACACCAAACACATAATAGTTTTACTGAGCATCAGACACTGATATTGAGCACAGTAAACATCGAGCACCAGTGTAATTACTGAGCAGTATATACAATGTTTATCAAGGATCACAGGAAATGACATATGAATCAGTAATGGCACATCTATCTATGCAGTTGGTTACAATAGAATCAGAAAACATTTTACCAAATCGAGGATAATTTATTGTTGATATATTCATTAAATGTGATGAAGATCTTATGTTATTGTTTTGATCTAGGTTAATTTTGTACACCGTTGATCTTAGGGTTTTATCTAAGATATTATAACCTACATTTTTTGTAAGCGACATAAAGTAGTATGCTATATAATTGTATTTTTACATCATTTTGATGTAACTGATGTATGTAAAATGAAGTTCTTGAAGCTTTAGCCAAACTTCAAGATTATCAATTAACAGACAGAGCAAAATAGTATTAAGAGATAATCAGATTAAAGCAGAATTAGAATCAGGCTAACCAAGTAGTTTAGAGTAGAGACTTTCACATTAAAAGGTGATATCTAATCAATATTTATTGATCTATATTAGACAAGTTGAGTTGTCATTAGAAGATATTTACCTATTATTTTCTAATCATTGTAACAAAGTAGACCTAACAGTCTTTTGTAAATCTCTTAACCAAGTGCACACTCAAGCAGTGTTGCTAAAATCCTATTACTAGGTAGATCTAGCTAATCTAATATGTTACTTCTAATAGGGTAAGATCACCAGAAGTGATCAACACTTGTAGCCCTAATAGGCACACCTTTTCTATCTACAGTAGTAAAGAATTTGTGGGTGTCATCCCCACCACAATTTTTACCTTCTAACAAGGGTTTCTGCGTTACCAAAATACTTGTCTTATGTGACTGTTATATTGATGATTTCATGTCATTTTCTTTTACAAGTTGAATGGATGAATGATACATGCATTGGATACAAGTTATTTTGCAAGGTTATTACTGTTTGCTATTTAAGGTTTGAAAGGTTTATGAGTTGAAATTTTTTGTGGGCATTGATTCACCCCTCCCCTCTTAGTACCTTATCTCTCCAATCCAACACATAACACAATATTTTGTGTCTCCATCTAAAATCACTCATAAGGATTTATATTAATATTTACAATCATGCATTTCCTAGCATTAATTAAAATCTTGATTACATAAATGACATTAACAAATGTATAGTTGTGTTAATGAATCTTGAAAATTTAGGTTTTAAATTCAAATTTAAAGGAAACCATAATAATTGAAGTTAAACATTGTGTGCCCACTAGATAAGAAATTTTTAAATTTATTAATCTTGGAGTAATATTAAGAAGTGATTGCACACTATTGTGTCTCACTTATAGGACATCGTATTTTTTCCTAAAATCATCTGTTATTTTAAAAAAATATACTGATTAAGGGCATGAGAGGTTATGTTTGAAGGATTTCAATTGAAGAAAGTTAGATCAAACCCCCTTATATCAAACCTCCTTAGATAGAACCCATCATCTTAAAATCATACTTGCACTATATGTTTTCATGCTTATATTAAATTATTTTGTAAGTAGTTACCTTAGCATCTATGTAAAATTTGACACAAGGAAGAAAATATCTCTATAATGTACCAACTCTCAAAAATCATATTTATTTGTAAAGAAAAATACAAAAATTCATTATTGAGAAAATAGATATAGAGAAAATCCACACACTAAAATTGTATTAACATTTTCACATGTCATATTCAAAAAAGCATAATTGGTCTTATAAAATGATTCTTAATGAAGACAAAAACATAATTATTTCCAAAATATTTATTGAACCATCATGAAATTTTGTATACAATGTTAAATTATTATAAGTACATAAAACAACATATCTACATTAATTTATCAACTCCATGATACTATTATCTTATTAAATTTCTATTCATTTCTCATTGTTTTGTAAAACCAATGAATATTTGTTATTGATTTGTGTTGTATTTTTCAAAACATGAAAGAACAAAGAACAACCAAATAAACTAAATTATACTATTGAATGTTAAGAATCTAATGGGATACATCTCTAACGAAGATGATAAAGTATATATGACAGCATGTTTTCTTAATGCATTTGACTCAGGCTATAGAACCAAGAAACCAATGAAGATGATAGGCCATTGATCCTGGCATCCTGCAAGTTATCCTACCATAATAGTGCATGTCCTTTCAATCTAAACTTAGCAATTTTTACCTTCCTTCTCTCCTCAACATCATCATAATCAAAGAAATTCTCAAGAGCACTGAACCAATCCAAAAAGAGTTCATCATCCATCCATCCATCATACATATGAAGTTCAACTTTTACCTTTGAGTCTCCAAGCTTCACAACTTTAAAGATTCTTTCTAATCTTGCATCCTTGGGATCAACTAGTTCCTCTCTTGCTGCTACAAGTTCTTCATCATCTTCATGGTCTTCTTCATGTCCTTATTTTCCCACAAGGTTTAACCTTTCAACTTATTCTCTTATCCTTCTATTGTCTTCCATTTATTCTCTCACCAACTTATAAATTTTTACATTTGTGACCCTCTAAGGGATCCCATCATCTTCTCCTTCTGACATCTCTGTGGTATAGATCAACTCTAGAAAACTCAAGGAGGAAATAGACATTGTGAGGCTTCTGTTAGAAAGTAAAGTCCACCAAGATAACTGAGAGGGGCGAGGGGGGGTGAATCAATTATCAGATAATTATAAATTTTATCAAGTTCAATAGTATTTAACCATGTAAGCAATATAATTACCAACCATAGAAAGATATTCATACACAATAACACAATGACATAGGATATGTTGACTAGGGAACCTCTTGATCAAAGAGTAAATCCCGGTGGGAATGATGCCCACAAAACATGCACTAATATGAATATTCCTTGTGAAAGGATGGACTCTGTTAGGAGTCTTATGAAATACATTCAGTACATATGACTCCCTATTAGGATATTTTGAATCCCTGTTAAAAGATTCTAACCCTATTAAGAGTTATGGAAGACAGAAGGACCCACTGCCCAAACAACTTTAGGGTAAGATCACTAAACACACCATCCAACTAATCTTTGTATTACTCAATAGAATAATACCAAAATATTATTGATCTCAATAATATGTTACCTCTTCTCTGATTGTGCCAAACCACACTCATTAATACACCAGTGTTGGAAATATAGATGGAGTAACTGAGAGGGGGGGTGAATCAGTTAACCATAAAAATATTTCCACAGATCCCTTAGATGTTTCATTAAATCATTTACTGTTGTTATACCAAAAACTTTGTTATTGTAGTGAGTATTAATTATAGCTGTTCTTAAGCATTCATCAGTGATTAACATACATGAATAAAGAAAGTATCATGATCACAAGAGACACCAGATTTAACGTGGAAACCCAATATGGGAAAAACCACCAATGTAACTAGTTATAGTTTTTCACTCTTCTGAAGTGAGCACTGTTAGGAGCCAACCCGGTTAAAGGTTACAAACCACACTATTAGGTGTGACCTTGTTAGAAGATTTAATCACCCTATTAGGAGTGGCCTTGTAAGAGGTCTTGAAACAATTCAATAGAACTATCACCTTGTTAGAGGATTTACAAAATGGCTGTCAAACCAACTCAGTTAGGAGATTTTGAAATCACTGCTACAATGGTAAGAAAGTAACAATGAAGTGACCTGAATAATGATGCAACTAAATTGCTGATTACAGATCTCTGTTCTGCTTCACTAGATCCTTCCTGATCAAATATATCTCTGCTGCTCTTCAAGGATATCTAATCATCCTTCAAAATTCGCTCACACTTTCCTTCACTTGCACACTTTTTAATTCACAACTTGACCTTCTCTATATACCATTCAGATTGTCCATTCAGATTGTCAAGTCAGCACTAATAACATTACTAATCATTACAACAGTCGGCTGGAATAAGAAAACTTTATGTCTCAAAATAACAAAATCCTTCACTGGCCCGACCTTGCTCGGTAAACACTAATCCGAAGAGATGTCCTTTGGTGACCGAGAGAACTCGGTAAGCACTATGAATTCTGCAACATCCTTTGGAGACTGAGTGAACTCGGTAAACACTAACTTTCCTTTGATAACCATGGAAGCTTGGTTAACACTATTTTCTACCATACTTTACTTTGACGCCTGAAATATCTCGGTAGATACTGAAAACTTCCTGCAGACCGACTGAGCTCGGTAAATGATGGGAACTACTTTGCTGACTGACTGAACTTAGTAAATGATATGACATTTGTGTGACATCAAAGACAACACATAATTAATCCAACAATATCCTTCAGATAATTGTATCCAACAATCTCCCTCTTTGGCATTGATGGCAACACAACATGTCATAGCATAATGAAATTTCATAGAAAACATAGAGTAAGAAACATATCCTTAGCTTCATTTTGATTCTCATTTATGAGAACTCCATCTATCAGCAGACTTCTCTTTCTGACTGAAAACTCTCCAAGAAAACTCTCCCTCTTAGAAATCTTAAGAAATTTCTTGAAGTATGACAGCAAACTCTCCCTCTTTGACAACACATGCCAAAGACAACACAAACCAAGTGAATAGCAATGTACCTTGAGTACTGATTCATATGCAATGATTCCTTGACTAAGTTGCATCAACTGACTGATCTTCAATATGCTCTGGTTGATGTATCACTAAAACTTCATTTAGTGAGCCTCAGATAGGGGAATGACCCCTAACTTACCTCTTAGATACAAGAATGCATCCTTAGGTAGTGGCTTGGTGAATATATCTACAATTTGTTCTTTTGTATGAATATATTCCAATCTGATTTCCTTGTCTTGCACCAATTCTCTGACAAAGTGATATTTTATAGCAATGTGCTTGGTTTTGCAATGCATTACTGGATTCTTTGAAATATTTATTACACTTGTATTATCACAAAATATAACAACTAGTTCTTTGATCTCAACCTTCATGCCTTCCAATAACTATTTAAACCAAACAATATTAGAGCAGTTTACTGCTGCAACAACATATTCTACTTCTGCTGTGGATTGCGATGTGCAATTTTTCTTTTTACTAGTCCAAGATACCAACCTCTTGCCAAGAAAGAATGCTCCACCACTTGTACTCTTTCTATCATCAATGTTTCCTTCTCAATCAGCATCAGTAAACACTTTTAAGTCAAGATTGCCTCCAAATTTATACCACAAGCCATAATCTTCAGTTCCTTTCAAGTATCTCAAGATTCTTTTGATTGCCATCATATGATTTTCTCTGGGTTTTGCTGAGAATCTTGCTACAATACCAACTGCTAAGGCAATATCAGGCCTTGTATGAACTACATACTATTATTTTCCAATCATTGATCTGTATAAGGTCTGATCTACTTCTTTTGAATCATCATCTTTTGTAAGCTTTAGTCCTGTACACATGGGTGTACCAACTGGTTTTGCATCTTCCATACCAAACTTCTTAAGTATTTCCTTGATGTATTCAGATTGAGTAATGTAGATACCATTCTTGCTCTGCTGAATTTGAAGACCAACAAAAAACTTTATCTAACCAAACATAGACATTTCAAATCTTTTGTTCTTTTTCTCTAAAAATTCTTTGCACTTATCATCATTACCTATAAACACAGTATCATCAACAAATATTTCTGCCAAAACAATTCTATTATCTGGTCCTTCTTCGATGTATAAACTACTATTATCATTGTGTGCTATAATTGCGTCACACTTCTATGAATCCTTACATTCAAGAACACTCAAGAATGAGGTCTCAAAAATTGATCCATAGCTCCCTAAGCATGGAGTGCAAGGGTTTTAAGAATGCTCTCAGCTAGAGCTATTTAGCCTATAACCTTGCTAGTAAACCATGCAATAGGAGATTCAATGAAGACAAGGGCAAGAATGCCAATATCCTCAAGAATCAAGAATGAAAATGCAATGCAACTATAATAGAAATGGAAATGCAAGCTAAGCTACGAAAATGAAAGATGCAAGTATTACAAAGCCTCCTAGTTAAGCTAGATGAATTAATCTAAAGAATAAAGGAAATCTAAGCTAAGAATGCCATGAAAATGAAGCTACTATGCAAGAAATGAAATTATGATAACATGTAAATGCAAAAGCCAAGAATGCTCCAAATCTTCAAAAGCCCCGGATGTACCTAGAAAATCTACAGCATAACATTAGTATAAAAATTTGATGATCTAGAATGAAGAAGAGAGCTCTCCTTTTAAAGGAAATGAGAAGGAATCGACCATGGAGATTAAGAGGCAAAAGATTTAATCAATGGTGGAGCTTAAAAGAGGAGCAATCCATGTGCACAAATATCCTCCAATGAGAAAATAGGAGTTTACTTTTGTGTCCATATGAGACAAAAGTGCTTTTCTCTTTTTTATAAAATAAGAATAATGTTTTATTTGTGCAACTTACGATAAGAGGAAAAGTGGGGACTTTTTATTTAATAAAAGGGGAGGAAATATTCCTTTTAATTAAATAAAGACTTAGGATAAAATGGTTAGCCCATAGAATAACAATCAAATAAATGACAGAACTAGGATTTGATCAAGAATAAACAATTTATGATTTAGCAAAAGGGGCTAATAGTCTAGATGACCATTTTTAGGTGTATACATTTTGCCCCTCTTTTACTAATTTGTGATCGATCTGGAAACACATGCAGTCAAAGAATGAACTTGAAATGTGAGATTGATTTGGGATCACAAAGCAACTCAGATCAACCAAGAAAGCTAGGGATAGCCAAGAAGGCAAGCAATAGCATTCTGACTCCAAAGAATGAAGTGCAAAAAAATAGAAAATCCTGCATGGTCAGCCTGGTAGTGACAGTTCTAAACACTTAGGAAAGAGATAGCCAATAAGATATGATGTGTCTGGCCCCTCAAGATCGAAAGCAAAATCAGGTAGAGGGAAAGCAAAAGCAAGAGAGACATGATCAAATCACTAGAAATCATAATCGAAGAAAGAGAATAGAATAACCATCAAGCAGTGAGGGTATGCCCCACACATGGGACACAGGGCACAAACCTATCAGTCCCTCAACCCGTAAACACCATGGAGAGAGGAGTTGAACTTGGGATTTGAAAGTGAATGAAAGACTAGAAGTTTGAAAGAGATGGGGATGAAGAGGTGAAGAATGCCCCAGTAAAGATCAAAGGATTAGGCCTCAAAAGGTTAGCCAACTGCATGGAAGAAGGAGAAAGATGAACGTGGATTTTGGTTTTGATCCCAAAATGAAGAGAAAATGATGGGATATGAAAGACAAGAAGTGAAAGACATGATTAGGAAGAAGCAAAAGGTGAGCGCAGTTGATTAACAAGTCCATGAAAGATGAAAGGAAAGCTCTCTCCATATGCAAGATGCAAAACTAAACTAACATGAACCTAAGAATGCAAGCTACATGAAAAGTGGTTTACTTGCAAGGTTACAAAGCCAATAGACATCTAATTATCATCATCAAGCATTATTGGTGGTGTCGCAAGATCATACAATACACACTAGCATAACTATGTGGATCTGAATATGATCTATATCAGATAGAAATGTGGAAATCCCACCTAGGCATTAAAGACATGCAGGTCAAGATGACTAGTGTAGTGAGGTTCCCTAAGTTTGATATAGCAAGATTATGCTCACATCGAGACACAAGAAAGTCAAGATGACTATAAGCATGCACTTGCGAAACAATCAAGGATAATACCTTGTAGATCCCAATGTGTCAAGTAAGACCAGCATAAATGCTCATTATAGTTAGGACCAACAAAATATACCCACAAGCAGAAAAAGAAATAAAACATGTTCTCATACCCTCAGTCTTCTAGCTATGCATCATCGAAAATGATCATAGGGGGAGAACACTAAGTAAAGAAATCATCATAGACAGCACACAAAAAAAAATAAAGCCAAGCAAGTCTCAGCGAGTCAAGTGCATGTGTGTAGGTCATAGAGTCAAGCTTTAAGTATCGCATCTGCCAGTGAGAAATATTGCATCATCTAGACTGCAAGTAGGATATCTGATAAGTGTTGAGAAACACTCGACGCTAGGGTAGTGTTGAAAAACACAGTTGGGGTGGTGTTGAAAAACACCATTGGAACCAAGTTGCCTAAGAAACCCTGATGCACAAAGAGACTCAAGATACGCTAGAATAACATATGCCCCCTAGACTAAGACAAGAGTCAATTCTAGGCTAGGAGAGGCAAAGTGAGAAGTGGAGCGAAGGAGTGCCATGCAAGACTGATAGACATAGGTGCAGAGGGTCTCAAGCAGCACCTATTTCTAGGTTTTCACCACTTGATAGATTTATTGCAATTTTATTTTATTTTATTTTTTTTAGGACTTTTTATAATTTTTTTGCATTTTTGCTATGAAGGCGCCTGTTTCCAGGTTTTCACCAAGGCACTTTTTCTATTTATTTTTATTTTTTGAATTTTCTAATTTTTTTGGTGAAACATCAAAGCAGCTATTGCTAGGTTTTCACTAGGATGCTCATTTTTTCAGTACTTTTTATGCTTTTTAGGATTTTTTCAACATCATATATGAATTTTTTTGAATTTTTTTAGGATCATAAAGTATGTACAAAGAATGCCCCAGACAGAAATGAGCATCAAGAATCTGCTTCCTTTGATGTAGAGAACTGATAGGCCCTAGGCCCAAATGCTACAGCTGTGATGATAGGAGGTCTCAACCAGTTTGACCAATAATAACCAGCCCTAAGCAATGTTTGAGCTAGCGGAGGATCATTAGAATGTGATCCACATACGCCATCATGGATTTCAGCTAGCACTTTTTCTGACTCCTCTATTTCTAGACACTTAAGGAGAGTTCCATCTAGACCCTTCCTATACAAGTCACCAGAGACAAAGGCAAAGTGTAAAGGATGGTGAAAGGAATGTCATGGTGGATTTGCAAGAGGAATATGAGGTGGAAGATATGAAAAGATGGTAGGATTGTAAGATTTGTGAGTAGGATAGCGTAATTCATCCACCAGGAACTTGAAGTGAGATTTATGCTTTTTTATTTGTAAGATGGATTTCAAAGTAATCAAGGCATTAGCAACTTTGTTCTCAGCTCTAGGAATGGGTTGAAGTGTAACAGATATGAGATCATGCTTGAAGTAGTGCACCATTTTTTTTGTAGAGAATCAGCTTGTCATCTTTTATTTGAGAATCATTATTTTTGAGCTGATTTTTATTTTTACTTTTCTTAGGTGCGGATACCACCACAATGTGGTTTTTGCCATCTGACCATTGCTCTTTTCTTTTGACTTGATGACTATGATCCTTGATTGCTCATTCAATCTTTTTTGTTGCTAGTTCACTGGTGGAAGAAGTAATAGGTGTTGATGTGAGATGAAATGAAGTGATTGGTTCAATAGCATTTATGTGAGAGGTGTCATCTCTGGTGACAAGAGAAGTTGAGCCTATAGGGTAAGCTCCAAAAGTAGCTAGATCTAGATTCATCATAGAAGGACCAACATAGTCCACTAAGGTAATACAGGGAACAAACTCATCAAACCCTGCATGAGACTCATCAACTACATCGGGTGGGTTACGAGAGGTATAAACTACATCAACATCCATATCTATCATGGAAGAATCTTCTGGAAGAGGCTTGAGATGCTGAGAAGTAGAGATACTCATGTCATTATGTGATAGATCACCTCTTTGTAGTAGTCATGCAATGTTGTGACGTTGTCTATCATAGTGCAATGATTCTTTAGGCATAGAGGCCTTAGCCATAGAGGCCTTAGCCATATCATCAGTAGCTATATATTCTTCTCCCCAAAGAAGTGAAGTAGAAGGAAGATCATCTCACATGTGAGCCATAGTGTGTAGTGGTGAATCATCTGTATCTGTGTCTGAATTACTGAGCATGGGAGTATTTCTAGAATCCTCTCTATAGATCCACTCTTGAACAACTTGTTCTTCTCTTTCTACTTCTAAAGGAATGGATGAAGGAACAAAAGTATCAAAGATCACCATAGCAGAAGTGGAAGGCTTCATTTTATCAGAAGGTTTCCCATATGACCTGGGAGAAATAGGTATAGAAGAAAAGGAATCCAGCGTATATTTACCCATACCAAGGCTCATCATCTTAAGTGATTTCTCAGTAGTAACTAGAGACGTATTAGGATCAACAGTAGGTTCATTGTGAGGAACAAATTTTTCAGCAATAGCAAGAGCATTAATAGCAATAGTATGGTCTCCAGGAATCACAACTTTAGTGCCATTGTATGGAAATTTGACGCACTAATGATAAGTGGAAGGAACAACCTGCATGTCATGGAGCCAAGGATGACCCAAAAGAATGTTATATGCGAGTGGGATGTCCAATACTTGGAAGCTAATATCTTTCATGATAGGGCCCACTCGGACAGGTAGCATTACAAGACCTTTGGAAGATCTTTCCACTTCATCATAAGCTTTTATAGTAATCTTCTTTTTAGAATCCATAGTGAATTCTGAAAAACCCAATTGTTGTATGACATTGAAAGAAACAATATTTAACCCTGCACCATTGTCTATCATGACTTGGTGGACTCAGGTATTGTAGACTAGAACTTCAATGTGTAAAGCTAGATTATGAGGGTGAGCAATAGATATGTCATCTTCTATAGAAAAGGAGAGAGATAGCAGAGATGAAATGTGGTTGACCATAGCCTAAAATTGAGTCGGATCAATGTCATTGGGAACACATGTTGTACGTAGAGTCTCATCAAGAATATCTCTATGTGAAGGGGGTAACCGAAGCAACTCAAGGATAGATATCTGTGCTGGTGTCTTTTGTAAATGTTGGACAAGATCATAGCTAGGGGTGGCTGAAGGAGCCACTTGTTTGGAAGGCAAAGCTGGCTTGGAATCTTGTGCAATTTTAAGGATAATCTTGGCTTGCCCCCTAGTAATAGCATTCAGTGTCTCACTTTGGGAAGATGAACTGCCACATGTTTGCGAGACCAACTTTGGCTTACCTTGATTGGCTTTATTATCCTCTTGAGACCTCATCATTAAAACACTCTCAACGGGCTCTACCATGTTGATCATAGGTGTATTAGAAGGATACGTGCAATTGATCTTAGCATCATGATTCTTCTTATGTGCTTGAGAGGTTTCCCCCTTATCATGCTTAGGTAGAGGATCTTTAAAAGCTATGTGATCAGAATTTTTAGTTAAGCCATCAGTGGAGATTGTACCATTCTCAATAAGATCCTGAATATCATCCTTAAGCTTAAAACAATTGTCTATAGGATGTCCCTTGTTTCTGTGATAATGACAATAAGAATCCTCTCACCACCAATCAGGCTTATTTAGTAGATCCTAGTTACCAGGTTTATCAAAAAGTGTAAGATATCCATTGTCAACCAAAGTCTTAAGGATCACATCATAAGGTTCTACCAACTTGGTATAGACTCACTTTCGAAATGACTTCTTAGGCTTATCTGCATATTGAGGTTTAGGAGCACTGTGAGCATTGGCAACTTCTTGTTGTTTTACTGCATAGATAGCATTGGAGAGATTGAAAGTAGGCTCTTTAACTTTAGGAGCGTCAACAACCCCATCATTAACAACATACTTGTTTTTATTCCAAGGTTTGTTCTTGTCTTTTCCATTGCCTTTAGCATCTTTATTAATAACAATATCCCCTTTTCTTATAGCTACATCCTCAATTTGATAGGCACTTTCAACCATGTCATGGAAGGAGGAGAACAGTTGCTTCCTTAGATCATAAAATAGCTTAGGCACAAGAGTGTTGACAAAAATGTCAATCTTTTCTCTTTTAGGTAATGAACAAGGATACCTAGAATACAATGACCTCCAATGTTGTAAGTAAGTTGCAAATGGCTCACCTTGATGTTTTCTTAGATTACCAAGATCTATCATGGTGACAGGTTGTTGGATGTTGTAAGAATAATGCTAGGTAAATCACTGAGCCAACTCATCAAAAGTCTTAAGCAGTGGTGTCAATTTCGCAAACCATTCCAAAGCTTGGCCTCTTAAACTTCTAAGGAACAGTCATAGAAGAAATGTGTCTTCATGAAGGAAGTCCATGCTAAGAGCATAAAAGTGATGCACATGGTCATGGGGATCACCATTTCCATCATACTTGTCGTATTTGGGACCCTCAATATCCCTAGGAAATGGGACCATGTATAGACTCCTATCAAAAGGAAGAGCACAAATTGATTCTACAAAAGAGACCTTTGGAGGCTCTCTTTCTATTGCCATTTGGTTAAGGCATTGATTTTTCTGACGCAGTTCTTCTTGAAGGACTTCCAATTCAGTTGGTACTCTTTGTTGGACAATTTGTCTGACATCATAGCCAGGAGGAAGCTTGTATCCTCTAGAAGTCATATATTGAAAATATTGATTTCCATTATGCTCTAAAATCTTATGCATCATTCGTTGGGAGACCACATCTTGTTCAAATCTCATAAGATCCTCACTAGAAATCTCATCATCAGCCTCTGCCTCATGTTGAGAGGGAGGAGGTCTAGGAGGTGAAGAAGGCATACCAAAAGTGGGTCTTAGAGGAGATCTTGGTGGCGTGTTGTTGCCATTGTTTCCATTGATAAAAAGAGATCTATGCTCATGATTACTAGTCTCAGGTTGCTTATGAAATGTCCCTCTATAAGCCATGCACCTAGCAACATCCATCCTTTGTTGACTGTGTTCTTTGTCTAAGCGTGCTTGGTTATCTTTATGCTCAAAATGTTCTTGCAAGCGTTGAAATTTTTCTTGTTCAGTCAAATTAAGTGAGACACTGTCTGTGTTTTTGGGGGTCTTGAATGCAGAAAAGAGGAAACCTCCTTTGTACCACGGGGTAGCCTTAGAATCCTCAGATTGGTTAGAACTAGAACTGTTGTTGCTAATGGGTGCTCGTGAGCATCTAGTTGGAGAAGGTAAATGTGTATAATTGAACGGAGGATGACTCTCCTCTTCAAATTGAGACCGAGTTGTAACCGGCATGAAAAGAGATGTTGGTTGACTAATAGAATGAGACAAAGTTTCTCAGATATGAGATAAGCAAAGCTAATAAAGATCACTTGTCAAAGTAGAACAATAGAGAGAGATGGCTCATCAAAAGTGCTCAAGCACTTACAGCAATCAATTGACTAAAGCCGAGCAATGAGCAAGAAGCTCAATAAGCAAGTAGCTAGAGAGGTAACCGTGATGCGACAAGTGGTCAAGAGTACCATTCATTAAACTCAAATCCAATAGTTTTAGCTCATTTGTTTCAGTCTAGAACAAATCTAAGCATGTAGATAACAAGCCAGCTTCAGGTAAGAATAGAAAAAGACATTCTATGATAGGTTAAAGTGCAAGTTTAGCAACTCTGGATTGCAGCAATGACAGGACAGTAGAAATGACCCAGGTGATAGTTCTCAATCAAACAGGGTGATACTTCTCAATTGGGTGATACTTTGCCTTATACCAGGTGACAAAGCTTAATATACCAGAGTGATAGACTTCAGGAAAAGTAAGCGATAGACAACAGGCACAAACTATCACGTGATATTTCTCAGTAAGGTGCACAATACTATTGCAGATTTGGGTGATTCTTTGACCAGTGAACATAAAAATCTTAGTTTTGAAGTGTTTTGATCAAGTTTGAAGGTTGGATAGTTTAATTTCTTAGTTTGACAAGCAGTAATAGCAGATAAAAGATAGGTTTACAAATAGTATAGGATCAAACATGTCATAGAACACTTGAAACAAGGGCAAAAGAAACCTTGCCAAGACAAGCACTTGTGATATCAAAATAAAAAAATTCTATGAGTGCTACCATTTTGTTTGAATGTTGAGAACATTTACACTGGTATAGCATAATCAAAGACAATTCAAGCAATTACTACCTAGAAGGACAAGGCTCATTACTTAGGAACTTGGCCCACAACTTGATGCTCCCTTGCCTCACACCAAGTGGTTGCCCACAAGAGATATTGGCATTGTCATGGAAGTGTCAAAAACACAACCAAAGGAACACATATGGTGAGTATCTTGGGGTGATCTGGGTAAGTCTACTTGGATCAATCCTTGCACCAAGAAGCTAAGTGGCTAAAATAAGGTGGCCTCTATCTAATGGTTCGTAGTAAGGGCTTCCATTCATAACACCCCTCTCGCTCCTCATAAAGGACTAGGACCTCATGGCCTCAAGAGTACCTTAAGCATTCTTGCTCAATGCTTTCCCCATGGTCACAATCCCATGAGCTACTCACATAAAGCGAAGACAAGTGTTATGTCTACCAAGGTTTTGTGTCCTCGATAACCTTGAGATTATAGTGGGTTGGAAGAGCTGGCAAAAAGCTTGTCCCCACTTGGCTCGTTCCTCTTGATTGCTCAAGAGCAGGCCCGCTAAAGGATTCTAAATCTAAATAAAAAGTGGATCAATTCTTGAGGTTCAAGGTTTTTGGTTCACCACAAGGGTGAAGAGCATACTCCCCTATCTCAAGAATCTCTCCCAAACACACCAAGAAAAGTTCATTTACCCTCTTGTTTTCAAAATTCAAAGATGGGTCAAGATTTTCTAGTTCACCAAAATGGTGAAGAGCATACTTCTCCTACCACCCAAGAATTCCTACAACAAGATCTTAAGTGCCTAATAAATGAAACAACTAGTTTTTGCCACACTTAAAAGGAAAGCAATTAAACAAGCACTTGATTTGGTTTTTATGCTTAGGGAAGCCCTGCAAAAACCATTAGTAGCCCTTTTTGACATGCGTTCTTTTGGCAAATTTCAAGCAATGAGAGCACCTACAAGCACAACTTGTTAGCTCCACAATGGTTAGCACATCAAAAATTAGATAATCTACATGTAAAATAGCTAATCAAATGATAAAATCTGAAAATGAAACCATCATGGTTGGTTAGGCTCGGAAAGACCTTTCCAACGATATATCACACTTTGATTTTCAATACCATTTGCAAAATTTCAAAAAAATAGGTGCCCGTTACTTTCTCCCTCTTTGACAACACATGCCAAAGACAACACAAACCAGGTGAATAGCAATGTACCTTGAGTACTAATTCATATGCAATGATTCCTTGACTAAGCTGCATCAACTGACTGATCTTCAATATGCTCTGGTTGATGTATCACTAAAACTTCATTTAGTGAGCCTCGGATAGGGGAATGACCCATAACTTACCTCTTAGATACAAGAATGCATCCTTAGGTAGTGGCTTGGTGAATATATCTACAATTTGTTCTTTTGTATGAATATATTCCAATCTGATTTCCTTGTCCTGCACCAATTCTCTGAAAAAGTGATATTTTATAGCAATGTGCTTGGTTTTGGAATGCATTACTGGATTCTTTGAAATATTTATTGCACTTGTATTATCACAAAATATAACAACTAGTTCTTTGATCTCAACCTTCATGCCTTCCAATAACTATTTAAACCAAACAATATTAGAGTAGTTTACTGCTGCAACAACATATTCTACTTCTGTCGTGGATTGGGATGTGCAATTTTTCTTTTTACTAGTCCAAGATACCAACCTCTTGCCAAGAAATAATGCTCCACCACTTGTACTATTTCTATCATCAATGTTTCCTGCCCAATCAGCATCAATAAACACTTTTAAGTCCAGATTGCCTCCAAATTTATACCAAAAGCCATAATCTTCAGTTCCTTTCAAGTATCTCAAGATTCTTTTGATTTCCATCATATGATTTTCTCTGGGTTTTTCTGAGAATCTTGCTACAATACCAACTGCTAAGGCAATATCAAGCCTTGTATGAACTACATACTCTAATTTTTCAATCATTGATTTGTATAAGGTTTGATCTACTTCTCTTGAATCATCATCTTTTGTAAGCTTTAGTCCTGTACACATGGATGTACCAACTGGTTTTGCATCTTCCATACCAAACTTCTTAAGTATTTCCTTGATGTATTTAGACTGAGTAATGTAGATACCATTCTTGCTCTGCTAAATTTGAAGACCAACAAAAAAATTTATCTAACCAAACATAGACATTTCAAATTGTTTTTTCATTTTCTCTAAAAATTCTTTGCACTTATCATCATTACCTGTAAACACAGTATCATCCACAAATATTTCTGCCAAAACAATTCTATTATCTGGTCCTTCTTTGATGTATAAACTACTGTTATCATTGTGTGCTATAATTGTGTCACACTTCTATGAATCCTTACATTCAAGAACACTCAAGAATGAGGTCTCAAAAATTGATCCATAGCTCCCTAGGCATGGAGTGCAAGGGTTTTAAGAATGCTCTTAGCTAGAGCTATTTAGCCTATAACCTTGCTAGTAAACCATGCAATGGGAGATTCAATAAAGACAAGGGAAAGAATGCCAATATCCTCAAGAATCAAGAATGAAAATGCAATGCAACTATACTAGAAATGGAAATGCAAGCTAAGCTATGAAAATGAAAGATGGAAGTATTACAAAGCCTCCTGGTTAAGCTAGATGAATTAATCTAAAGCATAAAGGAAATCTAAGCTAAGAATGCCATGAAAATGAAGCTACTATGAAAGAAATGAAATTATGATAACATGTAGATGCAAAAGCCAAGAGTTCTCCAAATCTTCAAAAGCCCCAAATGTACCTAGAAAACCTGTAGCATAACATTAGTATAAAAAGTTGATGATCTAGAATGAAGAAGAGAGCTCTCCTTTTAAAGGAAATGAGAAGGAATGGACCATGGAGATTAAGAGGCAAAATATTTAATCAACGGTGGAGCTTAAAAGAGGAGCAATCCATGTGCACAAATATCCTCCAATGAGAAAATAGGAGTTGACTTTTGTGTCCATATGAGACAAAAAGTGATTTTCTCTTTTTTATAAAATAAGAATAATGTTTTATTTGTGCAACTTAGGATAAGAGGAAAGGTGGGGGATTTTTATTTAATAAAAGGGGAGGAAATATTCTTTTTAATTAAATAAAGACTTAGGATAAAATGGTTAGCCCATAGAATAATAATCGAATAAATGACAGAACTAGGATTTGATCAAGAATAAATAATTTATGATTTAGCAAAAGGGGCTAATAGTCTAGATGACCATTTTTAGGTGTATACAATCATTAGCTCTTTTGAAACCAATCTGACTAAGATAGTTATGTAATCTTTCATACCATGCTCTAGGGGCTTGTTTCAGACCATACAATGGTTTGTGTAACTTGCAGACCATATCCTTTTTGTCTGGATCAACAAAACCTTTAGGTTGCTCAATGTAGACTTCTTCATCAAGAATACCATTGAGAAATGCAGATTTTACATCCATCTGATATACCTTAAATCCTTTATGTGCTAACTATGTAAGTAGATTTCTTACACCTTCTAATCTTGCAATAGGAGAAAAAGTCTCTCCATAATCTATACCTTCTTCTTGAGAATACCCTTTACATACTAATCTAGCTTTGTTTCTAGATACTTGACCATCTTCATTCAGCATGTTTCTGAATACCCATTTTGTTCCAATTACATTTTTGTCTTTAGGCCTAGGTACAAGAGTCCATGTATTCTTTTTCTCTATTTGTTCTATTTCTTCATTCATAGCCTCAATCCAACTTTCATTTTCCAATGCATTTTTAACATTTCTAGGTTCAAAATCAGCAAGTAAACATGGACCTTTCAGTTTACTTCTTGTCATAGTACCATCTGATTTGTTTCCAATAATCTAATCTGGTGTATGATGCTTCCTGACATACTTGGCCAATATAGGTTCCTTGCCTCTTGAATGAGTTATATTATCATTTTCTTGAATTTCATCTTTAGGTTCAGTTTGCTTGGGCTCAGTAGATATTTTCTTGGTAGCTTCAGGCTAAGACTCAGTTTCTTGTGACTCGGTTTGAACTTCTTCTTGTGACTCGGTTACTATACTGGGCTCGGTAGATGCAATTTCCTTATTGAAAGATGTGTCTGGCAATGTATCAGGTTCAATATAAACAAATCTTTTGTAATCCTCTGGTTCCTTTTTGCTTTCTTCTTTAGTCTTTTCTACAAACTCATCAACTTTCACATGTGCACTTTCTATGATTTTGTGAGTAGACAAATTCAGACATCTATATGCTTTACTTTTGCAAGAATATCCCAAAAATATTCTTTCATCACTTTTTACATCAAATTTTCCTTTTCTAGATTCTTTTAAGATGTAACATTTACTACCAAATACTTTAAGGTAACTTACATTGGGTTTATAGCCATACCATAACTCGTAAGGAGTTTTGAATGTGTCTTTCCTCAACTATACTTGGTTCAAGGTATGAACTGTAGTGCTAATAGCTTCCTTCCAGTATTTCATAGCAATGTTCTTTTCAATCATTAGAGTCCTTGCACAATCCATGATAGATCTATTCCTTCTTTTAGCTATTCCATTTTTCTCAGGAGTTCTTGGGGCTGATACCTATCTTTTGATTCCTCTTTCAATGTAGAAAATATTGAATTCATGGGAGATGAATTCACCACCTCTGTCTGATCTTAAGCACTTCATCCTTTTTCCTATTTCCTTTTCTACTCTTGCCAAATACCATTTGAATTTCTCAAATGCTTCTGATTTTTCTCTTAAATACATAACAGTCATCATTCTAGAGTAATCATCAACAAAGAGAATAAAGAATTTTTCTCCAGTATAGCTTTCAATTCCAATAGGTCCACATAAATCAGTATGCACAATATCCAAAATATCTTCAGACTCATAGTTTTTACTTTTAAAGCTAGTCTTTCCCATTTTACCAATCTGACAATTCTTGCATAGACCAACATTAGGTTTCTTCAAAGTAGGAATACCTCTTACTTTCTTGAATTTGCTTATTTTCACCATATTATCAAAATTTACATGACATAACATTTTGTGCCATAACCAACTTTCTTCAATTTGAGCAATAAAACATGAGCATTCACCAAGATCAAGATAAAATAGGTTACCTTTGGTTTGTTTGCCTGAACCAATTAGTTTACCTTTGTCATCCAGCAGTCTTGCTTTGCCATTCATGAATTCAACCTTGAATCCAATGTTGATTAGTTGTGCTACACTTAGAATATTATGCTTTAGTCCTTCAACCCAATATGCATTATCAAATATAAGTTCTTTGGTTAATGAAATTCATCCTCTTCCTTTTATACAACAAGGTTCATTGTTTCCAAACCTTACATTACCACCATCATAATCTTCAAGGTGTTCAAACTTTGTTCTATCACCAATCATATGATGTGAGCATCCATTGTCTATAATCCATGTATCATCTTTGCTTATATGAGAGATAAGTTCCATCTCATCTTCATCATCATCAAATTCATCTTTTACAGTAATGAAGACAATTTCTTCTTCACTATCATCAGAATCCTTAGCCAAAAAACATGTTTTCTTACCTTTATCCTTGAATGACTTGAAATTATTCTTGCCATTGTACTTGTGACCTTTCTTCTCATCCTTTCTTTTCTTGTTTGGGCACCTAGCTACAATATGACCAATTTATTCACATGAAAAATAGATTAAAGGAGTTTTACCTTTTTATTTACCTTTGGCTCTAGTATATTTCTTTGCAAGTAATGCTTCAATAACTTCAAGATCACTATCTGAACTTTCCTCTTATTCTTCTTCACTTTCTGACTGGATTTTCTTGCCCTTCTTAAGTGAAAGTTTGGCCTTAAATGCTGATTCAATATTTTTAGAAGTTGGAACATAGTTGTCATAGTTATCTAATTCAAAAGTTGTCAATCTTCCAACTAAGGCATCCAAAGTTATATTGTGATTTAGTTCACATCTTCTTTCTTGAATAGTAGATACTCTTATTGCATAGATAGGAAGCAATGTTTTAAGAACCTTACTTATAATAGTTTCATTATCAATTTTTCCTCTAGAAGCTCTGATTGCACTAACACTAACCTTGATCCTTTCAACATATTTTGCAATTTTTTCATCTTCTTTCATCTTCATCTGATCAAACTATCCTCTTAGGCTTTCTGCTTTGGCTCTCTTCACATTGTCATCACCACCATAAATTTTCTTCAACTTGTTCCACATTTCATAAGCAGTTGTGTAGTCTTTGATCATCATGGTGTTATGGTTCTTTTTCTCTACAATGTCTTCAACAGTTAATGTGCCAGTAGGAACTGTATATTCTTGATCAATATATTTTCATCCTGAATCACCAATGGAAGCCAGATCAAGTCTCATGAGACCTTGCCATGCTGAAAAGTTATCTCTGTTAACACTTGGAATTTCTCTCTTGTAAGACATCCTGATCTTTAGCTTAGGTCCTTGAAACCCTTCCTACAAGCACCAAAAGCTCTGATACCAATTGTTGGAAATATAGATGGAGTAACTGAGAGGGTGGGGGGGGTGAATCAGTTAACCACAAAAATATTTCCATAGATCCCTTAGATGTTTCATTAAATCATTTACTACTATTATACTAAAAACTCAGTTATTGTAGTGAGTATTAATTATAATTGTTCTTAAGAATTCATCAGTGATTAACATACATGAATAAAGAAAGTATCATGAACACAAGAGACACCAAATTTAATGTGGAAACCCAATATGGGAAAAACCACCAATGTAACTAGTTACTATTTTTCACTCTTCTGAAGTGAGCCCTGTTAGGAGCCAACCTGGTTAAAGGTTACAAAACACACTGTTAGGTGTGACCTTGTTAGAGGATTTAATCACCCTATTAGGAGTGGCCTTGTAAGAGGTCTTGAAACAATTCAATAGAACTGTCACCTTGTTAGAGGATTTACAAAATGGCTGTTAAACCAACTCGGTTAGGAGATTTTGAAGTCACTGCTACAATGGTAAGAAAGTAACAATGAAGTGACCTGAATAATGATGCAACTGAATTGTTGATTATAGATCTCTATTCTGCTTCACTAGATCCTTCCTGATCAAATATATCTCTAGTGCTCTTCAAGGATATCTAATCATCCTTCAAAATTTGCTCACACTTTCCTTCACTTCCACACTTTTTAATTCACAACTTAACCTTCTATATATACCATTTGGATTGTCCATTCAAATTGTCAAGTCAGCACTAATAACATTACTAATCATTACAACAGTCGGCTGGAATAAACAAACTTTATTTGTCAAAATAACAAAATCCTTCACTGCGCCGACCTTGCTCGGTAAACACTAATCCGAAGAGATTTCCTTTGGTGACCAAGAGAACTCGGTAAGCACTGTGAATTTTGCAACATCCTTTGGAGATCGAGTGAACTCATTAAACACTAACTTTCCTTTGATAACCATGGAAGATTGGTTAACACTATTTTCTGCCATACCTTACTTTGATGCCCGAAATATCTCGGTAGATACTAAAAACTGCCTATAGACCTACTGAGCTCGGTAAATGATGGGAACTGCTTTGCTAACTGACTGAGCTTGGTAAATGATATGACATTTGTGTGACATCAAAGAGAACACACAATTAATCCAACAATCTCCTTCAGACAATTGTATCCAACAACCAGATCTCAATTTTAGATCTCTATACCTCGCATGTCTTCTTTCACAATTTCACTGTCACAAATGCATTAGTTATTTTCTTCACTTCATGCATACATCAAAATTTAACCATATTAAAACAAGGAAAAAAATTCCTTCCTTTATACCACAATCAAGTAATTAAAAATGAGTCAGCATCCAATTACAAAATAAAAGTTTCCACACGCTACATAAAAATTACACAAAACTGTCGGCTTCCAAATACAATAATTCTCCATTTGTGTGACCTCAAAGTTTGCACTATCATCCACATCACTATCAATGTGTCTTAAACTTCTCTTTAACTACACAAAACTAGATTCCATCTCGATTAGGAGATATCATCCGATTTCCACAAATCGCTACTCAGGAACACTGCCTAAATACTGCTTCTACCAAAATGCTCATAAATTCCATGAATAAATGAATTGCTATTTTCACTCTTAACCCTAAACATATAACATATCAAAGAGTAAATCCTCAATGTCACATAGCTCTATCTACAATATCACATGTGCGCTAATCCAAACACTATCTGCTCCTCTACAAATCTCCAGAAGATCACTGTGTTGAAATCAATGACAATCATAGTCATGAATGCAACAACAACTACTATAAAATGGATGCCAAACATTCAACATTCATTCCTAACAATATCCCACATTGCCATTGATGGAAACATAGATGAAAAACATCCAGTGTTCCAAAAATCCAACACTGCAACAGTACTACTCTAAAAATGCTTCAAGTTCTCTTCATCAATCAAATATTGCTTTTTTTTCCTATTTAATTCTCTCCAATAGATGGTACAAATTTTTTTTCATGTACACTTCTCCCCCATTGACATCAATGAGAGAAAATTTTATCATTATGTCAACAACAACTCTAATGTCAAAAGACACTATTTAGAAAATACATTCACTAGAGTCCTCATGACTTAGCTCAGATACACATATTCCCCAATAGAGGAAGTACCAACATCTAGTCCAGAAGAAAAATAAGGCTCATATACCACTGGATGGATCAACCAACTGCATCACTTCTCAAAAGTAGGCTGGGGCATAACCCCAAGCATACCTCTTAGATACTCAAATGTATCCTTGGAAAAGGCTTTGTAAAAATATCTGCTATCTACTCCTTTGTGTTTATGTACTCCAGTCTGACTTCTTTCTCAACAAATTTCTCTCTTACTGCATGATAATTAATCTCTATATGCTTTGTCTTAGAATGTAATACAGGGTTCTTAGACATACTAATTGTGCTAGTGTTATCACAATGTATACCAATAGGCTCAACAAACTTTATTCCAATATCCTTCAATATTTGATTCATCCAAATTATCTGGTTATAATTGTTTGCTACTGCTACATATTCTACTTCTGCTATGTTTTGTGAAATACAATTTTTTTTCTTTCTTAGCCAAGAAACCAATCTTCCTCCAAGGAAAAAGGCTCCAACACTGGTGCTCTTTTTATCATCAACATTGCCTCCCCAATTAGCATCTATATATGCACATAGGGTAAAATCATCAGATTTTTCATACCACAATCCATAGTCCATTGTGCCCCTTAAATATCTTAGTATCCTCTTTACTGCCTCATAATGTGATTCTCTAGGTTTAGCTTGAAATCTTGCTACAATTCCAACAAAATGTGCTATATCAGGTCTTGTATGAGTTAAGTACTGCAATCCTCCAATCATAGATCTATACTTTTTATGTTCAACTACCAGTGTTTCATCTATGCTAGATAATTTATGTCTAGTTACCATATGTTCCAACTAGTTTATAGTTCTCCATTCCAAATCTTTTCAACAAGTCATTCAGGTACTTTGTCTAACTTACAAAGATACCATAACTATTTTGTGTTATCTATAATCCCAAAAAGTATTTCATTTAACCAATCATACTCATTTAAAATTTAGTCTTCATTTCATCAACAAATTTGTCACTAGCTTCATCTTCTCCTCCAAAAATAATGTCATCAACAAAAATAACTACAATCAACAAACCATTTTCAATTTCTTTTGTGTACAAATTGCTATCAGTTGTTCCTTTTTTAAATCCCAATTTTAACAAATACTTATAAAATCTTGCATACCAAGTTCTATGTGCTTGCTTTAGTCCATATAATGCTTTCTTTAGTTTGCATACCATGTCTCCTTCTCGAGTCAAAGGAAAACCTTCAGGCTTCTCAATGTAGACTTCTTCCAATTCACCATTCATAAATGCTAATTTCACATCCATCTGATATACTTTAAATTTTTTATAAGTTGCATAGGCCAAAAACATTCTTACTACTTCAATTCTTGCTACTAGTGCAAAATTTTCTTCATAGTCAATTCCTTCTTGCAGCGAGTATCCCTTACATACCAATCTTTCTTTGTTTCTTACTACTTCTCCTTGTTCATTCATCTTTTTTTTGAATACCCATTTAGTTCCAATAACATTCTTATCTTTAGGTCTAGGGACCAGTTCCCATGTCTTGTTCTTTTCAATTTGATCTAGTTCTTCTTTCATAGATTTAATCTAATGTTCATCTTCACAAGCTTCACTAGTAGATTTAGGTTCAATTTGAGAAATCAAACATAACTATTCTTGTACCTTATTTTGAGTCAGAACTCCTCTATTAATGCTTCCAATAATCTTCTCAGTAGGATGATTCCTTGATAAATTCCTATTAGGTGTCACTATCTCAGATCTCACTTTAGGTGTTAGTTCTTCAATGACTTCACTATGGCTTTCATTCAACAAGTCACTATCAGTCTCATAGAATAATTCAGTAGTCTCAATGTTAGGCTTAGGATGAGTTCCTTCATCAGATTCATAATCAAGCATTCTTTCCTAAATTTTGAACTTTTCATCAACTTTAAAATTTGCACTCTCAACAATAGTCTTAGTTCTCTTTCTATAACATCTATAAGATTTTCTCTTCAAATAATATCCAAGAAATATACCTTCATCACTTCTAGGATCAAACTTTTCAATATCATCATCTCTCTTTATATAACATTTTCTTCCAAAAAATTCTAAAATACTTAACTAAGCGTGCATGTCCAAACCATAATTCATAGGGTGTCTTGTCTGTGTCTGCTCTAATTTGTACTCTGTTCATTGTATACACTACTGTGTTCACTGCTTCTCTCCAAAATATCTTCACCAAATCATTCTCAAATAACATAGCTCTTGTTGCTTCAATCATTGATCTATTTCTTCTTTTTGCAATACCATTTTTTTCAGGTGTTCTAGGAGTTGAAAACTGTCTCTTAATAGCATTCACTTCACAAAAGGTGTTAAACTCTCTAGAAGTAAATTCTCCACCTCTATCAAATCTTAGACATTTAATCTTTATTCTAGATTCATTCTCAACTTTATTCTTAATGATCTTAAACTTATCAAATGCTTCAAAATTTTCTTTAAGAAATGCAATCCACATCATTCTTGTAAAATCATCAACAAGAATCATAAAATACCTTTCTCCATAGAATCCTCTAGTCCTGGTAGGACCGCTCAAATCTGTATGAACAATCTCCAACTTCTCTATAGATGTAAATTTCTTACTGGGAAATGAACTTCTCTTCTATTTAGCCATCACACATTCCTTACAAATCATGTTAATAGGCTTCATAATTTTAGGCAAACCCCTTACTGCAAGTTTAGTACTTATTTTCACAATGTTATCAAAATTTATATGACAAAACCTTCTGTGCCATAACCAACTGTCATCAATCTTAGTATCAAACATGTCATCTTAGTAGGATTCAACTGAAATACATTACTTCTGGTTCTAGATCCAATTCCAATTAGATTTCCATCTTTATCCTTTATCACACAAGTTTTCTCAGTAAACCAAACTTGATATCCCTTATCAACTAATTATCCAACACTCAAGAGATTATGTTTCAAACCATCCACAAAATAAACATCATCAGTAATAGTTTTTCCATCAAGAGTAATAGATCCTATACCTTTAATCAAACAAGGTGCATTGTTTCCAACTCTAACAACTCTTCCATCATAATTGTTAAACTTTATAAATTTTTTCATGTCTCCAGTCATATGATGTGAACAACCAATGTCTATAATCCAATCAGCTTTCTTTTCAACTTGAGAAACTAGGGCTTTTCTTCCTTAACATCAGTTTTAGGATTTTCTTCTTTAATTGCTACAAATCCTATGTCATCATTATTCTCAGTATAACTTTCACTTAGAGTTCTTTCTATACTAGCTTCAAGATCTTCATCATTAGCATAATAACATTCCTTAGATCTTCTAGGGTTGAAATTATTTCTATACTTTTTAACTCTCTTAGGACATTTAGATGAAAAATGACCATATTCTTGACAAGTCCAACATTTAAAAAATTTCTTACTGTATGGTTCTCTCTTCACAAGCAAGGAAATATCTTCTTCAATCTTCTCATCTTCTTCATTTATAGATCTGATGCCACCAACATAATCTCCATTCACACTGATGCTTCTTGACAAAGTAGGGAAAATGCTAAGAGCACTAAATGATGTCTCCATTCTAGGCAAGTCTCTTGATAACCTCAGGTTCATTTATGTTGTTTCCAATCTTCCAAGAAGAGTCTCTCTTGTAAAGTTCAAAGTACAAGGTATAACTTGTTCAATCATCTATGTTGTCTACTTAAACACAGGAGTCAATGTCCTCTAAATTTTCCATATCACTTCATTCTCTATCTTTGTTCCTCCATAAGATTCTATCCCTACAACAATTTCTGACATTCTACCAATATAGCTTCTAACAGATTCATCTTCCATCATTCTTATATCTTCAAATGCACATATCCAATTATGTAATCTAACTTTCTTTCCATGTTCATCACCTTAAAAATTAGAGTGTAAAGCTTTCCAAATTTCATGAGATGTTTTCAAATATTTTAACTGACTGTACCCATTCTCTGAAAGGGTTATCAAAAGTGCTTCTCTAGCAAGTATGTTACACATGAATAGATCTCTTTCATCACCAAACATGTTTCAAGATTATCCTCTTCAATGATAGTCTTCTCATTCTTTGTAATCAACCAATAACCTAGTCCTAAACATAGTACATGTGTCTTCATGTTTTCTTTCAAGCTATCAAAATTCACTCCATCAAACTTAGGGCTTTCTTTCCTAAAATTCACCATGGATCTCCTTAAGTTGTTAAACTTCTCTTTCAAGGACCTGCTACTTTGATACCAATTGTTAGAAAGTAAAGTCCACCAAGATAACTGAGAGGGGGGGGTGAATCAATTATCAGATAATTATAAATTTTATCAACTTCAATAGTACTTAACCATGTAAGCATTATAATTACCAACCATAGAAAGATATTCATACACAATAACAAAATGACACAAGATATGTTGACTAGGGAACCTCTTGATCAAAAAGTAAACCCCGCTAGGAATGATGCCCACAAAAGATGCACTAATATGAATATTCCTTGTGAAATGATGGACTCTATTAGGAGTCTTATGAAATACATTCAATACATATGAATCTCTATTAGGAGATTTTGAATCCCTGTTAAAAGATTCTAACCCTATTAAGAGTTATGGAAGACAGAAGGACCCACTGCCCAAACAGCTTCAGGGTAAGATCACTAAACACACTATCCAACTGATCTTTGTATTACTCAACAAAATAATACCAAAAGATTACTGATCTCAACAATATGTTACCTCTTCTATGACTATGCCAAACCTCACTCACTGCTATACCGGATCTCAATTTCAGATCTATGTACCTCACATGTCTTCTTTCACAATTTTGCTTTCACAACTGCATTAGCTCTTTTCTTCACTTCATGAATACATCAACATTCAACCATATTACAACAAGGAAAAACATTCCTTCCTTTATACCACACTCAGGTAATTACAAATGAGTCGGCATCCAATTACAAAATAAAAGTTTCCACATGCTACATCAAAATTACAAAAAACTGTTAGCTTCCAAATAAAATAATTCTCCATCCATGCGACCTTGAATTTTGCACTCTCATCCACTTCACTATCAATGTGTCTTCAACTTCCCTTTAACTATGCAAAACCAGATTCCATCTCGATTAGGAGATATCATCGGATTTCCACAAACCACTACTGAGGAACACTGCCTGAATACTACTTCTACCAAAATGCTCATAACTTCCATGAATAAATGAATTATTGTCTGTGCTCTTAACCATAAACATATAACATATCAAAGAGTAAATCCTCAATGTCGCATAGCTCTATCTGCAATATCCCACATGCACTAATACAAACACTCTCTGCTCCTCTATAAATCTCCAAAAGATCACTGTGTTGACATCAATGACAATCATAGTCATGAATGCAACAACAACTGCTATAGAATGGCTGGCAAACATTTAGCATTCATTCCTAACAGCTTCAACAAAGGATGAAATACACCAAAGACATCAAAATAAATTCTCAAGCTTCTCACCTAGGATGCTCCTAGGCTCTAATACCAACTAATATAGAGTTTTTTTGCAGTGCGTTGGTAAAGTTCTATTCCATAGTTATAATTTGAGAAGATTAGGCACTCCTAGCATACTAGCCTCCAAGAATCCAAATAAAAAAAGTTTCCAGAACAAACCAAGAATTCCCCAATGACCAAGGTTGTTGTCTACAATCTAAAAAAGATGGTTTTAGTAGGATTCAACAAGTTGTAGGTTCTTAAACAACACCCAACGCCCAATTTCCTCAAATAGTCCAGTAGGCCTAATTGCCCTCCTAGTAGGTCACCAGCAATAGAAATGTGAACTTTTCACACATTTTTTGCAGAACATGCAATAAACTATTTTCTTATTTTGACACCCTTTTCACAAACTAAAACATATCAAAACATTGACCTTGATTATTTCGGACAATCATACAATTCTTTAGACTGTGCTCCTGCTCCTAGCACAAAATATGGTCTTTTTATAAAGCAAGTATGATTTAAAATTACCTCCAAAAACCTAGACTTGTAGTAGTCTCTTGTAATGACTCAAAACCAAAGAAAATGAAATCAATTTGGTCCTCAGAACCCTAGAAATAAGAAACCTCCAATTTGGTCTCGAATAAGCCCTCAAGGCTAGTGCTTTCTCAATGTACCCTTTCCAAGAACTTATAGGCTTAGCCAATGGTTTATTTACCATTCATACACCATATTAAGACTATCCATGTCATAAAATATAAACCTTTTGTGACTAGATCAATGGTTGTTGCTCCCAACCAAACATTTTCTATAAAGTTTCTTCCTCAAACTTGGTGATCACCTTTTGAAATCAATTATTTTGCAATGTATTATGTTAGAATAATATTGTACAATTCAAAAACACATAATTCCATGAGAATCAGTAAGAACATTCATGGAATGATGCTTTTACGTCAAGATCTTGTCAAACTGTTATTGAAAAATAGTGACAAAATGCAATCAATCAATATAAAGGAATGAAAACTAAGACAAATGAACCTTAAGAGAATTCAAAAAGATTTTTAATGATGATAATAATATTCCTAAGTCATTGAAAACACTAATTTGTCTAATTGGAATTAAAATCATGTAAATACATATAAAAATGATAAAAAATTATGAGTTTTCAGATAGCCAAGATCGGGTAATGTCCATGAAATTTATAAAACATATCAAAGTTTTGGCGATTGAGGGAGTCGTTGTAGTCGCTAAGTCTCTCAATGAAAATTAAAGGTGAAGAGACTTAAGGAAGACTGTTACATTAAGATCTAATGGTAGTTGAGCATCTCAGAATTAAGATCTAACGATAATCCCTAAATCGTTAGAAAAATTCATAAGAAGCTAAAATATTCAGTGCCTCTGTTTTGTTCCCAGAGTCACTGAGTCTTGAGATCACTTTTAAAATATTATATCATTTAGCGTCTGAAAAGCTATCTTTAGTCACTTAATCTTTGGAAATTATTAAAAGAGGACAAGTATTTTAGTGCCTGCAAGAAGCTATGTAATCACTAAGTCGCTAGTAATTAAAATTAGATTACCTATCACTTTCTTTGCTATTGGGTAGTGAATTGAGTTTTGAGCATGCCAAGTAGTGATGGAAGTGACATGAATTATAGAGATTCAATAATAAATGGTCTAATGCATTAAATTCTTTAGAATAACTACAACTAACTGTTAATAATGCTAAATTTACCAAGAATTGAAAGAGCCAGAGTGAGGAAATTGTAAAATTAGGTGTTACTCATTCTAAATTTACCTTGCATTTAGATAACTAGATTGAGGAAATTGTTAAATTATTTGAGTTTTCAGTGTTCTCAAAGTTCAGGAGTTCAGAATTCCTATATTTTTTTTTAATAGTTGATCAGTATCAGTCAGCCAACAATGAGCAGAGCTTGTACTAGTAAGGGAGCCAAGGATAAAGGGAAGGAGAGTTATTTAGAAGAGTTCCTCACTCTACTCCCCGGGTCTACACAAAACAAAAAGGTTAGTGATGAAATTTTCACTGATGATCTAGCATTTTGTAGAGATGCAAAAACACATGATGTATCTGGAATACATTTGTTTAGATATTTCTATAAAAATTTTGAAAGCCCGATACCCATATCAAACCCTTGGACCTCAGGATTGGCTAGGTTGATAGTACCGAACGTCTTTTTAGATATAGATTTTCTAATTGAATTGGCCAACAAATATGACCCTTTGTCAAAAAAAATAAGGAAAGATGATCACTCAGCCTTGGTGACATTGGATAGAAATTTGTTCATGCAAGCTTTTGGTGTAAATATCCCAATGGCTACTGAGATCAATTTGAAAGCTCAAGCAAATAGATACGTTAGGGAGTCAACTCTAGTTGCAAGAGATATTCAACTTCATGTCCTTAGACCCAAAAAAAATTACACTGCACCAACACCAGGGACTGCACCATACTTCTATAAGGACTTGAATTTTTATATCAAGTATATTGCATATGGATTGTGTAGAGTGTTTGGGGTGGATGGTGGTGTAGAAAGAATTTCATCTGATATTCTAATGATGGTAATGTATTTATAGAGCCCTCATGTAAATAGAGGTTATGGCTATGTAGGATATGTAATAAGTAGGATGCATGAAGGTCTTGAGTCTATTCAAAAGAAGGAGCCATCTTCTAGGTTTATGCATTACTCTTTGTTAATGCAACTTATTTTGTATCACAATTACAATATCATGCATTTAGAATACCTTTAGCCTAAGATGACGTGGAATGGTCAACCTAATCCAGTCCAATTTTGGATAAAGACATGGAAGTTTACTTCAAGTAGGTGTTATTTTTGTGCTTTTCACAATTGTATGGTGCAGCCAATCTTATTGAGCTTAGGGTTAAATTTGTCCAGATTTTCGGTTAAGGTTTTGTAATTATTAAGGCCTTGTCAATTTGTTGAGAAGTGGACTAGAGATCACAATTGGGGAGATTTTTATTATGAAAGAACATTTACAATAATCAGAGTCTATGGTTTCCCCCAGCCACCTCATCTTCTCCCATTTTATGCACCACCAAGGATTGCAGTGCTAGAGTTCATTTGGAAACTCATGTTGACTAATAAGGAGCTCTTGGCTCCACATAGAAAGGTTACTTTTAGCCCTAGATAGTTCAAAGTTTCTAACTTAACAATTGGAAAGAATGCATTGAACAAAGTAAATGACTAGTTAGGAAACTTTAAGATGAATGTTGCATTCTGTAGATATGTAGATACAAAAGATTTTATTATTAATGCAAGGAAATTTTATACTCCAACCATTCCAATTATTATTAGACATGAGCAATGTCCTGAAGAGGATCTCATTAGGAATATCCTCAACAAAAATGAGATAGAAAGGACACAACAATTACAGGAATTTTTGTCCTTAGAAAAACACCTGAAGAAAAGGGGAATTTCATTTGGAGGCTTTTTCCCCACATTGCCTTATTTGCAAAGGCTAGATAAGATGATGGAAAATTTCAATGCTTTGATCAACTCTTTGGAGGGATTAATTGATGATAAGGAGAGGGAAAATGAGAAGCATTCTTCTTTAGAATATGAAGAAGATAGTGATGATGGTTACTCAGTGCATAGCCTTCCTGCCATGGAACAACCACTTCTTATTGAGCAAGAAGTAGATGAGAATTTGACAGAACTTCCAAATTCTGAGGATACCGATGAGCCTCTTTTTAAAAGGCCAAAAATGCAAATAGGAGAGCCTTCACAAGTATGGGCTATTGAGAATAGAAAAGATAGAGTTGGAACTCTAATTACTGGCACCAAGGCCTATGATCACCAATTGAGGAAGAAGATCAGAGAAGAGAGGAAAAAACAAAAAGATGTAGTAGAGGAAATTGAGTTTCCTTTAGCTTTGTGCCAAGATGAAAGATTGCTTCATCAAGAAACTTTCTTAAAAGATGATAAATTCATAAAAATTGATGAATTAAAAAAATTTTTGTTATGGCAAAGAAACAACAAGTTGCTTCTATTATGTAGATAACACAAGAAGGCCAAGGGCCAGAAGAATCCATTCAAGCTTTGAAGAATTATGATCCTGAATCTAAAACAATCACTGCTGAAGAAGACATGAGGTTAGTAAAGGCAAGAAAAATGTTACTTGTAACTAGTTGGGATCTTTCTTTTTCATTTATAATAGACCAAATAAGAAGGCAACCAAAAATTAATTTTTCCTCAGAAACCCAAGTAGGGGATATATGTTGGAAACTACAATTGAAGAAATTCTTGTATTTTCATTGATGTCAAACCTTAATTGGTCAGACTGTTGCTATCTAAGAAAGTACTATATCTATTCGATTATTGAGAAGGATTAGGGAAAGTTTGATAACAATAGCACCTAAGGAAAGGTTGAGTTATCTTAATACTTCAATGGGCACTTGATTATGTGGCACAATGATAAGATAATGTATTGCTTATGTAAGTAAGAAGTAAGACTAAACAAGTAGGCTTAACCAAGCAAAAGTGAAGAAATCTAGTTTAAGCCGAGTGATGTTAGTGTCAACCGAGCCAGTATATGCTGAGTAAATCTAGAGTTGACTGAACATCAGTTAATTTTTGAGGAAGATAGTATTAGCCAAGGAAATAGTTTCAATGGTGACTAGGCTACCCAGTGATGATCGAGGAGTTCAACACAGTATTGACTGAGTGTCAGTAATTTACATTTGAGGAAGAATTTAGATTCCTAGCTGATATAGTTGAATTCTTGGATTATGTAAATCATGTTGACTTTATTTATTGATTGTATGGAAGCTTTTAATGCACTATAAACTATTTTATTGTAATTCCATAAAGATATTTGAGATGTTTCTAGAAGGATGAATGAAGAACATAAAGTTGGAAGGATTCGATGAATCTGACCTAACCCTAAGATCTACATAGGAGATTAAGTAGAAAATGTTGGATTGACCTAAATGAAGAGGTACTAAGGAAACCCAAGTGTGAGGTTGAAGCAGAGGATGCTGGAGTTGTTGTTATTAACTGAATAAGAAGAAAAGGCTGAAGGAGAAGGAGTTGTGATTTCTTGAAGGGACTTTTGAGCAGATCAGTGATGGAGATGGAAATGGATCATAGTCAGTAAGCCAACATATGTGTACGGAATTGGATCTGTTATTTTCAAAGTGATTTGTATGTTTTCATATCACTACTATTGTTACTTTCTAACCATTGTATCAGTCAAAATCCTTTTAACCAAGGTTGACCTAATAGTCATTTGTATAAATCATTTGAACAAGATTGCATTCTAATGGAATGTATGTAAGTCCTATAACAAGGTGCACTCCTAATACGGTGGTTGAAATCCTTTAACCAGGTCACACCTGATAGTGTGTTTGCAACCTTTGACATGGTTGGATTTTCACAGAGCTCACTTTAGAAGAGTGAAAATATTAGTAACATGTTACAAAGTGGTTTTTCCTAAATTGGGTTTCCACTATAAATCTTGGTGTTAATGCTTGTGTGAATATTTTGGTTTCAACATTTCTGTGTTTTGTAAGTTTGATACTATTGGATAGTGGACTACACTGTTATATGTTTCTGATATGCATTTAGTAATGAACGAGTAACTATTGGTTGTCAGATCTAAATTTGTTGAAGAGTTTTGAAAGTTTAATTATACATCTAAACCTGAGAACAACTGATTCAACCCCCCTCTCTATTGTTCTAAATCATATTAACAATATATTCAAAGGATTTGGCTATAGCCCACAAAATCAAGCATTAGCTATGTGGAGCCTGTATCCCAAGGAATGAAAGCCCTATCTCTTAAATTCCCAAGAGAAGATGGATGAAGAAAAAATAATATGGTCAATACACAACACTGGTGGCCTTGAGATTTCTCAAGTGCTCACCCATTTTGCAAGATTAAATGGAGACAAAACAAAGAAGCTCTCAAATCGATACAAGAATATGTTTAAAGATTACAGTGTAGTTGTTAGAGATAGAGAGTTTCACATCATGAAAGAAAGGGCATTAGAGAAAATAGTGGAGGATTTGTCTCAACAAAAAATATACATGCCTATAGTTTCCCCTCCACCCCCTGAATATTCTACGGCACTACAGACCCAAAGTGTAGGGGGAGAAGAAGCTGCAGTGATAGAGAAAATCACTTTTGAGAAGAATGAGGCTATACTGCAAGGCTTGAATAAAATTTTGCAACATAGAGTAGAATTTTTGAAGGAAAAAGAAGATGGTGTTTACACTTCCTATAATAAATTACCTAGATTACAAGTAGAAGTTAACACTTTTGTTACTATTTCAAATACCTATTTTTGAACTTGTACAACAAGGACCTCATTGTTTGAAAGACTAGCAACACTGCAACACTTGAGGACATATATTTCATAGATAGTTTTACAAGTAAAGGAAGAAATTGATCAGATAGGAATAACTTTATCCTTTTTTAAGGGTAAAGAAAATCAAATTGAGGCGAGGGAAACAATATTTGGGCCTAATTACAATAGGTTTATGCTCAGGATTAAATTTGGAAAATACTTAAAATCTATTTTTTTTCAAATTTTCCTATGTTTTAGTAAACTACATTTTTGAGGGTCTTCAATGCATTTTTGGGCATTATCGTACGTTGTATTAAAGTTTACTTTTAACATTTCCTAACATTTACAAATTTATTAGAAAGAGGTTCTTATAGGAATTTTCTCATAGATGCATAAAAAATATTTATTTAAATCAAACTGATACAAAGAAAGGCCATAAAATAGAAATACAACATTCATTAAGGGTCAAGTAGATTAAATACTTGCTTGATTGATATTTTTTGAAATTTAACAAATATTACCCTAGCCATTTAGCCATGAAAGATAAAATGTCAAATACCCAAATGACTTCCAAAAGTAGACATCAATATTGTGCTCTAATATGATTTTAGAAGATTCTAAACTTAGTTTCCTAAGAAGTCTTAGATAGTGTGAAAGTGATTCTTAAAACTAAAACAATTTTTATTCTTAGTATATGTCCTCTCATGCCCATCCCCAATAATTGGAGGACATAGAGATAGGGATAGTAAGAAACACAAAAACATACAATCAATAGAAGATTAAAATAGAAATTCAAAATAAAAGTAAAGGGGACAAATTTCATAGTTTTAATCATATTGCGAGTCTCCTAAAAAATTCTTATCAGATAGACACAATATCATCAAACTGGGAAGACAAAGGACATGGAATATTTGAAGCATAATGATTCTTGCACCCAAAAAAATTAGAGTTGGAATTGAGAAAGGCCACAAAAACCCTAAATCCTAAAGTCATTGTACCTAGGTAACTTATATATTTATCTGGTATAGTGTACCTTCATACCCTAATAGTTATAACTAATGAAGATGACTGGTGTAGAATTTTACCAATCTTGTTATATATTTATTGATATGCATATATGCACAAAGAAAGAAAGAACACATATAAGTTACCAGGAAACATAAGATGATGTAGGTATAGGTATTGGAAATGAAGTAACCACCAGAAACAAAAAATCATTAGTTTTTCTAGTAGTAAAGGAATGCAGCCCCCAGAAAAGTGTAGGAAACACTAACATTTTCCAAAAATAATTGAGAACAACCTAGATCAATAATGAGAACATATTTATCCCCATTAACATAGATCTATTCAATAAAATCTATCATTTTTTTCTCAGAGAAATTCACTAACTTGATCTTTGGAATCAACAAGGGATTTATTGTATGAAATTTAATTCCTTAATACAAATTTTATTAGCATTATTCTATTTTTTCTATCATATTAGCTGAAGGATGCTCTACCTCCTAGGACCTTATGTTGATATTAACTTCTATATTAGTGCAACAACTAGAGTTATAGAAGTTAAATAGCATTCCTTTTTTTCTTGCATTTTGAGCCTTGCATAAGTATACTTTGCTTCACTAAAATAATATTAATGGAATTGTGGAAATTATTTCAAAGTTATCTGTTACTGTGAGAAGGGATTGTTGTTGTTTTTCCTTAACGATGACCTATTTTTGACTTGGCACACATGATATGTTTTGAATTAATAAAGTAGTATGAAAGGGGAAGTTACATCTTTGGGTTATGATTATGTAACCATAGTAAAGGTCCTTGGTCTTAATAAAGCCACGTGGTATACATTGTGCTGGAAAATTTCAAATAGAATGTAATTATGGTTTGGGATATTATTTTGTCTTGGGAAAATGATGATTTTGATGAATGTATTTCTTTCTTTTTTCTCAACCCTAAACACTCTACTACCATGGTTTCAGCTCATTCGCAGTTTTAGTAAGCTAATGGGATAAATTCGTCATGGGTTTCAGATATTGTGATTTGCTAGTTCTTGTAATCAAAATGATGGTTTTTTTGTTTAAAATGGTGATTCTTTTGCATAGCCGTGAGGGTAAAGGTTTCTTTCTTTACAATAATCACATGTATTATTACTCCTTTCTTGTCCTATTTTGCATACAAATGACAGGAGCCTCCTTGAAATAATATAACTAAGTTCTATGCAGTTCTTGTTGGAAAATCATATATAAGAAGTTTTTTTTCTACAATTAAATAGTTACATGTTTCTTTATCTAGTTGGAAAGGCAGTTGTAAATGGTTGAGTTCATTTTTTAGACAAGGTTAAGCATTTCTTGAAGAAGCTTAACAAAATTTGAAGCCTTGTAAAGTTGTTCTCACTGAGAATAACCAGTTGGTTATTTTTTGACCTGGGTTGGTTTGAAAATGGTTATGATATTGTTGGATTTATTTTTCTTTAAAAATCCTATGAGAGTTAATGGGTTTCTATTGGTTTCATTTTTTATCAACCCTATATGGTTTGACAGTTTTGGTGAACAAGGGTTTGTGTGTATTTACTAATTTAGACACAATCCTCAGATTATTTGTGTACAACAATTATATTTTCAAATTGAGCAAAATGGAAATGAATATGATTGATTATCAATTTATTATTCAGTTTAAATACCTAAATCTAAAAATTACTTGTAATATTTTGTAAATACTTCTATATAGTGCACTTCAGCGGTTTGTGTGCTGTGTGATTTTTTAGTACAGACACACATACATCTACAGTGATCTATAAAGAAGTGGTTTTGTAAGGATTAAAATTTATATTTTATAGTTGCATTTTTAAAGTGTGTTTTGTTCATACACTTTAATAGTTGCAACTTGAATAAAGCTCTTAAGTGTATTGGAAAAGCAGGGTTGTAGCCCTTGCAGTTGTAGCTACACAAGAAGTTGTAAAGACTTGATGATTAAGGAAATTTGGAGTGGTTTTTTTATCCTATGATAGAATCTAGTTGATTCTTGAGGGTTTTTCCACTTGGCACAAATATTTGGTGTGTCATTTTATTTCTCTTGCTTGAGATGTTATTATCTTGTTTCAATATTTTTCTTCATGCACTTGCAGTTATTGTAATTGATTCAATAAATCTCTTTTCACTAAAATCAGGAAACTTATAAGGAGTCTAATCCACCCCCCCCCCCCCTCTCAGCCTCTTTTTACTTCCAACAAGTGGTATTAGAGCCAGATCTCTATTAGGTCTACCTATAGGAGCAGTTTCTGGGAAATTGTTTGGAAGTTATCATGGCACAGGTTGAAGGTGCCTCTCTCACTAGAGCTCCCTTATTTAATGGCACAAATTATTCTTTTTGTAAAGTCATGATGGAAGCTTTTATCAATTCTTTAGATGTTCGTATGTGGGAAGTTGTCATCTCAAAGTATACTGTTCCAAAAAATGTACCCATTGATGCTAATGATAAAACCAAATATGAACTCGACAAAAGGGAAAACTTTTCTATTCTCTATGGTTTGACAAAAGATGTTTTTGTCAAAGTTATGTATTGTCAATATGCCAATGATATTTGGGTCAAATTAGAAACCATATACCAAAGGGATGAAAAAGTCAAAGATTCAAAACTGGTTACTTTAAAAACTCAATTTGATGAGTTAAAAATGTGTGAAGATGAAGATATTGCTGCATATTTTTTATATTAGATGAGTTAGTAAATGCAAGAAGAGGTCTAGGAGAAAAAAATGCCAAAAAATATGTTGTGTCAAAAGTCATTAGATCTATCCTACATAAGTTTGATACTAAATTTTTTGTGCTTGAAGAAAAAAATTAAATTCTACAATGACCTTACATCAGATTCAAGGAACTCTAACGGCCTATGAAATGAGGATTAGTAGCAATAATAATGCAAGTTATTCTTCAAAAGAAACAACCTTTAAGAATGAAAATTCAAAAACAATATTATGGTAAACCCAAGTGTTTCAATTGTGGACAGATTGGACATTTTGCTACAAAATGTCCTAATGATGATCATGAAAAGTTTGAAAAATACTTTAATAGAAAACCATGGAACCAGAACAAACAGTTTAAGAATTTCAAAAAGAAGAGTCTCTTGGCAAAATAAGACTTTGATGATGAGTCAAATTCAGGTGAAGAGGGAGAAACTCTATTTATGGAAAAAATTGTAGAGGAGCCAAAAAACTTTCACATTGAATCTTCATCTGATTCAGATGAAGACATAGATCCTCAAAAAGAACTTCTTTGTTCTCTTCAAGAAATAAAAAGATTAAAAAGACTTATCACTAGTTTTGAAAAAGGTAGCTTGGAAGTTCAAACTGAGTTAAATAGTGCAAATTAGCTCATTGAGGAACAAAAATCAATGATAGAAGAAAAGGAGAAGAAATTGTTTTCACTACAAAAGCTTGTTGACCAATTAAGTTCTAAGTTGGAATAGGGGAAAATTTCAAAGCAAATCTATTCTTCAAAATGTAAAGGTGACTATTATAATTGTAATCTATTTGGTCATAATGTTAGTAACTATAAACAATTTACTTCTAGGTCTTTACATGGTTCTGAAAAGGCAATCAGGTGTTTCAGATGTTTCTTTTATGGTCACTTTGCAAATCAATGTAAGATGAACTTGAGACCTAAATATGTGTGGAAACCTATACATAAATATCTTATAGTAGAAACTGCTTTATTTTCTCATCAGACTACTTCATGGGTTTTAAATAGTGGATGTTCCCATCACATGATTGGGAACAAAAATAAGTTCATTAATCTTGAAATTTTTAATGGAAGTTTTGTCTGTTATGGAGATAATTTAGGTGCATATGTTACTGGTCATGGTTCAATATGTTTGAGTAAAGAAACTCCTAAACATGATGTATACTATGTTGAAGGGTTAAAACACAATCTTTTGAGTCAGTCAAATTTGTGACAGTGGTTATTCTATATCTTTTAATGCTCAAAGCTGCTCAATTAAAATCACTGAAGGGAATATAATAGCAAGTGGATTAAGAACCAGTGGAAATGTTTATCCTCTAATTGATTCCACAGTTCAGGAAACATCTTTAATCAGTACATGTTTTATGCCTCAAGTTGAAGATAATTAGCTGTGGCACAAACAGTTAGGGCACATCAATTTTGATAACCTTTTTAGAATAAGAAAAACAAGCAAGTTAGAGGTCTACCTCTAATCAGTAAACCAGTCAATTTATATGAAGAATGTGTTAAAGAAAAACTTACAAAGTCTTCTTTCAAAACAAAAGAATATCTTTCTACAAGGCCTTTGAAATTGGTTCACACTGATTTATGTGGACCAACTAAAACTCATTCTATCAAAAGAGAAAAATATTTCATGTTGTTTGTAGATGACTACTCTAGAATGGTTTGGGTCACTTTTTTAAAACATAAGTTAGAAGCTTTTGATCGCTTCAAATTTTTCAAAAAAATGGTAGAAAGAGAAACAGACTTAAAGTTAAAATGTCTTAGATCAGATCGAGGTGGTGAATTCACATCTCAAGAATTCATTGAGTGCTATGAAAAAAATGGTATAAAATGATAGTACTCAACTACTCATACACCACAATAAAATGGTGTAGTGGAAAGGAAAAACTGAACTATTAAGGAAATGTCAAGAACTATGTTAAATGAAGCAAAATTACTAGATAAGTTTTTGAAAGAGGATGTTCATACAACTACTTATATTCTCATCAAGGCTCAGATAAGAATCAAAACATCTCACACACTATATGAACTATGGTATGGTAAGACTGCCAATGTTAAACACTTTAAGATTTTTTGTTGTAAATACTTCATAAGAAAGGATGATCATGCTTTAGAAATTTTTGGTTCCAAATCTCATGAAGGTATTCTTTTGGGCTATTCCACACATAGTAAAGCTTTCAAATGTTATAATAATAGGTTACACAAAATTGTGGAAGCTATTAATGTGGTGTTTGCTAAAAGTGTTGTCTTATAACTATAAAACAGATGATCAAGAAGAACAACTTATCAAATCTAAGTCTTATCAAAGTTGGATAGATACTTTTCTATAAATAATTTATGTAAATCAATTTTGAAGCTGTTGATAACTGGTTATCAAAGTTGGATAGATACTTTTATGTAAATAATTTCTTAGATGCAGAAAAAATAACATTTTCTCTCCTCAAAGCTGAAACCCATGTGAAATTAGCATGGGAACGCAAAGTAGAAAATAAAGAAGGAGAATCAATTATTGAAGATGGTTTTATACTATCTCTTGATAAGAAGCCCACACGGGGAGAATTTTTGGAATAAATAAAAGAAGCTTACCTTCTAGAGGATGTATATGAATAAAAATGCACAGAATGGCAGCTTCTTCGACAAAAGAGGGATCACTATGTGCAAGATTACACCAATGCATTCCATTCACTTTCAACAAAACTCGGTATTGATGATTTAGAGAAGCATCGAATTTTGAAATATCAAAGTGGACTTCACAAGTATATTCAAAAAGAGATGGAATTTTTGAATATTGAGACATTGGCAACTGCCTATAAATATGCTACAAAAATTGAAGAAAAATATGTGGCAATAAATTTGCAGGAAATAGGGAAGAGGGACTACTTTGCAAACAACAAGCCAAGGGTTGAAGGTGGCAATAAATTTGTAGGAAAATAGGTGACCAAGGAACCTCATTAAAATTCAACCAAGAACACATGGTGGTCTTCTAAAAAGACATAAATAGACACAGGCATGTGGTGTGAGATGCATAAGTCCCCAACCCATAATACAAAGGATTGTCGAAGTACTCAAAACATGATGATAGAAATACGAGGAGAATTGGTTGAATGTGAATCATCACTAATAGATAATTATGAGAGAAAAAGGAGAATGATTCCATCATAGAAGAAAACCCATATGCCATAGTTGGAAATGCTAAAGTATTGCCCCATGAAGATGAAGAGAGACTTTTTCATTCACAGATGTGGGTTGATGGAAAGCCTCTACATTTTATTGTTGATAGTGGGAGTTAAAAGAATTTGATCTCTAGCTAGATAGTCAAAAGATTAAATCTGAAAGTGACAAGACACCCACAACCATACTCTATGGGATGGGTAAATGAGGGACAAGATATTCAAATAAATCAATAGTGTTGTCTACCATATTCAATCAATCCTTTCAAGGATGAAGTGATATGTGATGTAGCACCATTGGATGTATGTGATGTCTTGTTGGGGCAGCCATACATGTATCAGAGGCATGAGGTGTATGAGTCCAAGCCATGTAGTGTTAGAATCAAGCTTGGTGGGAAGATTTATCGAATACCAGAGGTATGTCCAAAACAAACTACTTCTTTAATTAGTGCTAAACAATGTAAATGCTTGATTGCTCAAACCAGATATTTTGTTCTACTCATGATTCTCCCTAAACAAACAAAGTTAGTTGTTCTTAATACACATGGTAAGGTAACCATAACAAAAAATCAATAAAATCAGATTGATAAATTTTTAAAAGAGTATCATAGTGTTTTTAAACCACCAATGGGAGTACCAACACACTATCAAGTCTAGAACTCTATTGATTTAATTCTAGGGACACCACTACCACATGAGCCAATATATAGGAGGTCAATTTTGGAAAATTATGAGATTAAGAGACAAATTTAGGAGTTGATTCATAAATGACACATTCATCCAAGTGCTTCACCTTATGGAAGTCCAATTGTCCATGCTAAAAAGAAAGATGGGACATGGAGGCTTTGTATTGATTATAGGACATTAAACAAAATCTTTGTTAAGAATAGATATCCAATCCCTTGAATTGATGATTTATTGGAGCAACTTAGGGGGGATAAATTTCTTTACAAAAATTGACTTTAAGTCTAGATACCACCAAGTACCAATTGATCTAGCAGATGTGTGGAAGATTGCATTTAAATCTAAGGAAGGTTTGTTTGAATGGTTGGTCATGCCTTTTGGCCTAACAAATGCCCCAACAACATTTATAAGATTAATCAATGATGTTCTTAGACCATTCAATGATTCTCTTAGCATGTGCAAAAAATTTCATGGTTGTAGCTTTTTCCCCCTAGTCTCTACAGTTGTTTTTAGGTCTCTGGCCTTAAACCCTTGGTAAAAATTCAAAAATCTAGCTGTTACTTTACAAAACCCTTTCTATTGTCCTGGCCCTATTCTAATTTTTTGTTACTTTTCAGGCCACTTAAAATCCTTTTAGCGCATGTGCTTTAATATTTTATCACCTTGTGGGATCGGTTGTTAATTTTTCCTAAGTTTTTACCCCTGGCGGCCTTTAATTTTTCCTATAGTCCTCAGCGCCCAATTTTTCCCTAATGCCTAAGTCTCGGCAATTAATATTTCCTATGTTCTAGCTTAATACTTCCTGGGCCCAACCTTCTGACACCATCTTGATCCAATGGTTGTCACGAAAGTGCAAGGGTTTTGTCAGAGGTTTGCGCTTTTGCCACGATCATTGATTCATTTTCATGACGTAAATTTTCAATGCAGGCAAGACCACTGCCACATAGCCACAAGTGGTGACATTTTATTGGCTGAAAGAAAGGATGATATGGTGGGGTGGGGTCAAGTTGCAAGTCGACTAAAGATCTGGTGGTTGTCGCAATTTGGAATATTCTTCCCCTTCACGATCATGTGACAGACGTCGATTGGGAATCTAATGTAAAGGTTGTCAATGGGTCCAAGGTAACACATAAGCACAGTTGGTGGTATATGATTGGTCCATGTATTAACACATTGGCAGTTGCTAGTGGGACCTAGTTTTCAGATGTGTCAGAGGGTCCTGACATTGTCAGTAAATCAGTGGTGGGCGTAAGTTCTTATGAGATGTGTCAGAGGCTTAAGATCTTGCCCCAACCATTGATTTTGTATCCTATTAGAGGGTTGTCAGGGCAGGGTAAGATTCTTTGATCGACGGTTGTCTTATGATCTAAAGGAATCTTTGAGGTCTACATGAAGATGAGACAACCGTTGATCTTCTTGAGGGTGGGCCCAAGTTTTGGTTTGATGTTTTAGTGGTCCTAACAAAGTATTTAGCAGCCTGATAGATTTTTTAAAAGGCTTCACTCATTCATGAACAAAGACAACAGTTCTCTAAATGTTTTAGCAGTTCAGCGAACAAGCGTTCGCGTAATCGCTAAACTATCTAGTGGAGATGTAAAGTATTCTATGACTTGGAGGTATCCTTCAGTCACCAATTCGCTAAGTTTGGCTAGGGTCCTATTAAGTGATAAATCATAAAGACCATGAAAAAGAGAGATCGAATGGTCAGGACTTAAATTTGATCAAGATTTAAACGAGGACCGCCGATTCTCTGTTGGTGATATGAAACTGATCGTTGAGATTCAAATTCAAATTTTTGAGGGTTTCCTTTGACCAGAAGGACCAAAATTGAATGTAGAAGCAACTGGAGCTGGTAACAGATAATTTTTTTGTCATTGCAGTGTGGTCCAGGGTGTGCCATGATCATTTGCAGGGGTCTATACTGTGGTTTTGTGCTCGAGGTGAGTTGTAGGTGGCCGAATGGGTTGACATTTTGGGCATTTTTGTGGTTCTTAGTACCTTCTCAATGATATTGTCATGATTTTGGATCACTCTAGGATTTTCCTTCTCCTGGTTGCTTAGGTTTCTTCCCCTATAATAAATTTGTGACCATTTCTGGTTGATTGGGTAGTTGAAACCCTAACCCTAGTCACCCAAATCTTGATGCATCCTCTTTGAGGATTCCAAGGTGACTAGGGGTATAAGTTGTAGCATTTTTGACTTAGTGAGGGTTCCAAAAAAACTTCCTTTTTGGTCCCTGGTTGTTGATGGTATTATACTGAGCAAGGAGAGCCTAGATTTTGGGTCTATTTCTATGGCATTTTGTTGTTTGATAACATATTGATTCTGAAAATTTTAATGAGAATACTTTTGGATTCCAATCTCATGTTTGTGTATGTCTTCTTATTTTTTTCTTGAGCTCATATATGTTGATTTCACGAAGTGGATTAGCATATGGTAAACAAAGATTATTTTGAGATTATCTTTGAGTTCCTAACAAAGTTAGGATTAAATTCTTTCAGGTAGTCTCAGTGAGTTCTTGGCTTGATAAGAATTTGATGTCCTGATATGTGAGTGAGAGGGATAATAGGCAAAGCACTTATCCTAAATTCAAGTGTTTTTGAGTTAGGGTCTTTAGTTGATGTATACTATTAGGTGACTTTATGCCCTAGTTAAGGCATCGATCCTTTCTCTAGATGTAGTCCATCATCATCAATTAAACACACACATTTAAATCATAAAATCTTTCAATCAAGTAGTAAAGGGATATAGTTGTATACTATTTTGAGACTCCTTTGGAGAAGTGATTCAAGGGTGCACCCACCTGAGTATTAAGGCTCAAAGTGTAGGAGGATCTCATTGTTGATCCTTGTTAATTGGCCCTCTTCCTTGTAGACTTTGGAGTGGTGATAGAGTCAAAGTATCATTAAAAGTTATCCAGCAAAGTATAAATCTACAATTTGAAGATCAAAGGGAACTCCCAACAAAATGGCGACTCTGCTAGGGAGAGTCTAGAGATAAAGCTATTAAGTGCACTCTTGTTTTCATGTCTGTATTCAGTTAAAGATTTCCCACCTTGGTGGGTGGTGACTCAAAAGGGTTAGAACCAGTGTTATAGACTGCAAAAGATGGAAAAAAGAAGGAATACTAGGTCCTTTGTCAGAAAAAATCTAGAGGTCACTTTGGAACAATTACCTAGGCAAGAGAAGAAGAGTTGGATCAGGAGAAATGGTGAGTCTACTAGTGCTCCCATAAGAGAACAAAGAAATACTAGAGGTAGAGTGCCACATGTTTCCTCAAGTGAGTAAGGTTCACAAGATAGAGTTTCTAGATTAGATGGTGGTCACTCTGAAGACAAATTTTATGATACCCTAGAGGCTGTATTTCAAGACAAGGGTCCATTGCCTATAGGTCAGGATGAACCAGCAAGAGAGATGGGTTTGGAGATTGATTTAGATCTTGATGAAGATAACTTCGGAAGAGAACCCGTGAGATCAAGGCAAGTGCATTTCCCATATCATCATCCTACTGATGGAGAAGTGTCATCAAGTTATGAAGACAACATGATAGATTGACATGACCTAAATGCACTTAGGTTACAGTTGGAAGAGTAGGATGCCATACATAAGAGGTTACAAGAGGAGAGAGAGACTGATAAGGTGAATGCTCTAATAGAAAGACAGTCTCTCCTTAGAAAGATTAATGAAATGAAGGAGAGAAACAAGATGCTTTCTTCTGCTCCTAGGGTGTTGCAGCATGATGTTTTTGGTGATCTTGAAGCTCTAAGAAGTGAGCAGGAACACTTGTTGCAAGACCATGAGTTTGATGAAGTGGGCCCTATGATTAGACAAGTGCAAAGTTATGCTCCTTTGCCTAAGGGTAAGAATGGACATGAGATCACTAGGCCTACTATAGTTATTAATGAAAAAGGAAAGCAAAAGATGGTGGGTGTCCAACAAAGGAAACTAGTGACAATACCAGGGATCCAACCACCTAAATCAAATAGGGAGATAGAGATAGAAAGAAAAAGAAAAAAGGATGAAGCTCTTTCTCAAGAATTGGAAAGAGATGAATTTGATGTTGCTATTGTAGAGAACAGAAGAAAGATCCAGTTCTTGAAGGCTTCATCAGCTAATGTTCATGGCCCTTCTACTACTGAGCTAGGTATGCCATCAATGAACACTACTGTTCCACTTAGCAATGCCACTACTAGTAATCTAATTCCTAATGTATCTACCAAATCACTTGTTGATCCTAATAGATAGTCAAATGTACAAGTGGATGGGAATGTAGATAAATATAATAATTCTAGTGGGAACACTATTTTAGGACTTCAAAGAAGACCTATGCAATTAGAAGGCTATAGGCAAATTAGTTTTGATGGGATACCAGGCTACCCAAATGCTTTTCCAAATGATATAAGAGATAAGGTACCTAAGTTTTTTGGTAATAATGCTATTGGTTGTGAGGAGCATCTTAGGCTATTTGTTGATATGCTTAGTGATTATGAGGTAGGGCATGAGGATGTGGTCATGAAATTATTTGTACAATCTCTAATGGAGGATGCTAGAGATTGGTTTAAGAGACTTCCTGATAAATGTATTGATACTCGAGATTCTTTTGAGAGATGTTTTAAAGAGTAGTATGGTGATAGGCCTAATGCTAGTTTCATGTTGAATGAATTCAATACCATAAGGAAAAATTAGAATGAGTCGGCAACTGAGTTCAACATGAGATTTCAAAAGGGCATGCATAAGTTGTTCCAAGTTATGTGGTTAGATGACAATGTTTGTCTAACTACATACTTCAATACATTTGATGGAAAGATTGGATACTTGTTGAGGGACAAAGAACCAAGAACCCTTAGAGATACTTTTAGGATTTCTATCAATATTGAGAACAATATGAAAATATCAGGAAAGATGGGTGGGAAAAGAGATGACCCTAAGTTGTTTGGGGATAAGAAATACAAGAAAGAAAATGATAGGAATGTTGGAACTAGGAGGCAAGAAGAAGATAAATTGGATAAGGTTCTTAATGCATTGAAGGATTTGAAGGCACCTGCAAATAGGAACATCAGTGCTCCTACCAATGAAAGGCCTCGGTTCAACAACAATTTCAATAAGCAGAATAGATTGCAGAATTGCCCCTACAACACCCAATGGAAGGATGGCAAGCCTATTGTCCCTATTGCAAGAGGAAACAATGACAGAGGTGTCCCTGAGCCTCTACAAAAAGCTTCAATAAATTTCATGGACGACATACCTTGGTGTGTTGCATGCCATTCCCCTCATTCTGTAGAGCATTGTGTGGTTGCACATTCTATGACTATAAATCAAGATTATGGCAATGAGGATATAGATCAAGAAGAAGATCAAGATGATGTTGGATGCAACATGGCTACTTCATATCTAGGATATGAAGATGATTCTGATTTTGATGAAGAAGAAGATGTAAATGTGAGGAGACACAATTAGGCCCTTTTTCATCAAGAGGTTTTTTCTAATGGTGAAGACATCGATAAGAAGACATGTAACATGAACTCTGCTTCTAAGCTAGTAAACTTAAGGAGACCTTCTAGAGAAGAGATGGATAGGATTACTGCAGAAATGATTGCTCAAGTGAAAACTAGGGGCATGGTAGGAAGAGATACAAATGGAAATCCTACAAGAATGTTTATAAAGAGTAACAACTCCAAAGAGCCTAATGAGAACAAATCAAAAGGTGATCACATGGTGAAATTCAAGAATGTAAAAGGTAAGAATTGTGAACCTAAAGGAGTTGGAGTTCAAAGATTTTCTAGTGAGATTGAGAAGCCAGTTAACACAATGGATAAGATTGAAAAAATGAGGGTGGTCAATACACCTAATGTATCAAACAAACAAAGAGATACTAAGGCAGTGTAGATTGAGATTCCTCCCACTGCTCCTATTGATATGTTATCTGTATTGTCCCAAATTATAGTTAAAGTTCCATTGTCAGAATTGTTGAGGATCCCTGAACACAAAAATAGAGCTATTGCATGGGTAGATAAGGTTCATACTAATGATGTTGCGTGCAATGAATCTCGAGCTAAAGCTTTGAAAGGTGTTGCTACTCAGGGAATTGTATCTCAAATTCCTCCTATATATTTGGATAGTTTTATCAATGCTAGCCTTGAAAATATTGATCCATTCTTTTTAAGTGTCCTTGTGAATGGAATGAAGTTAAGAAATTGTATGATTGATAGTGGTGCCTCTAATACTATTATTCCTTTTAAGATTATGGAAAAGTTGGGCCTTAAAGTTGATACAGTTCAAGGAAAATGTTGTGCAATGGATCAGAGGGAGGTACCAGTCATTGTGACTATCAATGTAATTCCATATAGGTTGGCAACATATCCAGAGAAAGAATTGACAATGAGTGTTTTGGTGGTGGACATCCCTCCTCATTATGGGATGCTACTATCTAGAAGATGGATTGCTACCATGGGTGGAAGTTTACAGTGTAATATGTCCTATGCCACTTTCAAGATTGATGATCAGTTTGTCAAGATTGAGCAAGAACCAAGAGTATGCCACATTATTGAGAGAAGTATTGATAATGAAACTACATGTTTTGTGGATACTTATATTAATGCTTTTAGGTCAGAGATCCCTGTACTTGAGAAGGAACCTATTTTGTCACCTATCTCAGTTGAGGTAAGTGTTAATTCTATGAAGCTTGACTTGTGGGTAATGTACTTTGATGGTGAAAATTGCAAGGATGGAGTAGGAGCAGGTATTTTACTTATTTCTCCTAATGGAAACACCTACAAATTTTCTTTTACATTGAATTTCTTTTGTACCAACAATATAGCAGAATATGAGGCATTGTTGTTAGGCTTGAGGTTGGCACAAAAACATGCTATTAAGTGCTTAAGTGTTGTTGGTGATTTTGAGTTGGTGGTGTCCCAAGTCAGGTTAGTATATGCTTCCAAGAACAAAAGGTTAAAATGATATAGGAATGCAGTTTGGGATTTGATTGAACATTTTGATACCTTCAATATTGAGTGGAAGGATAGGAGTAACAAGGTGCCCAAGGGGCTTGCTGTTTTGGAAACTATCTTTGATAACTAGGATAGAATTCAAAAGAATATCAAAGGAGATAATCATGCTGATCTAGAGGAGATAAATCTTGGAATGCAAGAGGCACCTAAGAAGGTATACATTGGTAGGGACATGTCTCACAATATGAGAAGATCTTTGATTGATCTATTGAGAAAATTTAGGCATGTTTTTGCATGGTCATATGATGACCTAAAGGTTTATAGAAAAGATTTGTTTTAGCATATTATTCCATTCAAAGAAGATGCTAAACCTTTTCGGCAAAAATAAAGGCCTATTAATCCTACTTTGGCACCTAAGATGCAAGAAGAATTGATGAAGTTGAGAGATGCTGGCATTATCAAGCCTATAAGGCATTCTTCTTGGGTGTCAAACCTTGTTCCTGTGAGAAAGAAGAATGGTGATATCAGGCTTTGTGTGGACTTTAGGAATTTGAACATCAGCTCATTAAAGGATAACTATTGTCTGCCCAATATAGAAGCTATGTTGCAAAGAGTGACCAGATCAGAATTGATGTCCATGATGGATGGTTTCTCTGGTTACAATTAGGTAATTGTAAAAGAATCAGAACAACTCAAGATAGCTTTCACTACACCTTGGGGGACATATTTTTATGTGAGAGTGCCTTTTGGTCTCACAAATGCTCGTGCTACTTTTCAGAGGGCAATGGAGATCAAGATGATTTAACTGCCTATTCCAAGAAAGAAGAAGATCATTGTACTCATTTAGAGAAAATATTTGTGAGGGCTTTGGAATATGGCATTTCATTAAATCCAAGGAAATCTGCTTTTGGTGTCACTAAAGGTAAGTTTCTTGGCCACTTAGTGGGAAAGCAAGGAGTGAGAATTGACCCTGAGAGGGTAGCAACTATTGATAAAATTCAGAGACCAAAGAATGTTAAAGGGATTCAGTCTTTCTTTAGTCAGGTCAACTTCTTGAGAAGGTTTGTAACAAACTTTGCTGAGGTCATTAGACCTATTTCTAAGATGTTGAAGAAAGGATTTGCAATCAATTGGGAAGGTGAGCCTGATGAGGCTTTCAAAAATATCAAGCAGGCTATCAAAGATGCACCAGTGCTTAAGGCACTTGATTATAATGTCCCAATGCACATCTTCTCCTTTGCATCTTTTCACACTATTGCTAAAGTTTTGTTACAAAAGAATAAGGAAGGTTATGAGCAGCCTATTGCATTTTTCAATAAATCTTTGCAGGTTGTTGAATTGAAGTATGACATAAATGAGAAACAAGCATATGCACTTGTGGAGGTAGTCAAGGCTTTTAGGTATTACTTGATGGGGGTAGTTGTGATTACTTTTGTGCCAAGTGCAGTTGTGAAGGATATCTTCTCACAGCAAGAGGTGTCCAGAAGAAGATGCAAATGGATCAATAGGATCCAAGAATTCAACATTGATATCCAAATTACTAAATTGGTTAGAGGATAGGGATTGGAAAAAATGATGGCCCAATCCAATCTTGATGCTAATCAGATAAATCATTCTGAAATTGATTATACATGTGATATGGATGATTGTATTTGGTATCAAGATATCATCTATTACTTGAGAAACATGGAATGTCCAACAGGAATGAATGATAATTAGAGGAGGACATTGAAATTATAGGCCATCAAGTATGTAATTGTGAAATGTAAATTGTATAGAAAGAATTTAGATTGCATACTTTTTAAATCTTTTGATGAAGATCAGGCTAAAAAGTTGTTGAAAGAAATGCATGAGGGAGTTTGTGGTGGGCATTATATGGGTAAAAAAACTTCTCATAAAATCTTGAGAGCAGGATTCTGGTGGCCCACAATCTTCAAGGATGCAGAACAGTTGGTAAGGAGGTGTGATGCTTGTCAAAGGTTCTCTGGTAAGCTTAAATTTTTAGGTAACATGCCATTAAGACCAGTGGAGGTACAGGCTCCTTTCAAACAATGGGGAATTGATTTCATAGGGGAGATACCAAATAAGTCAAGTGGAAGACACTCATGGATCTTAGTTGCTATTGATTAATTTACAAAGTGGGTAGAGGCTATACCTACAAGAAATGCAACTAGCAAGGTGGTAACTGATTTCCTATTGAATAATATTTTTATAAGGTTTGGGTGCCCTAAGAGAATAGTAAGTGATAATGCCATGTGCTTTAGATCCATTGAATACAAGGACTTTTGCAAAGGTTTAGGAATTCAAATTTCTAATTCCTAACCTTATCATCCATAAGGAAATGGTCAGGTAGAATCTACTAATAAGAGTTTAATTAAGATCCTCAAGAGGATTCTTGAAAAGAATAAGAGGGCATGGAATTCAAGCTGCCATTAGCTCTATGGGCTGATAGGGTAACTGTGAAGAGGGCAATTGGTTGTGCACCCTTTGACCTAGTATATGGAATACATGCAAGAATGTAGGCTCAGAATAATTTATTTGAGATGTAAAAGTTTGTTCATTTATATGATGATGACATTGATGATGAGATGCAATTGAGAATTGAAGACCTCATTAGGTTGGATGAGACTAGAAGAGAATCAGTTGCCAGAAATGCCAAATTGCAGTTGCAGGTTAAGAATTTGTATGATAAGAAAACTATTGAAAGGAGGTTTGAACCTGGTGATTTGGTACTAATTTGGAATGCTAGATTGGAGGATAAAGGAAAACATGGTAAATTTGATCCCATCTGGCTAGAGCCATATCTAATTCATGAGAAATTGGGCCAAGATTCATACATTGTGAAATAATTAAATGATGATATTCAGGAATTGCCAGTTCATGGACAATTCTTGAAGAAATACTTCAATTGAAGGTATTTTATTTCCATGAATAGTAGTTAGGTCTGTAAAAATTGTAAATTCTATAAAACATTGCTTGCCCCTATCCTATTTTGTCCTGGTCTGTAGGGTTTTGGTCCTGTTGCTCTCTATTGTCAATTTCTCTAGTGGGATGGTCTACTTTAACCAGTGATTCTAAGTCCTTGCTATGCCTACAGGAGGCATACATCCCCAGATAGAGCCATTGTTAGCATGTGCAAAAAATTTCATGGCTATAGCTTTTTCCCCCTGGTCTCTGCAGTTTTTTTTAGGTCTCTGGCCTTAAACCCTTGGTAAAAATTCAAAAATCTAGCCGTTACTTTAGAAAACCCTTTGTATTGTCCTGGCCCTTTTTTAATTTGTTGTTACTTTTTGGGCCACTTAAAATCCTTTTAGTGCATGTGCTTTAATATTTTATCACCTTGCAGGGTCGGTTGTTAATTTTTCCTAAGTTTTTACCCCCCGCGGCCTTTAATTTTTCTTATAGTCCTCAGTGCCCAATTTTTCCCTAATGCCTAAGTCTCAGCAATTAATATTTCCTATGTTCTGGCTTAATATTTCTTGGGCCTAGCCTTCTGTAACCATCATGATCCAATGGTTGTCGCAAAAGCACAAGGGTTTTGTTAGAGGTTTACACTTTTGCGACAATTGTTGATTCATTTTCATGATGTAAATTTTCAATGCAGGCGGGACCACTACCACGTAAGCACAAGTGGTGACATTTTATTGGCTAAAAGAAAAGATGATATTGCAGGGTGGGGTCAAGTTGCAAGTTGACTAAATATCTGGTGGTTGTCTCATGATCACAAGGAATATTCTTCCCCTTCACAATCATGCGATAGCCGTCGATTGGGAATCTAATGTAAAGGCTATCAGTGGGTCCAAGGTAACACATAAGCATAGTTGGTGGTATATAATTCATCCATGTATTAACACGTTGGTAGTTGGTATTGGGACCTACTTTCTAGATGCATCAGAGCATCCTGACATTGTCAGTAAATCAGCGACGAGTGTAAGTTCTTATGAGATGTGTCAGAGGCTTAAGATCTTGCACCAACCATTGATTTTGTACCCTATCAGAGGGTTGTCAGGGTAGGGCAAGATTCTTTGATCGACAGTTGTCTTATGATCTGAAGGAATCTTGGAGGTCTATGTGAAGATGAGATAACCATTGATCTTCTTGAGGGTGGGCCTAGGTTTTGGTTTGATGTTTTAGTGGTCCTGACAAAGTATTTAGCAGCCCAACAGATTTTTTAAAAGGCTTCACTCATTCACAAAGAAAGATGGCAGTTCTCTAAATGTTTTAGCGGTTTAGCGAACAAGTGTTTGCGTAATCGCTAAACTATCTTGTGGAGATGTAAAGTATTCTATGACTTGGAGGTATCCTTCAATCACCAATTTGCTAAGTTTGGCTAGGGTCCTATTAAGTGATAAATCATAAAGACCGTGAAAAAGAGAGATCAGATGGTCGAGACTTAAAGTTGATCGAGATTTAAACAAGGACTGCCAATTCACTGTTGGTGCTATGAAACTAACCATTGAGATTCAAATTCAAATTTCTAAGGGTTTCCTAAGACCAGAAGGACCAAAATTGAATGTAGAATTTACTGGAGCTAGTAAGAGATGATTTGTTTGTCATTGCAGTGTGGTCCAGGGGTCTATACTATGGTTTTGTGGTCAAGGTGAGTTGCAGGTGGCTGAACGGGTTGACATTTTGGGTATTTTTATGGTTCTCAGTACCTTCTTAGTGAGATTCTCATGATTGTGGATCACTCCAAGATTTTCTTTCTCCTGGTTGCCTAGGTTTCTTCCCCTATAATAAATTTGTGACCATTTTTGGTTGGTTGGGTAGTTGAAACCCTAACCCTGGTCACCCAAAGCTTGATACATCCTCTTTGAGGATTCCAAGGTGACTAGGGGTATAAGTTGTAGCAGTTTTGACTTAGTGAGGGTTCCAAAAAAACTTCCTTTTTGGTCCCTAGTTGTTGATGGTATTATATTGAGCAACGAGAGCCTAGATTTTGGGTCTATTTCTGTGGCATTTTGTTGTTTGATAATGTATTGATTCTGAAAATTTTAATGAGAATACTTTTGGATTCCAATCTCATGTTTGTGTATGTCTTCTTATTTTTTTCTTGAGCTCATATATGTTGATTTCACAAAGTGGATTAGCATATGGTAAACAAAGAGTATTTTGAGATTATCTTTGAGTTCCTAACAAACTTAGGATTAAAGTCTTTCAAGTAGTCTCAGTGAGTTCTTGGCTTGATAAGAATTTGACGTCCTGATATGTGAGTGAGAGGGATAATAGGCAAAGCACTTATCCTAAATTCAAGTGTGTTTGAGTTAGGGTCTTCAGTTGATGTATGCTAATAGGTGACTCTATGCCCTAGTTAAGGCACTGATCCTTTCTCTAGATGCAGTCCATCATCATCAATCATACACACACATTTAAATGATAAAATCTTTCAATCAAGTAGTAAAGGGATATAGTTGTATATTGTTTTGAGACTCCTTTGGAGAAGTGATTCAAGGGTACACCCGCCTGAGTATTAAGGCTCAAAGTGTAGGAGGATCTCATTGTTGATCCTTGTTAATTGGCCCTCTTCCTTGTAGACTTTGGAGTGGTGATAGAGTCAAAGTATCATTAAAAGTTATCCAGCAAAGTATAAATCTACAAGTTGAAGATCAAAGGGAACTCCCAACAGATTCTTTTGTGGTTGTTTATTTTGATGATATACTCATCTTTAGTAAAACTTGGTCTGAGCATTTGCATCATGTTGAGCAAGTGCTTTCAACTCTTCAAAAATACAAACTTTATGCCAAAATTGAGAAGTGTTCTTTTGGTATGCAAAGTATTCAATACTTAGCTTATATCATTGATACTGAGGGTATTCATGTTGATTCATCAAAGATTCTATTGGGAATAGTCCCAAGAGATAACTAAGAGCGGGGGGGGGGGTGAATCAGTTATCTACAAGTTTCAATTATTTATCCAATTAAGTATACTTAAACATCAAACAGAAATACAATGAAAGAACACATGAACACAACACCAATATTTTGGTTATGGGGAAACCCAAAGAGGTAAAAACCCTAGTGGGACTTGATACCCACTAATATTCTGTACTAGTGTATAATGATCCTTGCTAGAAGATCCTTTACCCTGTTAGGAGTAGCTTTACAATATATGAAGTATAGTAGACTTGGTTAAGGGTCAGATCCTGTTAGGATTCTTTTACAATTGTCCCTGTTAGGGGAGAGGATGCACTGTCCAAGAGCTCACTGCTCAAAGGGGCGAAGGATACAGCCTTCTGAATAATAGATACACACTATATCTTAATCTTGGTGAACTATGCTTTGACTTGCTATCTGGATCAATTCCAATGTATAGCACATATACTCTACTTGGTCACATACACCTTTTTCTGATGGTTCCACAACTCACACACTCTACTCTACTCTTCTCAATCAATCATGAACCACAGTCAAGCAATCACAAATGACTACCTATAAATATCTTTCCTCTAAATGATATAATCAAGTTGACCTATTAGAACCACCTTGAAATCATAATAGAGAAACCATATTAAACTCAAACAAAAATTTTGTCAGCTCTATTATGCACACAACATATTCTAGGACCTATCTTAATAAAATGAATGTAGATGCACGCTACACATTGTTGACTCTATCAAAATAATTGGATCTTTCTCCACAAGAAGAATTAGCTCATGTGCTCTTAACCGAACATCAATAACTCATTTCTAAGCTTAAATCCAAGGGTGCATACCCTAAAGATAGGCACAACTCAATAACCAATAAAATCTATGTCGGCTCCACTGAACAAACACAGGAAACTGCAACTAGTGAATAGCGACTAGATAACTTCACTTGTGTTCATCTTACGATCATGCATCCATGAACTTAACATCATTGACTTGTCTAAATAATATCTCCAAAGGAACATGCCCATAAGACAACTATACAGACAACCATACATATAACACTGCCTATAGCTCTGTTAGGAACACTGCTAACACAACCTACTATATAACTATATGTACTAATAGTTAACCTCTACGCCCATGATATCATGTTGATATCATGTCCATGCTACATATACTAAAGGCTTACTGCATAAGACTTCCATGCATCCCACTTTCCATATGTTGTCATCAATGACAAACATACAGTCGGTACTAGCCTGCTGGCAAATCTCCAACAGATTCAAATAATTCAAGATTGGCCATCCCCTAAAAATTTCATAGAGCTTCATACCTTCTTGGGCTTAGCCAACTTCTATCATAGATTTGTGTTTGGTTTCTCACATATATCATGACCTCTTAATCAATCACTAAGGGGTGGAGCACAAGCAAAATTTTAGTGGACATAGGCAAAGCAACAAGCATTTGAGGAGTTAAAGAAAAGACTATGTTCAACACTAGTATTGGTCCTTCCAGATCTACACTAAGAATTTGAGATAGAAACAAATGCATCTAATTATGCTCTTGGTGTGATACTCATGCAACATGGGCATCCTGTTGCCTATCACAGTGAAACTTTTTCTGATACAGTAAGTAGGTACCCCACCTATGATAAGGAGTTGTATGTCATTGTTCAGGCTTGCAGACAATGGAAACACTATATACTAGGAAAGGAAGCTGTTATACATACAAACCATAAACCATTTCAATTCTTGCAAACACAAGGGAAGCTATAGAATGATAGACATCAATGGTGGTCAGCCTATCTACAACAATTTCACCTCAACATTCATCATAAAAAAGGAAGCAGTAACAAGGTGGTAGATTGTTTGAGTAGGCCTCCAATTGCAGGTTTGACAATATTGTTGGATTCATGTGGTCATCAAGCATCAACTTGGGAACAACTATATTGTACTGATCTTGATTTTGCTAACATCTATAGTAATTTGGTAGAAGGAAATTATGTCTCTGATTTTCACTTGCAGAATGGGTTACTTTTCCATAATGGTCACATATGTGTACCTACAGAGGAATAGAAGAAAATTATATGGGAAGCTAACTACAATCATGTTGCAAGACATTTTGGTATTAGTAAGACTACTGCTATCCTTCAAAATTATTTCTATTAGCCAAAAATGAAGTAGGATATCATTTCACATATACGAGCTTGTGCAGCTTGTGCAATTGGAAAGCCAAAAAATCATAAGTTGGGTCTATACTTACCATTACCTATTCTTGATAAGCCATGGTAGTCTGTTTCAATGGATTTTATGTCTGGATTTCCAACTACCAAGTGGGGGCATGATTGTGTATATGTTGTGGTAGATAGGTTTTCTAAAATTGCTATCATGGTGGCATGTAAAAAGATGATTTCTACAGAAGATACTGCCAAGCTATTTTTTTAACATGTTTGGGTTCATTTTGGTTTGCCAAAAGCCATTATTTATGATAGGGATAGCAGGTTCATCAGCAAATTTTGGTCTGCACTATGGGCTAAAATGGACACCAAGTTGACAAAGTCCACAACATTCCATCCCCAAATAGATGGGTAGATAGAAGTGGTAAATCAAATGATTATTCATATTTTAGGGATGTATCATTCCAAACATCATCACACATGGGATGAAATCTTACCCTATGTGCAACATAGCTACAACCGTGCACTCCGTAGTACTACATGGCACAATCCATTTGAGGTTTCTCTTGGGTACCAATGATTGGAACCTACGGATATATAAATACCATCCCTACAATATAATAGTCCATTGAATGGTGACAAGGAGGTAGATAAAGAAGAAAAATTCATTGATAACATTAGAAACCTACAACATCAAGTTTATGAGATCTTGGAGCAGAGTAATCATAAGTAAAAGGAAATGCATGATAAACATAGACCTCCTCGTCAGTTTGAGATTGGTGATAAGGTATGGTTACATCTTCATAAAGAGTACCTACATAGACCAAATAGGAAGCTTAATCCTCTTTGTTATGGCCCATATACTATTGTGAAACAAGTTGGTGAGAATGCTTTTGAACTTAATTTTCCATCATTTTTGGGACTGCATCCAGTTTTCTATGTGGAATTGTTGAGACCCTATTTTCCTCCTTTGTTGGATATTTCCCAAGCTACTAAACACATCCAAGCTACAGAGTTAAATCCATCTACTACTATTCTATCCCAGTGTGACCAGGTTGTTGAAAGCATTTTAAAGACTTTGAGAAATCAAAATATTCCTCTGTATCAGGTGCTTTGAGCTGGCCAGTGTTCTCATCAAGGAAAGTGGTTTACTAAGGAACAAATTGAAGAAAAATTTCCTCATTTTTTGTAGAATATTAGTGCAATGGGGCCCATTGCCTCTCAAGGAGGGAGAAATTCTCAGGATTAAATTTGGAAAATACTAAAAATCTAATTTTTTTTCAAATTTTCCTATGTTTTAGTAAATTGCATTTTTGAGGGTCTTCGGTGCATTTTTGGGTTGGGATGCTCCCAAAAGTGATAATGTAACATTGTCTCTTTTGAAATGTGGATCTAGATCTTTTGAATATCTTTTCAATGCATCAAACAGTTCAGAATTCGGATCTAGGACTAGAAAGTTATGCCTTCTCCAAGTGGACCTAAATTTTATATATAGTTTTTTGATAATTTTTTATAGTTCAAATAGTTTATTTGTAATAAATATTATGATGGCTCTTCATTTAATTTCCAAGGGATTCTAATGACCCTTGGGATCCATCATATTTGTATAAACTCCAATATTCGAATAGAATGGATCAATTTTTTGTTTGCAATCTTGTTGTTAATACTTCTCAATTTTCATGTTGAATTCTACAATACTAAAAATATCACACCAGGTATTGTAATCTGGTTTCATAAATTAGTGTTGGAAATATTCAGGAATTAACCAAGTTACTGAGAGGGGAGGGGTGAATCAGTAACTTCAAATTCTCTTCTAATTTTAACATGTATTATACTTTTAACCTTTGCATACAGAAAGCATGAAACTTAAAAAGCATTCACAATAATGACACATGGATTTGGTTACCCAGAAACCTTCCAAAAGAAAGTAAAACTGGGGTGGGGATGAAACCCACAAAGCTTTAATACTGCAGAATAAAGTTGGCTGGTTAAGGCTTACAATTTGATCACTTCCGATGATCTTCCCTGTTAGGAGCAATAAGGATTGCTAAATCCACCCTGTTAAAGGATTTACAAACATACAGTGAAGTATGCACTCGGTAAAGAGATTTATACAAAGACTGTTAAGTCTACCCGGTTAAAGGATTTAGTACTGATTCACCTGTTAGAATGAAACAGTAGATCTCTGCTTTGCAACTGGATTGCTGAATGAGATTCGCTGATGTACTGATCACCTTCTGTGATGAATTTATCTTTTCTGTATCTTATACTTCTGAAGCCTTCTGCAATTCACTTATTTTTGCCTTTGTTACTCTTTTATATATTCTGTATCATATATTTTATTACTTGTGCATCTATCTTTTATTTCTACATCATTGTTTATATACAGGTTTCAAACAATTAATTACAATTACAATTGCACAGTCGGCTTGACAAATAAACATAAGTGCTACTAAGTCGGCCCAAATATGGTTACTCGGTTCCTTCACACTGACTCGGTGACTTTCTGATACTCGGCGTCCACTGCATTACTCGGCATCGTCATGCACTCGGTAGAAGTGAAGGCACGGTTCATACTGATCACTCGGTAGGTATTGAACTCGGTAAGCATTGGTGACTCGGTAGACAAGATGTTACTCGGTTTTCATTGTCTGCTCGGTTTGCACTGTCTGCTCGGTTTGCACTGTCTGTTCGGTTTGCACTGTCTGCTCGGTTTGCACTGTCTGCTCGGTTTGCACTGTCTGCTCGGTTTGCACTATCTGCTCGGTTTGCACTGTCTGCTCGGTTTGCACTGTCTTCTCGGTTTACACTGTCTTCTCGGTTTACACTGTCTTCTCGGTTTACACTATCTTCTCGGTTTACACTGTCTGCTCGGTTTGCACTGTCTTCTCGGTTTACACTGTCTTCTCGGTTTACACTATCTGCTCGGTTTGCACTGTCTTCTCGGTTTACACTGTCTTCTCGGTTTACACTATCTTCTCGGTTTACACTCAGAATGCTAATAAGTGTTGTCACTAGTGGCAATACTGCTTAATGCCAACAATCTCCCCCTTTGGCATTAGTGACAAAAACACTTATTGGCCAAAATTTATATACACCGAATCATGCTGAGTTTTATTTAGATTTTTCAAAATTTGTCTTTGTTATAGGGCTATATACATTGTCTCCCCCTTTCAATGTGCTAATTGTTTCTTAAACAAATCTATACAGTATACATCTCTCTCCTTCTATACATATCTCCCCCTTTTTGACGATAATGCCAAAGGTGCATATACAATTTATTTACAGAGAGAATCCAAAATTTGATAAGAAATCAGAATGTACCTTCATTATTAGTGCCAGGGTTCTGTCCCAACTTTCTTGCAGAATCTTACATGTTTGTATGGCAATTTGGATTTCTGCAGAGAGTTCAATCATGTGATCTGCTATGGAGAACTGATTGTCATGAATCAATGTTTTGGAATGTTCAATGTGCTTATACATTGTATTCATGATGGGAAGGATCATGTGTTGGATGTCTAGCAGTGTGGACCGGATCCTTGAGTCTTCTTTCAATAGATCAGACTGCATATTGGATAGATGTGAAATTTTCATGTGATGAGCAGAGCTTGAACTTGGTTCAAGTTACAGCTTTTGTATGCTGATCTTCATATCCTCATCCATTTTATTCATTTTATTTTTGACATCCTTTGTGAACTCGGCAAAATTGCATAGTCTGGCCAAAAGAGAGGTAGCATTCGAATAAATAGACTCTGTGTTAGACAAAACTGAAGATAATTCCACTTGGTTAATAGCTATGTGCTGAGCAATGTGCTCAAGCACTTTATTGTTGAATCTCTTCTCGGCTCTTTCAACTAACTTCTCTGTCTCGGATGAGTCCTCATTATATTTCTCAACTGCTTCTGCCAATTGTAACAAAACATGCTGGGAGGAGTCTACTTTAATGCCTAATGCATCAGACAAAATGTCCTTAGCATCCTTGATGATTTGATACTCCTTGTCTCTCTCCTCCTTAAGCTTCTTTTGTTTTGCTTTCCTTTGGAGGATCTCACCTATATTCTGCATCTGGTCTGCTGAGAGATTTGCAAAATCCAGAGTAGGAATCTCTATCTCTTCGTCTAGGTCTATATCCTCAACTATATTTTTACCCAAAAATTTTATACTCGGTAGAGCCTTAGGCTTATCTGTACTTAATGCTCTTGTAGTAGTGATAGTAGATAAAATAGGGCTGGCTATTGACACTGGTATACTTTCTACTGGAGAACTTACAATATTTACACTTGATGATTCAAAAGCTGGAAAACTTACTGGTACAGGAGACTGCAGCTCGGTAGAAGAAATGGTAGCTGCCTCTGATGTTGCTAGGGATGATTGGACAAATGTGGAAGTTGTCACAACCATGCTTGAAGGTGTCTCTGGGCTGGATGTAGAGACTTTCACTGGAGAGGTAGGAAGGGATGCAATGACTTCTGCTGCTATCCTTACAGTATCATCTACCTCGGTGTCTTCTTCTTGCTCATCGCTGTCATCTTCAATATCCTTTATAATTACAGTTTCAATGCTCGGTTGGTGAAGGTGGTAAATGTTCTTCCATGTGGCTTTTGCAGCCTTCACAACCGATTCAATATTGTTGATCAAAATCAAACAAGTATTGAACTTCAGTGTCATTTTGTTTTCATTCTCTTTTAGTGCCTTCTTCACTTCATCATTGTTCAGGCTCGGCATCAACTGTCTTAGGTTTTGATCAAATATGTCTATTACAGTTTGCCTTGCATTGCTCCATCTCATTCTTATCGGATTCAATAGAACTGCAGGAACCTGCGGGGTAATTTCTTCAGGAGAGTATTTCCACTGTCCCATCTTCTCAACAACAGCATCTTCTATTTTCTTCTGCTCTGCTTCCGATCTGGTTTCATATCTCAAGGATTTTATGTTACTTACTCCAGATCCTGATCCATCTCTGAAGAGTTTGAGCTTTTCTTGAAGGGTTAGAGGAGGCCTTTTGAATACTATGTCCTTATCTGCCTTTTCTGCCTTGTCTGCCTTTCCTCTTGTATTTCTCCTTGTGAACACAGCAGTGGGAGGCACAGATGCCTTAGTGATAAAAACTTTTCCTTTCTTCTTTGCAGGTTCTGGTTCCTCTGTTTTCTCATCCTTTTCCTCTTCTTTTTCACCTATTTCTTCTTTTTCTTCGGTTATCATTTGCATTTTAGCTATTCTTTTCTTTCCTTTGTTTACCGCCTATGGAAGCTTTATGCTTAGTTCAATTCTCATCTTAGCTTCATCATATGTTCCAAAATATGCGGCTTTGGGATTGACAGGCTGATTTAGAAGTGCTTCAATAATGTTCTTGGTTTCATCAATATTTACCTCATAAGGAAGAGGTTTTGCATACACAGTTCTTGGTTTAACTGCTTGAATATATACATTATCACAATCTACCATAAAACAGATATCATCTTTGTAATCTTCCACCAATTTCTGTGGAATCCGGAATCTGTCATTCATTTTCTCTTTGAAAGACTCAAAATAGTTATCCATGATGCTTTCAAAGTTTTCACCCATTTCTGCGATGTATTCATTAATTTCATAAAGTACAGGCACATCTTTTCTCCATACAACTTTTCCTTTTGAAGGGAAGAATTTCTGAACATAGAAGAATAAGCAGACTATCAAGGATCCAAACTTACATGGATTGTTTTTGGAAGTTTTGATGCTTTCCATGTTCTTGTTGAACTGTTTCAACAATAAGTCTGCTAGGTCAAATGTCAAGTTGTTTTTTACCACTTTGTATGCTAGGTCAATAGCTTCACATGAGACACTGTTCTGTCGACTAGAACTGTAAATCTTGTGTGCAATGATATGTGTACCAAACTTCAGTTCGGTGTCGGTAATGCTGCTAACCTTCATGCCTCTACCATCCCACTCGGCTAGGGTTTTCTTCTCTAGTTCCGTCCGACCTAGGGTTTTGGTAGTTTTCACTTTGTTCAACATGGGAAGACCGGTAACATGATGAATCATTTTCCTTGTGATCTCAATAGGTTGCTCAAGCCAAATCTTGCCATCATGTACTCGGCTGAGAATGTACCTAACCCATTTATCTCGAAAGTTTCGAGGAAGATGTGCAATGTGGACTAAACCCTTATCTTCCAGATGTTTGTGCTCGGGTTTCAAAGTACCATCCACACATAGTTCCTCACGCACAATGTCTAGTTCTAGGTTTCCCATTTCTTGAATAGAACAGTTAAAATGATTACGGATGTCGTTGATAAGCAGTACCTTAGGAGGAATCTGAGATTGAGCTCCGTTCGGATCTAGGGTGGCTGCAACTGCGGGCACGATCTTAAAATCTGGTGCTTTCCACTCCCCTTGGACTAACATGTCTGTTCCTTTCTTCACTGAGGTGCTGGATGATGCCATGGTAGCTCACAAAAAATTCCTTTCGCAAGAGTATTAAATCGCCGGGTTGCCCTTGAAGTTTTCTGCTCTCAAAGTGCTTAAAGATTCGCGGTGAAGAATGAGTTCGATTACTTGCTTTTTGTTTACAATTCTGTCATTAATGCTCATTTCAAATTAGGGTAGGAATTCTGACAGACTGTCACCCACCAAGAATTAATTGCTCGGAAAAGACTTCGCAACTCGGTGAACTCGAGAATTCATAATGCTCCGACCTCGCTCGGTAAAGACTATACCGACCTCGCTCGGTGAAGATTATACCGACCTCGCTCGGTGAAGATTATACCGACCTCACTCGGTGAAGATTATACCGACCTCGCTCGGTGAAGATTATACCGACCTCGCTGGGATCTCACTGCATCTTGCATGCTGATTTAGACTTTTCTTTTAATTTCGGTTCTGGAACTGTTTGAGATTGATCTATGAGAGTACAGTTCCAGTGCTTCCTTGGAAATTTAGTCTGAGTCGGTAGAGCCATCCATTCCAATACTTGGACTGGATTGCTCGGTAGCTTTAGGAATCCATTTTTGTCTGACCTGTTTCCTGACCTTAGTTGCTTCATTCTTCTTTCCTTCTTCAATTTCACTGGCATTCATGCAGTTTCTGGCTATGTGACCGAGTTTAGTGCATTTGAAACATCTTATGGTAGTATCTCTTTTCCTTAGATGATGTTTTATGCAATTCATGCCAATGTGTCCATATTCTCCACAGTAATGACATCTACACCAGGTGTTGTAGTCCCATCCAAACATTGCTTTCACAATTTGTTCTGCTGGATTAAATATCTTGGATCTGCACTCGGATGCCTTGTGACCTTGTTTGTTGCACTTGTGACAATTACCTCTGAATCTAGGTTTTTCCCTGCATTCATTTGCTTTATGACTAGGTTGATTGCAGCTATAACATTTTCCATTGAATTCTGCTTTTTCATTGTTCCAACATATATTTGAAGTATGTCCTATTTTACCACAATGATTACAAGTAGGTTTTTGATTTCTTTTAGTACCTTGCTTAGAGGATTCACCTTCTTCTTTGTATCCAAGTCCTGCTTTTCCTTTTTGCCTATGAAGATTTCGTTCATACAGCTGATTCAAGTCTTCTTGACTTTTCAGCATTCCTTCATTGATTTGTTTTTCAGCATTTAGGTCATCCATCAATCTTAGATTGATTTCCTTTTCAGATCTTAGTTCTTCTTTTGTGTTTTCTATTTCTGAACTTAGATTTAGAATTTCTTCATTTGTATGAGAGATCTGATCAATTAGGTTTTCTAGCTGAAGGGTTTTGTTTTGGACTTCAATGTTTCTTTCATCTAATTCATCTTTCAACTTGTTTTTCTGTTCCAAGATCTCATAGAATCTTGTAGAGTGTAGTTCTTGTTCTCTTTTCAATTTTCTCACTTCTTCCTGCAGAGACCCATTCTTTTCTAGGAGTTCTTTGATAGCATTGTTTGCTTCATCTGAGTTATTTGAGGGAAGAAGATCTTCAATCTTTTCTTCAATGTAATTCTGATCATTCATCTGATTTGCAAGTTCCTTTCTTCTTCTTAGGGATTGGGAAAGATGTTCTTTTGCTTCTTTGAGTTTAGCTATGGCCATTTCCAGATCTAGCTTTTCATTTTCAATCACCTTGTTCAGTTTGAATACCTCCATTGTCCTGGATCTTTGCTCAAGCTAGTTAAGCTTTGTCTTGAGAACCAATGCAGCTCTGATACCAATTGTTGGAAATATTCAGGAATTAACCAAGTTACTGAGAGGGGAGGGGTGAATCAGTAACTTCAAATTCTCTTCTAATTTTAACATGTATTATACTTTTAACCTTTGCATACAGAAAGCATGAAACTTAAAAAGCATTCACAATAATGACACATGGATTTGGTTACCCAGAAACCTTCCAAAAGAAAGTAAAACTGGGGTGGGGATGAAACCCACAAAGCTTTAATACTGCAGAATAAAGTTGGCCGGTTAAGGCTTACAATTTGATCACTTCCGATGATCTGCCCTGTTAGGAGCAATAAGGATTGCTAAATCCACCCTGTTAAAGGATTTACAAACATACAGTGAAGTATGCACTCGGTAAAGAGATTTATACAAAGACTGTTAAGTCTACCCGGTTAAAGGATTTAGTACTGATTCACCTGTTAGAATGAAACAGTAGATCTCTGCTTTGCAACTGGATTGCTGAATGAGATTCGCTGATGTACTGATCACCTTCTGTGATGAATTTATCTTTTCTGTATCTTATACTTCTGAAGCCTTCTGCAATTCGCTTATTTTTGCCTTTGTTACTCTTTTATATATTCTGTATCATATATTTTATTACTTGTGCATCTATCTTTTATTTCTACATCATTGTTTATATACAGGTTTCAAACAATTAATTACAATTACAATTGCACAGTCGGCTTGACAAATAAACATAAGTGCTACTAAGTCGGCCCAAATATGGTTACTCGGTTCCTTCACACTGACTCGGTGACTTTCTGATACTCGGCGTCCACTGCATTACTCGGCATCGTCATGCACTCGGTAGAAGTGAAGGTACGGTTCATACTGATCACTCGGTAGGTATTGAACTCGGTAAGCATTGGTGACTCGGTAGACAAGATGTTACTCGGTTTTCATTGTCTGCTCGGTTTGCACTGTCTGCTCGGTTTGCACTGTCTGTTCGGTTTGCACTGTCTGCTCGGTTTGCACTGTCTGCTCGGTTTGCACTGTCTGCTCGGTTTGCACTGTCTGCTCGGTTTGCACTGTCTGCTCGGTTTGCACTGTCTTCTCGGTTTACACTGTCTTCTCGGTTTACACTGTCTTCTCGGTTTACACTGTCTGCTCGGTTTGCACTGTCTTCTCGGTTTACACTGTCTTCTCGGTTTACACTGTCTGCTCGGTTTGCACTGTCTTCTCGGTTTACACTGTCTTCTCAGTTTACACTGTCTTCTCGGTTTACACTCAGAATGCTAATAAGTGTTGTCACTAGTGGCAATACTGCTTAATGCCAACAATTAGATCATTTTATCCCACATATAAAGACAAAAGTTAGAGCAGTAAAGGATTTGGACACATGGAGATCAGAATTTGATTCTCTACTACCTAACAAAGAGGTGTTTATTAATGATAGAAATGAATTAGATATGGACAACTTCAATTCAGCTCTTGATGAAGCTATTAAGGCTGAAATGAACTTTATTAAGTTCATCACATATGTCAAGCAAATTGCAGATGCAAGATGGGAGAGAGAAAAGGCACAATTGCAGAGCATTCAAGAATTTTAGTGGCCCACAGAGGAGGAGATAACTGCATGGGATGCCCTTACAAATCCAAAGAAGAAAAGGCCTCTACCAGTTGACCTTGACATTCTTGATGAAGAATGAACAACTCACCTAGATATCTGACACCTGACCTATGAGCACAGGGATTATAACTATTTATGAAGAATGGTGTAGGTTAGCCTGAAATGGCGATCACCATATCTCATAATAACTCAATGAAGTTATCAAGAATATCTCTAGACAAAGGTGTCAATTTTCAATTAAGGAAGATCAAATGAGTCCAAAAGTTTTTAATCTTTCCATCGCCTGAGAGCCTCAATTATTTTTTTATTTTTCTTGTTTTTAGGTTTAGGGATAAAAATATTCAAGGCTTGTTGCATTCTTATTCTAAAATGGATTCCAAGATGTTTTACCTATATATTTTTGAATTGTAATCTCTCAATGAGAAAAGTTGAATGTTGAATATAATTTGTGCAGAACATATTTCTTATCTCTGTCTAAGCATTTGAGCATAAAAATTTTTATGTATAGAAACATGCTTATTTTCAACAAAATACATTATAGCTTCTGTCTTATTTTGTTATTGTGTCTTTACTTTTATATTATACTCTTCTATGCTTTTTTGTTATACTCTTGTATGCTTCTATTCAAACTGCAAGTAATCTACAAGGCATTTTACAATATCTATTTTGATTTCTTCTTGTACATTTACATACAATAACCATCTTTCTAATGGAATAGAAATTGGTTGGATGTGTGTTATGCAGTCATCTTTCAATCATCAAACACAAAGTATATCACTAAAGCAACTTTAGTTACTTAGTTCATGCATATATTAGAAAGGACTGTATTTGAGCAAGTATAGTTCATATTCCTGATTCCTTGAAGAGAGAATAAAAAAGTTAGCCTTCCTTGAGTTAAACTCAGAAAAAGAAAAAGGATGAATATCCTTATATTACTGTTATATATTAATAATTTTGTAGTCTTCCTTGTAATACTTTGTATCAAGATATTGTCAGCTATTTGAAGAGAGATTTTTTATTGAAATAATTTGTAATACTATAACATAGCACTGAAGACCTTCATCCACCATTTCAAAGTTTAGAAGTCCCTAATAACTAGATCCTATAATTATCATAAATATCATTATATTTTTTCATGTGTCTATTATCATTTCTTATATGAAATAGTCACTCCTAATTGCAACATTGTGTTTTTTAGGTGTTTGTGTTGTTTACTAGTAAATGAATGTGGGTTTGGTAGCCATTAACAACTAAATCTGATACTCTTTAATTTCAGATTTTGAGGTCATTAACATCTAAATCCAATTTGTCAACTAAAACCATTGTACTATAATATTTGCAATCATATTCAGTTGAATAGTAATGAAACATGTTAATGATTATTTATTCAAATAAATTGTATATTAATATTTACATTCAAACAAAATTGAAAACTTTTAATTATTTTCAAAACTTATAATTAAGTTGATAAATTATTAACTGTACGATATATCACATAAATTAACAGTGTCAGATTTCACATTAGATGACATTGATATTATACATAAAATTAACTGAGAACAATCAAAATAATTAAAGCACATCCATGACAACTCTAAGAAAGATTTTATTAATTAATACTCTTCCAAATTGTATACAAAGTCAAAAATTTGTATAGAATGCAACGTTTTGGATCATCGGATTTATATGCCTGTCACTACTAAATTTGACATTGACAAGTTATTGTGTTTGCACTCTTTAGTACTACAATACTAAAAGAAGATTTCATCTATAGAATTATGAACTACCTTTAGAATTTTGATTTGATGATTCATATTATATCTCTTAATACTTTATTTTTGGAATGAAAAGCTAACCACACAATCTTAATCTACCAATAGTCATCCAATCTCTAAAGTTGAAAGATGACATCATCTTTATTAAGAAACTAAATGTCAGCAAGGAAAATAAAGATGCTTTATTACATTTATATTTTAATGACTACCATTATATTTTGGAATTGACAGTTGGTATTAAGTTTTATTAATACTTAATATTTGAAAAAGTAACCGGTTTCGGATTAAGTAGCTGATAAAATATTAATTCAATAATGGAAAACATTAATTGAACTATAATATACACAAATTATTCAAGTCCTTATAGAAGTATGGCGCAGTCATTGGTTATCGCAAAAAGTACAACAAAAAAGCAAAAAGCATACGCAGTCCTTTTCAAATTTATTGGTATTTAATATCAATCAACAACTGCAAATAAAATATTATGATTAATATAATTGTATACACTAATAAAATATACATCTAGATTGATCTGAAGACACGTTCCACTATGAAGTATTTGCAAGCATACTCTAGCATAAAAAACTTTTAAATATCGACATAAATAGCAGTTTGATAATTCGGAACGACTATTTATTCCTTATCAATTAATACTCATCCTCATTGTTTTTAATGTTTTTTCTTGTATAGTTGAGACTTGTTGAATATGCATTAAATTACATTCAATGTTAAATGGTTTGGTTGGTAACATTTTTTCCTTTTCCTCTTCAACATGACTGCCTTATTTGACCACCATCATAGCCTATATAAGAACTGTTCTACTAATAATTTACTGAACCAACAACATATTTTACAGAAGAGTTTATATGGTTTTCAATTTATACATTCTTGTGAGCATCAAGACATTTCAAGTTCATCATTATGAAGGCATTGTTAACACAGGTTCTTTTAAGTTCTTTTTATATAGTTCTACATTTTCTTGAGTTCTTAGATTCTATCAATTTACATTTTTTAAGTTTGCTTATATTTCCCTTAAACTTTCACAATTTGTTACAGTTTAGATATTAGTTTACAAAATGACAATTTTAATAATAAACACTAAATAAGTAATTTATATGATTTCAACATTGGACAATTTATTTGTCTCAAAAAATGAACTTTACATACTTATTTGAAGAATACATAACTAAGAAATATAGTGTTTATATTTATGATATAGTTTTGATTACTCACATCAGACTATCTGCCATTAAATAGGTAACAAAAATGGTCTTAATAACAACAAGAGCAATTAGACAAATCATGGATGGTATTTCCAATAAGGAACCATGTTTTCAAATTCTATCATTACATTCTATTGAACAACATCATACTACAAGTACAAAATATCGTCTAGAACTTTTTGATGGTGTGCATACACACTTTTCCCTTTTGCTGGAACAATTTAACACAATTGTAGTGGAGGAGACTTTAGTTAAAGGTTCCATTGTTTGTATCAAACACTATTCTTGCAAGAAACTTAACAATTACATGTATGCCAATTATCTTACTATGTTTTATTGTACTTATGAAAATTCCTTTATAAAACTTTATTAAATATGTATTTTCTTTCTACTTGCAGGGCTACCCTAATTGATAATTTCCACCTCCAGACATTATTGGATCTCCAATACCTATAGTAAAAGGTACTAGACAGATAGCATCATCTAGCAATTGTGGTTTTTTAGATGCTTCTTCATCTAACATAATTCCCATAAAACTCATGACCCCATACCACAAGTTATGGACTATTGAGGGTTGTGCCTTACAAAAATCACCTATCCATTATTTCAAAAAAATGTCTAAAGAGGGTAAAGTATTCAGATTTGACTTTATAGACAAACAAGGATTTGGTATACATATAACTTGTTTCAATGAATTGGTTGATAATTTCTATTATATTATTCAATCAAATAATCTTTATTTGATTTCTAATGGTTATGTCAAAGTTGCAAATACAAAATTTAGTAGTTCTACCAATCCATATGAAATAGTTCTTCAGAGTTCTTAAAAAATTATACCTTCGACATGTATTCAATCTACAGTTCCCGAACATGATTACCATATAAAAAGCATTGAATCTCTTGAAACTTTTCCTATTAATTCAGTAGTAGATGTGATTGGAATTGTTTTTTCTATCAATACCTCAATTACCATTAGGAAAAAAAATGGTATGGAAATAAAAAATGTAATACACGTATCAAAGATATCTCAGGCTACTCTATTGATGTGACTCTATGGGGACATCATTGTGACAATGAAGGATGAAAAATTCTTAATTTGTTCAGGGAAAGTAAAACAATTGTTCTTTTAATTCAATCTAGTCATTTGCTTTCATGGTCTGGTAAGTCGATGGATACTATTTTTTCAACTAGTGTTCTTATCAATCTGTATCATCTTAAAATGGAAGCACTTCCATGTTAAGATCATTTAGCCCTCTGAGTAAGTGGTTTTGGGTCATATTTCATCCTTTGAATTGATCTTTGCTTTGATCTAGCTTTCTCCCCACTTTCCACTTCTTTTCTGCTTCACTCTAGGCGAAATTAGGGTTAGGATCTTAAGGATTCTCCTGAATTTCCCTCTTTCATAGCTCTATTTCTAGGTAGGATTTAGAAATGGATCCTCCAATCCTTTATCATGATAATCATAGGATTTTATGTCTATCACTGACATTCTATCCTATTCTTGTATCAGTTCTAGGTTTCTGGGCATCCCCGGGACCTCCTGACTTGGTTCTAAGTCAACCTGGGACTAGGGTCAGGGTCAAGTTAGAACCTAACTAGGTTAGGGTCGAGCTCAAACTTGAATAGGTTAGGGTCAACCTTCACCCTGACTAGGTCAGGTCCAACCTCAACTTTGAGCCCTTCCTCCAAAATTCCAATTTCCAAAATTTTCAAGCTTCGGGCTTTCGGGAGATTTATTTTCCCGCCTCCAGGTTGGCCATTTTGGATTTTAGGATGGTAAATCCTTTAATTTCATTTAATCTAGGTATATATTCTAAAGGTGAGGACCTAATTGGGATTTAATTCTCCAAGGTGGCCCATCTAGAGGAGTGTTCCCTAGATCACTATAAAAAGAGGCCTTCCTCTCTCATTTTCACATCCATTATCCATCCACACTCGAGCAATTTTCATGTGAAAGCTCTCAAGGTGATCAAGCAAGCATCCATTCTAGCATTCAAGTCTTCTTCTCCATCCAAGTTCTCCATTGAAGATCAAGGATTCAAGCATTCAAGCCATTGAAGGGATTTGGTTCAAGTATTCAAGATTCATCATTCAAACCCTAGATCTAGACATCATGATGGTGTGATCTTCCTTCAAGATCCTTTGTTCATCTTCAATTTCATTCTCTTACCAAGGTGGATTCCAAGCATACAACCATGGAGGTTTGATTTACATTTATTGTTATGTTCAAGATTTCATATCAATATACTTGTTTATATTTCAAATACAATTGCATATCTATTGAATTGCATAGCTTCATTGTTAGATCCGTTTCTACTACTTGCCAACATTCTCCATTTCAATTTCAATATTAAGGTTGATTCCAAACTAGGGTTTGACCAAGGCAAACCCCCCATACAACTAAAACCCCCATTTTCTTGTAGGTACAGGTGTGGAATTTCATATTTGAGAGTGAATTTGGATACCTTTTTCAGCAAACTTTTGAGATCTACGAACAGAATTCAAATCAGACTTCAAATAAAGAATGTGGTATTTGACCTTTTATGAGGGTCAAACCCAAGCTGAGCCATCTTGAGGAAAGATTTCTGGGTTTTCTTTGTCTCAGCAATTCCAGTCCAAGATAGGTTTCAAATTTTCCTAAAAGTGTACATAGACATCAAAATTTAACATTTTCCAAATCTGCCCTAATTTGAGGTTAGTATTTATTATTTCAGATTTCCAAACATAATCCTTCCACATAGGGAAATATTGGATTTACTCTCTCTCTTCCTACTCTTTTCCATAAATTGATTTGATTGTGCATTAGCCTTTTTGGTTGATCAAATTGGATCTCTTCTTTGGGGAATTTGGGTTTGAGAATAGGTCTCATATTTCCCCCTTTACATTTGAATAGGGGTGAATGCATTTTACCACTATTCACAATCCAAATTTAACTGAGACTACTGCTCTGTTGACATGGTGTATAGAAAAAGGAGAAGATCAATCTTTTATTTCTCTGACTAAAGAGCCAAACAATACTTGCTAGATTTACAAATCCATAGACAATGTCTTCCATTTGTAAAAAAGACTTCCATTCAATGATTCCTCTTTGCATAACAGCACAAATATGTAGACTTGATTTGGATAACTTTTATTATCTCTCATGTCCATGAATCATGGATGGAAAAAAATTGTAAAAAAAAGGTTATTTAGAATCATACTAGGACATATGAATGTCCAAAATGTTGTCTTCATATTCCAATATGTGATTTCACCTACAAGCTTAATATGGATTTGCAAAATCCATTAGGCAAACTTCACAATGTTACTGCCTTTGAAAGCCCTGCCAATGCTTTGTTGGGAGTGGATGCAGAATATTTTCAACTACTGCTTGTTGAACCTGGTGCATGTAACAACTTTTGGATAATCTATATGATTCTGAGTTTATATTTGATCTGAGTATCAAAACATCTTCTTTTGTCAGTCAAGAAACTCAAAGCATAATTGTTTTGGCTTTGAAGCTTGCTTAAGACAATAGTTTACTTGTAATATTGAACATATCTAATCACATGTTTATGTATATATGTTTATTCAATAATAAACTGTGCCATCTTGATGTTATGTTGTTTCACTTTTTGTGAAATATATCAATGTTTTTATATCTTTTAAAACTATATAATACTTGTATACTAAATTTCTTTAGATATTTATATTATTTACTTTAATATTAGTAAATGTTGAAATTTTACATTATTGTTCTATCTTGTCTAATAATTTGGCATTTACTTTATATGAATACATAATGCATAGATCTTATAAAGAACCATTCAGGGATCATGAGAAAAGGGTACAGTCACCCATTAAATGGATTGTAATCTCTTATTGAGAAAGGTTGAATGTTGAATATATTTTGTGCATAACAGATTTCTTATCTCTGTCTAAGCATATGAGCTTAAAATTTTGTATGTATAGATATAGGCTTATCAAGGTCGGATAATCTCCATGGAATTTATAAAAGTCAACAAAGTTTTGGCTATTAAGAGAGTTGTTGAAGTCACTAAGTCTGTCAATAAAAAGTTAAGATAAAGAGACTTAAGGAAGACCGTTACATTAAGATCTAATGGTAGTCGACAGTCTCAGAATTAAATCAGTAAATGAAAAATCATTCAGCGACAACAAGAAAAATTTCAGTCAGTGAGTCTCAACAAAAAGGACATAGACTATAGTCAATTTGTATAAAACAAAGTATCAAGAAACTTAGAGGCTGTTAGATTATGATGTAACGATACTAACTGAATCATTCAAAAAAGTTATAAGAAACTAAAGTATACAATCATGAAAACAAATTTTACCGGTTCATCTTCAAAGCCATCCATCACTATCACTTAATTGACAAATGCACTAAGGGTTCACTAAGTAATATAATATTCTAATTTTTATAAGACAAAATATTTCAATTTAAAAAAATTGTTTGCGAAAAAAATAAATTATTATGTAACATAAATAGTTTACATATCACTTAATCGATATCCACTTAACAAGACTCGTGATGAAGACACAAGAAGCAAAATTTCCAACCCAAACATCAAACATTGAATGGTCAAAAAAGAAAGCTACAATAAGATTTAAATTACTACAAAATAACCTAGAATATAACTACAAAATAACCTATACTGCATTTCGAACCCATAATATCAAATTGGAATAAGCATTAAATTACATTTTGTACTCATTAAAATAATAGAAAAACAACCATATCTACAAAAAGAAAAAAAATATAAATACAAAAAGTTAAACATAACATCTATTCGTCATAACAATTGCATACCAAGATGTAATTACTAGTATTAATCATTGTCTATATGAAAACCAATGAGGATGACAACCAATTAATATTAATCATTGTCTTTTTGATGGAATAAAAAGTGTCTATATGAACTCAATGAAGGGATTGATTTCATCAAGTAAATGTTTCTAGAGCCTAAGATTTCCTCTATAACTTTTGAGTGGTATGTTTATCTCTAGTAGTAGATAGAACAGTCCTATCCAATTGGTAGGAATGGGAGGTCGATTTTCTCTTCTATTATTTTCTTTGTTTTCTCACTTGTGATGATGGCTTTCTATTTTTTTTTCTTACAGATGATTGGATTTGCATCCATGATGAAGCAGCAGCTAGATGTGCTGACGGCTCTAGACGCAGCAAAAACTCAATGGTACCATTTCACGGCTGTTGTAATTACTGGAATGGGCTTCTTTACTGACACCTATGATCTCTTCTGCATTACAACTATCACCAAATTTCTCAAACGAATCTATTATCTTGATAACGCACCACCGGGATTGACCCAGAGTATATCGCCTACAGTCACGGGGGTAGCTCTATGTGGAACATTGGCGAGACAACTCTTCTTCGGGTATATGGGCAATAAAATGGGCCAAAAGAAAGTGTATCAAATGATGCTCTTGCTCATGATTGTTTGCTCCATCGCACAAGGTCTCCGCTTCAGTAGATCTAGGAAAGGCGTGATGGGGACCCTCTATTTCTTTAGATTCTGGCTAGGCTTTGGCATAGGCGGAGATTATCCCTTCTCAGCCACAATCATGTCAGAGTACACCAACAAGAAGATGAGAGGAGGCTTCCTGGCCACCATCTTCACCATGTAAGGCTTCAGCATCCTCATAGGCGGTCTAGTATCTCTCATCATCTCCACCACATTTAGAAAGTATGAGGAAGGCGTTCCACACAGCAAAGCAGTCAATCAAGCAGACTATGTATGGAGAATTATCCTCATGTTAGGCACAATACCGGTGGTGCTGATGTTCTAGTGGTGAATAAAGATGACCAAGACCATGCGCTACATGGCCCTAGCCACGAAGAATGCAGAAAAGGTGGTGGTAGAGATGTCCAAAGTTCTGAAGGTGGACATCGAAGAAACCCAAAGCAGAACATAGTTGAACGAGCCAGAATTTAGATTTTTTTCTGTCCAGTTCTTGACACACCATGGTCTGCATCTTTTGGGCATGACCACCACCTGGTTTCCTCTTGACATCACCTTCTATAGCCAAAACATGTTTCAGAAGGACTTGTTCAAGGTCGTCAGGTGGATCCATAAATCCATCGAAATGGGAGCCATACAAGAAGTGGAGATGATTGCATGGGTGTAGGTAAGAATTTCTATGGTGTCAATAATCTCGTGGTACTGGTTCAGAGTATTCCCGATTGACCACATCACCTGCTTTATCATTTAGTTCATTGGTTTCTTCTTCATGTTCATGCTCGCCATTGAGTATGACTTTTGGTTAGATCACACTTTTGGGTTCATTGTTTTATGTGTTTACCTTTTTCTTTGCCAACTTCGGGCCCAACAGCACCACATTCATTGTCCTGACTGAGCTTTTTCTGGCTAGATTCTGGTCAACTTTCCATGGCATATCGACTACGTGTGGAAAGGCAGGGGTCATCATTGGCACTTTTGGTGCTAGGTATCTTGCTCAGGACAACAAGCACCTCAAGAAGGCTCTGATAATACTCTCTTTTACCAATGCCCTGGGTTTTGTTTTCACGTTCCTTGTGCCTAAAACAAATGGCAAGTCCCTCGAAGAAATCTCTAGGGAAAATGATGAAGTAGAAGAGGACAAGGGTCCCATATTTCCACATACTCTGGTAGTGTAGCCAAATTCTATATTCCTTGAGAACCAGTGGCATATGTTTTCATCGGTCCACAGTAGCTAGGATTATTTATTTATTTATTTGTAATAGTGATATGATTTATTCAAAGATTGAGAAAGCACATGGCCTGAACTAGGGATGGTTACAAAAAGGGAAACCATCTTTCCCAATAGAAAAATAGTTCAATGATTAGTAAACACCAGAAAGCTTAGAAATAAACCAGTAGAAAAGAGAAAGATATAGCTATCTCCTTACACCTCTTTTAGAGTGTGAACGAAGAATCATCTCAAAGGAATTCTTCATTTTTTTATCCTTTCTCTTCTTCACCACTTCCCAACCTTCTTCCAATCTCGAAGCCACTTAACACCAATCCTCACGGACACCTTCAAATTCTTGTAATGAATCAGCCAATCTATCCTTCCTTGGCTATTCAGGAATTTCCTCTATGGCTGCCATCTTCACCTTCTCTCGAGAGCCCACAAGTTCTAGCTTCTCTCGACCATTTGGTGTGTTAAAATCACTTTTTAAAATTGGAGCCACCACTTGAATAGAGCCATTGTCTAGGGGGACTATGTATCTAGTTTTGAAACCTTAGAGACACCTTGTAGACCATCATCGTGCACAACTTGTGCATAGCTCTTCTGACTATCTACCTTCTTCTCCACCATGTAAAGAGAGGAAGAGACCTCCCACCACCAAGAAGCCTCCTTAACCATCCTAGACTTAGCAAATTAGGTAGCCAAGTGGCCCATTTTAAAACATTTCCTACAACGGAAAGGCTAAGCCAAACAACCTCTAGAAGTTTTGATCATAATTTCTTGAGGAAGATCCCCTAAAATGTCCATTTCAAATAAGATTTGAGCATAAGTAGAATGAAGGAGATTAGAAGACCCCTCATCCACCATTAAAAAAATGCCTAAAGATGATGAAGGGTGCTCCCCTTAATACCACAAACACATAACAGAAATAGAGAAACAACAACAATAATATGCAAGAACAGAAAATTGGCTTCTTATTATCTCCACAAATGTGGAATTACAAACTTTCAGAATTACAATATGCAAAGCCACATGGGCATTCCCTTACAATATTTTGTAGGACAAAGCCTCGAGCTATTACCGAGATCTACTACCCAGAACTATTCTGAACTGTCTAAGACAATAATACAGCCTTCCTTATATAGGCAATTATCCACCGCCTGGGAAGGTTCCAGAATTTTAGCCAATAAGGCAGACCAAAATTAGAATTATTTTATTTTACATTTTATTACATCATAGTTGGCTCAAGATAACCTTTGAAACCCGAACAAAAATTTTGAAGAAAATTATTTTTCGCCATTTCAGGTGGCCCAACTTCCGAAGACCATAAGTCATCACCAGTTGACCCGCTCGGCTATTATAACCCCATTTCGGAAACGCCACGAAGCGCTCTACAGGCTTGACCCGTGCAAGCACTCGTCACCCAAATTTTTGACCTCATCCGGGGCCTCTAAAGCCTTCAAAACTGAGTTCAAAGTTTCTGTACCCTGCTGCCAATACCGAAAATCTTCAATATCTTCCAATATACACTTGATCTGGCAATGAAACTTTACTGGCAGACTTATATGACCAAAATGAACCTCTAAGAAAGAAATCAGATCATTTTGAGCACATACAAAAATTACCAAAAATAGTAACTTTCCATAAATAGCAGCTCTGCACAAAATAACCCTTATTGAATATAAAAACAGAAATATTTTTGGGTGATGCAAGATTGCTCTTACACCCAGGATGCTCCTGCATCAGACACCCGGGGTAATTTGAGAAGTGACCCTGTCACGACTCAGGTGCGCAGAGGAAAACCAAGACGGTTAACCTCCTCCTTTGTTAGCCATGATGAATCTTCAACAGGTCATCCTTTCCATTTGACCAGATATTCTTCATATGTCATGTTCCTTGTGCTTCTACCAACACGACTATCCAGTATATCTTCAATCTCCTTAGTGTCTGAACTAGTTGCTGGAATACTCCACTGTGCTGCTGTGATCTCATCTTCAACACCTCCTTCATGATACTCTGTCAGATCTGAAATGTTAAACACTGGCAAAATATTTAGCTCAGTAGGTAATTCTACCTCATATGCGTTTCCTGAATCATGTTTCTTTAGTATCCTACATGGTCCAAACTTCTTCATTTTTAGCTTGTTATATGTACCAACTGGAAACCGCTCCTTCCGCAAATGAACCATGACTTCATCACCAACCTGAAATTCCTTATACCTCCTTTTCTCATCTGCCTTAGCCTTATACTGTGCGTTCATCTTGGTAATATGCTTCCTCACCTCCTCATGGATGTTCTTCAAGTGTTCTGCAAAATCCTCAGCTTCAGCACTACTTATTTCTCCTTTACCTATCTTTCTCAATTCAGATGCATTTCTTGGACTACTTCCATATACAATCTGGAATGGTGATTTACCAGTGCTCCTATTGACAGAATTATTGTATGCAAATTCTGCCTGTGGTAAAATCAAATCCCATCCTGTTGGCTTATCTCCAACCAAACATCTCAGCAAATTTCCCAAACTCCTATTCACCACCTCTCTCTGTCCATCAGTCTGTGGATGATGTGATGAACTAAACTTCAAATCTATCTTCAACTTCTTCCACAATGTACGCCAGAAATATCCAACAAACTTAGTGTCCCGATCTGAAACTATGGTCTTTGGCAAACCATGAAGTCTCACTACTTCTCTGAAAAACAATTCTGCTACATGAACAGCATCATTAGTCTTCTTGCAGGGAATAAAATGTGCCATCTTTGAAAATCTGTCAACTACCACAAAAATTGAATCGTGTCCCCGCTGAGTCCTCGGTAAACCAAGAACAAAGTCCATGCTGATATCCTCCCAAGGCTTCTCTGGTACAGGTAATGGCTGATACAACCCTGTATTCTGCGTCACTCCTTTCACCATCTGACATACTCTGCAACTCTATACAAACTTCTTCACATCTTGCTGCAATTGTGGCCAATAATAATTTTCACTAACCAAAGAAAGGGTTTTGTCATGACCAAAATGTCCAGCCAATCCTCCGCTATGCTTCTCCTTGATGAGATTCTCCCTCATAGAACTTCGTGGAATGCATAACTGACTCCCTCTGAATAACATATCATCCTGAATGATGAAATCCAACCATTTCATCCTGTCTAGAGTAACAGGTTCTGTACAAGCTTTCCAAGCTTCACCAAAATCAGGATCCTCTGGATACAAATTCTTGAGTTCCTTGAACCCAACCACTTCAATCTGCATTTCTGTCAGCAATAGTTGCCTTCTGCTAAGGGCATCTGCAACCCTATTAGACTTTCCACTCCTGTGTTTCAAAACAAATGTATAACTCTGCAAAAACTCAACCCATTTCAAATGCCTTTGATTCAATTTTCCTTGACTATTCAAATATTGCAAAGCTTGATGATCAGTATACAAAACAAACTCTTTAGGAAGTAGATAATGTCTCCACTTCTTTAATGCGTGAACTATAGCATAAAATTCCTGATCATAAACAGAATATTTCCTCTTGGCATCATTTAACTTCTCACTGAAATAAGCAACAGGTTTACCTTCTTGGCTCATAACAGCTCCTATTGCAGTACCACTAGCATCACAATCTACTTGAAACACCTTATTAAAATCTGGAAGTGCTAAAACAGGTTGTTCTGTAACTTTTTGTTTCAATAATTGAAAACTCTTTTCTGCCCCATTAGTCCACTTAAACTCTTTTCTATCCCCTCTCATTGTTTCAGTCAAGGGTCCACAAATACTGCTAAAATTTTTGATAAACTTTCTGTAAAAGCTAGCTAGACCATGAAAAGATCTTACCTCAGTAGCATTCCTTGGAGTAGGCCATTCAAGGATAGCCTGTACCTTCTCTGGGTCCATTTTTAGACCTTCTCCTGAAACTACAAACCCCAAATACACTAACTCTTTCTTCACAAAACTGCACTTCTTCAAATTAATCAGCAATTTCTCTTCTCTCAACTTCTCAAATACCATACGAATATGCATCATATGCTCATCCAATGTCTTACTAAAGATCAAAATATCAACCAGGTAAACAATGAAAAACTTACCCAAAAATTCTTTCAGAACCTCATTCATGAGCCGCATGAAAGTGCTCGGTGCATTGGTTAGCCCAAAAGGCATGACTAACCACTCATATAGTCCTTCCTTTGTCTTGAAGGCAGTCTTCCATTCATCTCCTTCTCTGATCCGAATCTGATGATATCCACTTTTCAGATCTATCTTTGAGAAATACACAGCTCCACTCAAACAGTCCATAATATCATCCATTCGTGGCAATGGAAACCTATACTTGATTGTGATCTTGTTTATTGCTCTGGAATCTGTACACATCCTCCATTCTCCATTCTTCTTTGGTGCTAATACCGCTGGTACAGCACAGGGACTCAGACTCTCACGGATCAATCCTTTCTGTAACAGTTCATGTACTTGTCTGTTCAACTCCTCACTTTCTGCAGGTGTCATTCTGTGTGCTGCCTTATTCGGAAAACTCGCTCCTGGGATCAAGTCCATCTGATGACTGATCTTCCTGACTGGTGGTAATCCATCAGGCACGTTATCGGATACAATATCCTGAAACTCATTCAACAAATCTACAACTTCTACAGGAACATCTTCTACTTCCTCTTTACCAGCTTTTGGAATTAAAGCAAAACATACATGCTCATGCCTCATACCATCTAGGAAATTTCTTCCATCAACAAAAGTTATCCTTGCATTACCACATACCTTTTCTTCAGTCTCCTTCAATGGCTTTAGCTTATGCCGCACTCCATCCTTTGTCAGGGAATAGGTATTCACACGGCCATCATGTACAGCACATCTGTCAAATTGCCATGGTCTACCCAACAACATATGACATGCATCCATAGATATGATATCACACAATACCTCATCTTGGTATCCGCCAATCTTGAACTTCACCAGGCATTGTTCATTGACCGTGACCTTGTGGTCATCCTGTACCCAGGCAATCCGATATGGATGTGGGTGTTTCTGTCTCTTGAGCTTCAACTTTGTCACCATCTCTTCTGACACCAAATTGTCAGTGCTTCCACTATCAATGATCACATCACAACATTTACCTTCACACTTGCACCTGGTGCGAAACAGGCTCCTCCTTTGCTCAGGTTCATTCTCACCACTCAACAGGACTCTTCTGTTAATCAATGTTTCTCCTCTTTCAGCATCTTTAGAATTTGATGATCTGGCATCTTCATCTACATGTGCAACTCTGGCCTGGCCTTCATTTCTCCTATCCATTCTTCCTTGGCGCTGAGGACATTCAAATGCCCTATGACCTTCTTCTCCACAGTGAAAACATGTTCCACGGAAGCCACCTCTTCCAGATCCTTGTCCTCTTCCTCTTCCTCTCTGATCTCTATTATTCTGATCCTGGAAGTGATTGGAATTATTTCCTCGCTGATTCTGACTACTACTGGCCTCATCCTTCTTTTTCAAATCTCCATTTCGGCCACCATATGACCGTCCACCAGATCGTCCACCGCGACCTCTTCCGTTTTGTCTGCTCTCAAACTTCTTGTTCATCTTTTCCTCTACTTTTAGGGAAAATTGGTATGCCTCCTCAATACTGTTCATTCGAACCAGATTCAACTCCTCCTGGATGCTTGGCCTTAACCCATTAAGGTATCGGGCAACTTTCTCCTTATCAGCTTCGGCATGGCCTGTTCTGATGAGGAGTCGATAGAACTCCTCTGTATACTCCTGAACAGATTTTCCTGCTTGCTTCAAACTTTGCATTTTCTTCAGTAAGTCAAGCTCATAATCAACAGGAATGAACTGTCGCTTCAATTTTTCCACCATCCGATCCCATCTTGTGATTTTATCTTTCCCTCTTCTATTTCGCTCCAATTGAATTTCTTGCCACCAGATCTTCGCATGACCTTTCAGTCTGGCCTTCGCAAATTTGACCCTATCAGGATCCTCAACATCTTCATACTCAAAATACTCCTCACATTCATTGATCCAGTCGATCAATTCCTCTGGGTTAAGATTTCTAAAAAATGTAGGAACCTCAATCTTAGGTCTTTTCCCAATCTTAGAAATGGCCCGAAAAAGTCTTTCTTCCTCCTGGTTCACAATTTTGACTTCTCCTTCTTGATATTCTTTTTCGGCTTCATCCTCGCTTTCGTCTCTGACATTGAGATTCATTCCTCTGTGAATCCCTTCTTGCAATGCTCGCACTTGTCTCTGCAGCTCTCTAACCTCAGGCGTCACAGCACCAACTCTTCTGCCACGTTCTCGTCGTGGAGGCATTTTCGTGATGCGCGCTGAAACCCTAGCCACGATCCTGGTGCAAACTGCCTCACAGTCGGCGATCTGTTTACACACTCAAGAACTCCTACACTGATACCACTTGATGAAGGGTGCTCCCCTTAATACCACAAACACATAATAGAAATAGAGAAACAACAACAATAATATGCAAGAATAGAAAATTGGCTTCTTATTATCTCCACAAATGTGGAATTACAAACTTTCAGAATTACAATATGCAAAGCCACATGGGCATTCCCTTACAATATTCTGTAGGACAAAGCCTCGAGCTATTACCCAGATCTACTACCCAGAACTATTCTGAACTGCCTAAGACAATAATACAGCCTTCCTTATATAGGCAATTATCCACCGCCTGGGAAGGTTCCAGAATTTTAGCCAATAAGGCCGACCAAACTTAGAATTATTTTATTTTACATTTTATTACATCATAGTTGGCTCAAGATAACCCCATTTCGGATATACACTTGATCTGGCAATGAAACTTTACTGGCAGACTTATATGACCAAAATGAACCTCTAAGAAAGAAATCAGATCATTTTGAGCACATACGAAAATTACCAAAAATAGTAACTTTCCATAAATAGTAGCTCTGCACAAAATAACCCTTATTGAATATAAAAATAGAAATATTTTTGGGTGATGCAAGATTGCTCTTACACCCAGGATGCTCCTTCATCAAAAGAATTACCTAAATCCTCCAAACATGAATCAAACCAAAAATGAAGAGGTAAATTCAGAAGCCTTACCCAAATAGAGACCTTGTCAAAAGCTTCAGAGGAGGGACAGAAAGCTGGATGCCAAGGTTTTAGCATCAAAGGGAACTTGTCATCCCAGTTCCAGAAAAAAGCACATAGAATCCTATTTCTATCCTATTATTTTTCAAACATAATAGTGAAAAATCCCCTGGCAGTAGGGTAGATTTGAACAAACTCTTCCATCACCGGTTACCAGTGCTCTGATATCCATATGTTAAGGTCTTTTAGACTTGGCCAAAAACCCCTAAAATTCCCAATCAGTCCAAGATTTGAGAAAACCACCACATTATTGAGAATCTCCGCTTCTATTTCCTTCTCAAGCACCACAGACATAGGCTCTTTCATGGGCTTGTTCAATGCCTTCGAGACCCCATCTCCTTTATTTTTATTTCTAGATGAATTCAATTGCTTCCCTTTTAAATATTTCTTAGATGAAAGGCCACAACAACCCTACTCTACACTTGGAATGCCTTCACAAGCAATATTATAACTTCCTCTATCCCCAAAATGTACCTTCTCAAACTTGGATGCAACATTTGAGGTGCCTCCAACCTCCAATTTACCTCTTGTAGGCAGCTAATGTATCTCCTCATGTGCCCTCTCATCTAGATGTAAAGTTGCCTTTGAAGCCCCTAGAGTAGACTACTCAGCACTCCTTATCTGGGCATCCTTTGCAGATCTCAGACACCTATTCACACACCCACCCATTTGCCTTACAAAACACAACTTGGACGTAGAAACCAGCCCTTGCACCAACCGCCCATTCACTTCCTTAGAACCATCAAGCATACAAGTACCAACAACATTTCTATTTTGGCCAAAAATCCTAGCTCATCAGTAGCAGCAGTGTTAGAATTTAATCTTTCCTTGGTATATTTGTATTTAAAGGATAAACCAAGGTATCCTATTGTATTTGTCCTCAGTCCAAGTAGGAGGACATGTCATATTTGTAATTTCCTTTATTAAGAAAAATAGATATTCCTCCTTATGAGGAATCCTACACTTGTCTCACACAGTAGTGAAATGTGGCATACATAGAAATGGGAGTTACAATGTAACTCATTTCTCACATCTCTATTAAAATAGATGGCTCTCCTTCTCTCCATAGATGAGATACTTCTTCTTGAACATTGTATAAGCTAAGCTCTCACTGTATCTCTCTCTCTCATTCTTAGAAATTTTTGCTAGTTTCATTATATCACGAGGGTTTTTTTATGCTTTTCCCCCTTCAAAATCTTGTCTCCTTTGTTGCTTGGATCTTTGGTAAATGCTCCTAGCTTTTGCATTAATTCATGGTAAATCTTCTTACTCCTATCTCATTGAATTAAACAATTTCCTGTCTCTCTTTATTTTGTTATTATTTTAACATGGTATCAGAGCAAGTTGGTTTAATCCATTATTGAGTGTACAGGTGAAGGAGCTACCATATCTTGGAGCACTCCAATATCGGAGACTCTTGGGAGAGTTTATTGCTAGTATATTTTTTTTTTGACTAATCTGATTAAGAGAGAAAAAATTGAAATTTTTTTGGGGTTTGGTTGGTTTACTGCCAATTCTGGTTTATCTATTGGGTACATTATTGATTTGTTTTGTGCAAGATTTAAAATTATTGCTCATAATTTGTTTACATATCTCTGGTTTACTAATGGTTGCAAGTTTTAATATTTCATGTTCTAATCATCTCTGTTTCTTATTGTTATTGTCTAATATCTCTACTTTTTTATTCTAACTCAGCATTCTCTATGTTTTATCAACACTATATACATTCAAATAACTTGGAATTTCATTAATCTTACCTTTGAGCTCCTTTAAAATAAGTTAACTAGGGTTGTCTGTTGTATTTCATTAAATCTTTACAAAGATTCTATTATTTTTTGGTTAAATCTTTAGAGAGATCCATAAGCTTGGTGGACTAGGTTGTCATCTCCTGCTGTTTCCTTGACCAATATCTTCTTCTTCGTGCTCTTGATTTCACTTACCAAACCAAGTGTGATATCTGCAGACACAAGTTTTTTTTCCAATACTTAAATTTTTTTACCAAAATCCAGTTATAAGGCACATTCAAATGTGAAGTGTTTTACATTAACAAGGGGCTAATTGAATGCATGAGCCTTGAATTACATTTATTTTGTTGGAATAATATGTAAGATAGGTGTGGTTTGATATGCTCTAACTAAATGTGTATTTGTAGGACTTCACATTATCTTGTTTGTGCAGCTATGTTTTTTGTGGCATTTTGCACACTATATATTTAGCTTTAAAAAAAGACTTCTCATAATTATATTTGAGAGCTTTTCGAGAGGAAAATCAAGCTAGGAATCATTCAGATTGGGTAGCTTTCACAGCACAAGATATCTCAAATCGGATTACAGGAGATTATGTTCCTATTTGCTCCAAAGTAGATCATGAATTTCATGACACTCAAATGGTTATTTTGGAGGACCAACATCCTTCCCTAAACTCTAATCTTCTTGATGATATTATTGATGGTGATTGTCTAATTTCTATTCTTTATTATGTATCTAGTAATGAATCCATTTGGTTTACAAAACCTCTTTATGATGAAATTTCATTTGATGATTCACATTCAGCTTCTACTGATTCAGTTTTAGGAGGAAATCCCAATAATGGGAGATCCCCTCATGGTTCTTTTTTTTTGTAGATTTAGCTAATCCTTCTTGGACAAGTAACAATGAAAAATCTCAAAGTTTACTTACAGATTTGGGCCTATATCCACAAACACCTACACTCTTGCATTACAAAAATCAAAGGAATCCTATTTAAAGATCCAAGCATTTATCATTGCACCATCACCTCATATCAACACAAAGTGAAGAAAAACAAGTTTTCCTCCTCTACTACAAGAAGGATAATCTAGTTCCAGATTTTTGTAATTACCCAAAGTAAAGATTAAAGCGGGGTGTTAGAATTTAATCTTTCCTTGGTATATTTGTATTTAAAGGATAAACCAAGGTATCCTATTGTATTCGTCCTCTAGTCCAAGTAGGAGGACATTCCATATTTGTAATTTCCTTTATTAAGGAAAATAGATATTCCTCCTTATGAGGAATCCTACACTTGTCTCACACATTAGTGAAATGTGGCATACATAGAAATGGAAGTTTTCTGATCAAGATTAAAGTGGGAAAATACTGAAATCTAATTTTTCCAAAATTTCATATGTTTTAGTAAATTGTAATTTTGAGGGTCTTCGGTGCATTTCTAGGCAAATATTCTAACTAGAAACATGATGAATCATTGATGTTTCCAAAGTTTGGTTCAATATTATTTGAATACCTTTCCAACGCATCAAACGGTTTGTAATTCGGAGCTAGGATGAGAAAGTTATGCCTTCTCCAAGTGGACCTAAATTTTATATTTAGTTTTTTTTATAAATTTTGATAGTTTTAATAGTTTAATTGTAATAAACATTATGATGACTCTTCATTTCAATTCCAAGGGATTTGTGTGACCCTTGGGATCCATCTGACTTGTATAAACTCCAATTTTGAATAGAATGGAGATAGTTTTTGGTTTGCAATCTTGTTGTTCTCAATTTTCGTGTTGAATTCTACAATACTGCAGGTATCACACCAGGTATTGTAATCTAGTTTTCATAAATCACATCAGTGGTATCAGAGTGGGAATGCTCCTTTATGTCAATTTACACAAGGTCTTCCTACCAAAGATTAGGATTGGATACACAAGATTTGTCAAAATACCCACCTTTGAGATGCACATGATCGAAGATGTCAGACGATGATGTTAAGAAGTTGGTCAAGGAAGCTTTAAATAAGCAATGAGAGGAGATGATGAGTCAATTTTCATGCCTCCTACAGAAGCAAAAACCCTCTGAATCTGAAACATCATTTGGTGGAAATACCCCTTTCAAAGTGCAGGTCAATTTTGACATCCCAAATTTTGAAGGAAAGGTCGATTCTGAAGCTGTTGATAACTGGTTATCAAAGTTGGATAGATACTTTTCTGTAAATAATTTCTCAGATGCTGAAAAGATAACATTTGCTCTCCTCAAAGCTGAAACCCATCTGAAATTAGCATGGGAAACCAAAGTAGCAAATAAAGAACAAGAATCAGTTGCTGAAGATGGTTTTATACTATCTCTTGATAAGAAGCCCACATGGGGAGAATTTGTGGAATACATAAAAGAAGCTTACCTCTGGGAGGATGTATATGAACAAAAATACATAGAATGGAAACTTCATCGACAAAAGAGGGATTAGTCCGTGCAAGATTACACCAATACATTCCATTCACTTTCAGCAAAACTCAGTATCGATGATTAAGAGAAGCATCGAATTTTGAAATATTGGAGTGGACTTCACAAGTATATTCAAATAGAGATGGAATTTTTAAATATTGAGACATTGGAAACTGCCTATAAATATGCTACAAAAATTGAAGAAAAATCCAAGCAAAAAGGGAAGAGGGACTACTTTGCAAACAACAAGCCAAGGGTTGAAGGTGGCAATAAATTTGTAGAAAAATAGGTGACCAAGGAACTTCATTCAAATTCACCCAAGAACACATGGTGGTCTACTAAAAAGACAAACATAGGCATGTGGTGTGAGATGCATAAGTCCCCAACTCATAATACAAAGGATTGTCGAAGTATTAAAAATTTGATGATAGAAATACAAGGAGAGGAAGCTGAACCTGAATCGTCACCAATAGATAATTTTGAGAAAGAGGAGAGTGATTCCATCATAGAAGAAAACCCATATGTCATAGTTGGAACTGCTAAAGTATTGCCCCGTGAAGATGAAGAGAGACTTTTTCATTCATAGATGTGGGTTGATGGAAAGCCTCTGCATTTTATTATTGACAGTGGGAGTCAAAAGAATTTGATCTCTAGGGAGACAGTCAAAAGATTAAATCTGAAAGTGACAAGACACCCACAACCATATTCTATGGGATGGGTAAATGAGGGACAAGATATTCAAATAAATCAAAAATGTCATTTTCCATATTCAATCAAGCCTTTCAAGGATGAAGTGATATGTGATGTAGCACCATTGGATGTATGCGATGTCTTGCTGGGGAAGCCATACATGTATCAGAGGCATGGGGTGTATGAGTCCAGGCCACGTAGTGTTACAATCAAGCTTGGTGGGAAGAGGTATCGAATACCAGAGGTATGTCCAACACAAACTGCTTCTTTAATTAGTGCTAAACAATGTAAATGCTTGATTGCTCAAACTGGAGCTTTTGTTGTACTCATGATTCACCTTGAACAAACAAAGTCAGTTGTTCTTAATACACATGCTAAGGTAACAGAGAATCAACAAAATCAGATGGATAAAATTTTGAAAGAATATCACAGTGTGTTTACACCACCAGTGGGAGTACCAACACACTATCAAGTCAAGCACTCTATTGATTTAATCCCAGGCACACCGCTACCACATGAGCCAATATATAGGAGGTTAGTTTTGGAAAATGATGAGATTAAGAGACAAATTCAGGAGTTGATTCAGAAAGGACACATTCATCCAAGTGCTTCACCTTGTGGAAGTCCAATTGTCCTTGCTAAAAAGAAATATGGGACATGGAGGCTTTGTATTGATTATAGAGCATTAAACAAAATCTCTATTAAAAATAGATATCCAATCCCTCGAATTGATGATTTGTTGGACCAACTTAGGGGGGCTAAATTCTTTACAAAAGTTGACTTGAAGTCTGGATACCACCAAGTACCAATTGATCCAGCAAATGTGTGGAAGACTGCATTTAAATCTAAGGAAGGTTTGTTTGAATGGTTGGTCATGCCTTTTGGCCTAACAAATGCCCCAGCCACATTTATGAGATTGATGAATGATGTGCTTAGACCATTCATTGATTCTTTTGTAGTTTTTTATTTGGATGACATACTCATCTTTAGCAGGACTTGGTCTGAGCATTTGCAGCATGTTGAACAAGTTCTTTCAACTCTGCAAAAACAAAAACTTTATGCCAACATTGAGAAGTGTTCTTTTGGTATGTAGAGTATTCAATACTTAGGGTATATCAATGAAACTGAGGGTGCTCATGTTGATTCAGCAAAGATTCAAATAATCCAAGATTGGCCATCCCCTAAAAATTTCATAGAGCTTCGCAGCTTCTTGAGCTTAGCCAACTTCTATCGCAGATTTGTGTTTGGTTTCTCACACATATCATGGCCTCTTAATCAATCACTAAGGGGTGGAGCACAAGAAAAATTTTAGTGGACAGAGGCAAAGCAACAAGCATTTGAGGATTTAAAGAAAAGACTATGTTCAGCACCAGTATTGGTCCTTCCAGATCTACACCAAGCATTTGAGATAGAAACAGATGCATCAGATTATGCTCTTGGTGCAGTACTCACACAACATGGGCATCCTGTTGCCTATCACAGTGAAACTTTTTCTAATACAGTACGTAGGTATCCCACCTATGATAAGGAGTTGTATGCCATTGTTTAGGTTTGCAAACAATGGAAACACTATATACTAGGAAAGCAAACTATTATACATACAGACCATAAACCACTCCAATTCTTACAAACACAAGGGAAGCTATAGAATGATAGACATCAACGGTGGTCTACCTATTTACAACAATTTCACCTCAACATTCATCATAAAAAAGGAAGTAGTAACAAGGTGGCAGATTGTTTGAGTAGGCCTCCAATTGCAGGTTTGACAATAGTGTTGGATTCATGTGGTCATCAATCATCCACTTGGGAACAACTATATAGTACTAACCCTGATTTTGCTAACATCTATAGTAATTTGGTAGAAGGAAAATCTGTCTCTGATTTTCACTTGTAGGATGGGTTTCTTTGCCATAATGGTCACATATGTGTACCCACCAAAGAATGGAAGAAAATGATATGGGAAGCTTACTATAGTCATGTTGCAGGACATTTTGGTATTGGTAAGACTACTGCTATCTGTCAAAAGTATTTCTATTGGCCAAAAATGAAGCAAGATATCATTTCACATATACAAGCTTGTACAGCCTATGCAATTGCAAAGCCAACAAACTGTAAGTTGGGTCTATACTTACCATTACCTATTCCTGATAAGCCATGGCAGTCTGTTTCAATGGATTTTATGTCTTGGCTTCCAACGACTAGGCGGGGGCATGATTGTGTATATGTTGTGGTAGATAGGTTTTCTAAAATGGCTATCATGGTGGCATGTAAAAAGATGATTTCTATACAAGATACTGCCAAGCTATTTTTTGAACATGTGTGGTTTCATTTTCGTTTGCCAAAAACCATTATTTCTGATAGGGATAGTAGGTTCATCAGAAAATTTTGGTATGCACTATGGGCTAAAATGGACACAAAATTGACAAAGTCCACAGCATTCCATCCCCAAACAGATGGGTTGATAGAAGTGGTGAATCGAATGATTATTCATATTTTATGGATGTATCATTCAAAACATCCTTGCACATGGGATGAAATCTTATCCTATGTGCAACACAGCTACAACCGTGCACTCCATAGTACTATAGGGCACAATCCATTTGAGGTTTCTCTTGGGTACCAACCATTGGCACCTATGGATGTAGCAATACCATCTCTACACTCTAGTAGTCCATTGAATGGTGACAAGGAGGTAGATAAAGGAAAAAAATTCATTGATAACATTAGACACCTACAACAACAAGTTCATGAGATATTGGAGCAGAGTAATCAGAAGTATAAGGAAAGACATGATAAACATAGAACTTCTCATCAGTTTTAGGTTGGTGACAAGGTATGGTTACATCTTCAGAAAGAGTGCCTGCATGGACCAAATAGGAAGCTTCATCCTCTTCATTATGGACCATACACTATTGTGAAACAAGTTGGTGAGAATGCTTTTGAACTTAATTTGCCACCCTTTTTGGGACTGCATCCAGTTTTCAATGTTGAATTGTTGAGACCCTATTTTCCTCCTTTATTGGATATCTCCCAAGCTACTGAACACATTCAAGCTGCAGAGTTAAATCCCTCTACTACTGCTCCAGTCCAGTGTGACCATGTTACTGAAGCCATTCTAAAGACTTTGAGAAATTAGAACATTCCTTTGTATCGGGTGGTTCGAGATGGTCAGTATTCTCATCAAGGCAAGTGGTTTACTAAGGAACAAATTGAAGAACAATTTCCTCACCTATTGCAGTAGATTATTTCAATGGGGCCCATTGCCTCTTAAGGGGGGAGTAATGATCAGGATTAAAGTGGGAAAATACTGAAATCTAATTTTTCCAAAATTTCATATGTTTTAGTAAATTGCAATTTTGAGGGTCTTCGGTGCATTTATGCACAAATATGATGCCCAAAAACATGAAGGAACATTGATGTTTTCAAAATTTGGTTCAAGATTATTTTAATACCTTTCCAACGCATCAAACGGTTTGTAATTCGGAGCTAGGATGAGAAAGTTATGCCTTCTCCAAGTGGACCTATATTTTATATTTAGTTTTTGGATAAATTTTGATAGTTTTAATAGTTTAATTGTAATAAACATTATGATGACTCTTCATTTCAATTCCAAGGGATTTGTGTGACCCTTGGGATCCATCTGACTTGTATAAACTCCAATTTTGAATAGAATGGAGATAGTTTTTGGTTTGCAATCTTGTTGTTCTCAATTTTCATGTTGAATTCTACAATACTGCAGGTATCACACTATGTATTGTAATCTGGTTTTCATAAATCAGATCATTTTCTCACATCTCTATTAAAAGAGATGGCTCTCCTTCTCTCCATAGATGAGATACTTCTTCTTAAACATTGTGTGAGCTAAGCTCTCACTCTATCTCTCTCTCTCTCTCATTCTTAGGCATTTTTGCCACTTTCATTATATCACGGGGGTTTTTTTATGCTTTTTCCCCTTGAAAATATTGTCTCCTTTGTTGCTTGGATCTTTGGTGAATGCTCCTAGTTTTTGTATTAATTCATGGTAAATCTTCTTACTCCTATCTCATTGAATTAAACAATTTCTTGTCTCTCTTTATTTTGTTATTATTTTAACAAGCAGGCACCTCTAAGGGCTCCATTTTTCAGGGACCGAGTTAAAACCCTTTTAAGTATTAGCTAGGATATTGTTATTATTATTATTATGTATGGCTGCATAAGTATGTTGTATGGGAACTAGGGTCTTTATTTTCCTTTAGTTGTAGGAAAGTAATGAATAAAATAAATGAGCGTGGTGATACAAAATCCATAGCATAATGGATTCATGTGACACTATTAATAAAGTTGGCAATAATAATGATCTTATTTATATTTTATTAGTCCATGCCTTATATAGGCAGGAAACTAATGTTTTCACTTTATTCACTGTCTATTAATAGCTACCTCAAATATTGTATAAATCTTGTTTTTCTAAAGTTAAAACATATGAATCTTTAATATTGCTATTTTTAATTTTTTGTAAACCTTTTTCTTAAAATGTAATTGGTCCAATTGAATTTTCCTGATGCTTTGAATGAAATTTAAATAGAAAAAATTCATGACATTAGTTTGTTTTCGGAATTTTGAAAAAAAAAGATAATGTTTTCGGCCACCATATTACTGTATGGTGGTGGCATTCTAGAAACTATCCACCTATCTCTAATCGTTCAACATTTTTAAGAAAATAAGATTTTTTATTTCCTTCAATTTTACAGAGGCAATGTCGATGACTCCAGATACAAAGGTTTGCAAATAATTTCAGGTTTTTCTTCCATCCGTAATTGTTCTAATCCTATAGGAATTTTGGATCTCTTGTGTTCATAGTATAAATCCTCAAAGTTTAGATACCATGTGTTAAACTCTCCAATATTTAGATATCTTGTCTTTATGGAATGAAACCCCTAAATTAGAAGCTATATTCATAATGTTCTCTTCAAAACTACCCGATCTCCATTTTTTATTTCTTTCAATTTTACATAAACAATACCGAGGACTTCAAATACAAAGAAGCTTTAAAAATAATTTCAAGTTTGTCTACTACCCTTAGTTGTTCTAATCATTTAAGAATGCATGTAGGCTTTTTGGTAGCACCGTGTAGAGTAGTTAGTGTGCCTTTTATCTGATACCGTATTTGAGAGAGCTAAAGTAATGATGCAATGGCAGATGTATGGCTGAGGAGGAGAGGGTTACAACTACCCTAGTGCTTGTGTATACAAAATGTGGAAGCATAGACAAGGCATTATACGTGTTTGATGAAATGCCTCTATGATGTGTGGTCTCATACATTGAAATCATTGCAGAATATGCTAAAATGGATTTATTAAAAAGTATTTACCAATTTTCAAGCAAATACAACTCATGGGTGTAAGCCTAGACTTGACAACCTTATCCAACATTTTACCCACTTGTCCCAATGTAGGATCTTTAGAATAGAGTAGGATATTTGTAGCCTCATTTTATTAAATCTGTTTTCTTAGATTTTTTTTAAATTTTAAAAAAATCTTCTGGCTCATCATTTTGGATTAGTTTAAATATTTTTCCTTAGATGTTTTTTAAATTAAAAAAAACTTCTTGTCTTTCTCATTATTTTTTTCATACAAGTTATTGTCAATTTTGGAGCAAAGAAAACTAGCAAACAAAATGGATAGTACACAAAAAATAGGTGTAACATGTTAGATATAAATTTCTCTTGGGGTGGCATAGGTGACATTGCTACATATGGGCCTTATTATCTAGCTAGCATTCATAAAATGGCTCATGTCCCTGAGCTATGATTCCACATTTTCAATACATGTCTATATCTTGAATCCCTGGAGGCATGGTATCTTTGATATTAGGGTTTTATATTTCTTTCCCTACAAACTCTGTTCATTTTTTTCTCATGCATTCGGTTTTTATTATGCTATAATTTTTCTACAAACCGTTCCCTTTTATCTCACATCAGAATTGTAAAATGCATTAGACAATTGGTGCAGAATTTTGAGGTCAGTTACTTGGCCCCAAGTTTTTTTTAAATCTAGTTGTGAGATTACTTGAGTTAATTTCTTTTAATGTTTCACTACCCTCCCCAATATTTTATTGTATTGAGATCTGTGAATGATCAATACATTTTCTTATTTATGAAAATAAATGTAAGTGTTCTTATCTTCTATATGAAGGTATTGTACGCCATAGTTATGCCCGATATGGGTTGCTTCAACAAAATACATTGTTAACCATGGAAAGATTCACAAAGAACAATCAATATGATTTTTTTAATTAGCTTATAATTTTAACAATTAACATGCTCTTATTCATCATGAAGATTAGAGATACAAAATTCTATTCATCAAGGTTATAACCCAAATCACCCAACCAAGGTATGGCATCCTTAAAATGTATTATAGGTAGTCCTCTTCTTTAGTCTAGAGAATCAATATATTCATTCATCTTTCTATTTAGGATCACTAGAGTCATAATTTATCATAGCTGGGATCTCAAGAAATGCCCTCTTTCTTTTCTTTTTCTCTATTTTTGTGTATTCCATTTTAAAAATTGTGCATGTAATGTGCCTCTATTCTTTAATGATTGTCAATGGACAATGCTTCCCAGTTCTACTTTCAAATGCATTGTGGCTTATGCTTGTGCACACATAAAAAATAAATTATGGTATAAAGTTAATAAGTTCTTTCGAAACCACTTTATTGACTTAGGCTATGCTCCATTGCTAGTTAATCTTTTTATTACACAAATAAATCTATCAAAGGAATATTGTGTTGAGCATCATTCTATATGTTGCAATTTCCAATGCTACAAGAGATCTCTTTAAACATGCATGATAAAATTTATTTCAAACAATCAAATATTCAAAGTTCTTAACATCACTATTACACTGAACTTAATTTTTTTTAGCATAGTTTTATTTCCATTTCTATCCAAATCTTAAGAAAATGCATAAAGAAAACACTCTCTATGACTCATACATAACATGAGACTTTTTAGAAACAACAATAATTTAGCCTTTATAGAATTACAATATAACCATGAACATGAATTATCATGTAACAACAAGATGATGCTATAACACATCTCACATGTTTTCAACTACATAACCAACATCAGTGCCAATTTCTAAGAAAAAAGCAATTGAATTTATATTGTTATAAGAACTACCATCACCGGTTCTATAGTGGAATTTAATTAGAAAATACTAAAATACCAGAAGCTTGAACAAATGGTTCAATGAAAACAAAATTGCACCAAAAGGCCTAAGTTCATATTTTAAATCCCAAAGAAACTCTCTGTTACCACTTGCCACTGCATTGTAGTTTCTATAAGCCTTGGGAATTTGTTGGTCATATAATCTAATCCATTTCATCATGATTCTTATTAGTAGAATTATATTTTTAGTTACATTTCTACTTGTATTTCCTCTAATATGAAAGTAGGTATCAGCAACAACTTATCTTTCAAAGCAGAGTACTGTGAAATTCAATGAGGGTTTCAGCAATCTTTGGGTCCTGAGCATGAAACAATCTTTTCTGACCTATCTCAAGTTACTATTTGACTAATATTAGGTTACTATCTGACTTGACAGTCAGTCAAGTAATCATAAATGATTATTTTAAAATCTTTATTCTTTTTTCAACTCTTTCACATTTTACAATAGTTGATTGATATTGTTAAAAAAAATTAATCTTTGAATGAATGCAGAAGGCAGGTTCAAGTCATCAAAGGCATAAAGTTAGGCTAATTTAGTGCAAACATTAAATTGCAGCATACAAGTGAGACTAATTTAGTGTATGATGGATATTGCTAATGGATGGGTGGTGATTGAGACATTTAATATGTTTAAGTACTACGTATTGAATAAGCACTCATACAATTGTCATTTGTGTTTTGTTACTGATGTCAACATATGCTTCTATGGAGTAACCAAATTGGTAATCACAGTGTACGAAAATTGTAGGGATGTTTCAAGTGTTGCGAATTTATATGAGAGTTTGGATGGATGTTGTGATCTTATGTTTGAGATCACATCATTAGATGTTTCATATTGAGAATGTTATAGCTATTTTGGTGAAGACTGGTTACTGGACTGTGACAGTGAGAAATGACAAAGTTAGTCTCTGGGATTTTGGTATATCTTTCAGAAGATTTAGATTCAAGGTATGTGAGCTTTAAGGATGCTACAATCAATACTAAGGGATGTTCATTGTTTAGCACAAGGTACGGAATGATTGGTGACATCATCTACGGTGTGTGTTCTGATGATGGTTTATTCTGAAGCTGACTCAGGGAATGAAGCATGTATTTTATTTGGAAAGCTTAAATTAAGGATGTCAGTCCTTAATTATTTTAATGTAATCATTGTAGACTTGTTCTAAATACTGTGTGTATCTTAGCAAGGGTTTATGAAATTATTTGTAATTAGAAAAGCCTCATGGGCCAACCTGATCTTGGTAAATTGTAATAAGGTATAAATGAAAGGTCTTTTCTTTGGAAAAGACATGGATGGAATATATGTGAGATAAGGAGGTCGTAAAAGCTATGAGATTGTGTCTATTGTATATAGAGCATAGGTTTATTGGTGGACTTCATTGGAATTGATCAAGCAAAGACAATTGCTAACAAACAGTTCAAAAGATTGTGTACTTCTTTATATACACCTGTTGTGAACTAGTGAGTTCTAAAGGTGGATTTAACCTTCTTTGGGAAGTGACCCCTCTCTTTTTTCTTTACTCCTAAAAAGGTCTATCCTCTAACAAGGATTGTGTATTGTAAAGTTTCAATAAGCTCCTAAGAAGGCTATATCTTCTAACAAGGATTACTATACTCTTAATACATCATTTGTGGGTGTTAATTCCCACCGAGGTGTTAACCTTTAAGAGGGTCTCCCAAAAATCAAAATATTGTGTTATTGTGTTGGCATTCATTGTGTTCATTGATCTGATATTGTGGAACTTAAAGTTTAAAGTTTAATATTCTATTATATAACTGATTCACCCCCCCTCTCAGTTGTATTGTGGATTGTTAATCCTAACAATTGGTATCAAAGCTTGTGGTCCTCAGAGAGAAAGCTTAAAATCTTGAGGTGATCTTGGAGATGGCATTCTATAGGAAGGATAGTCCTAAATTTGATCCTAAAAACATTGACAGTTGGAAAAACAAGATGTGAACACATTTGCTATGTTTGGGCATAGACTACTGGATGATTGTAAAGAAGAAGGAATTTTTGAAGGCTGAAAATGACTTGGATTTAGCCACTGATGATGAAAAGAAGTTGTTCTCATGTAATATGGTTGCAAGAGAAGCATTGATCAGCACACTATCTGAGGTTGAATTTACTAAAACCAAAGATCTGGATTCGGCACATGAAATTTGAAATAGACTAGAGGCACTTTATGAAGGAGACAAGTATACCAAACAAGTGAAGTTACAAGACTGGAAGAAGCTACAAATGAATGAGGATGAAATCATTAGGGCCTATGTTCAAAGGGTTACAAAAGCTTTAGTTGGAATCAAGAATTGTGATGGCACTTATGATGAAGATGAAGTTATTGCAAAGATTATCAGATCTCTAAACCCTGCTTACAAGTTCAAGGCTATGTCTATTCAAGAAACTATTCCCCTAACACCAAAATTTAGCAAAGAAATGTTGATTGCAAAGCTAACTACTTTTGAAGTTGCGAAACTAGGAGAAGTTGTACCTAAAGTTCAATCTGCATTCAAGGCATCTGCACACAAGAAATTGTCTGCACTTCTGAGCACAAGCAAAGAAGACCTAAAAGAAGAGCTTGGTGAGTATGCTAAGGAATGGGAAAAGATAATGGTAGAAGAAAGAAAGATGGAAGAGCTTGCTGCACTAATTTCTAGAAGAGAAAAAGGAGGTAAGGGAAAATTTGAAGGCACGTTACCTTTGAAATTTTTTTAATGCAATAAGATTGGTCATTTTGCATCTAGATGTTGTACAAGATTTTTTAAGTACAAACCTGATTATGCAAAGATTAGAAGGGACAAAGAATGTTATTATGATAGTGAAGGAATCTATGATGATGATGATGATTTAGATTGTGATGAGATTGGATTTGTTTCTATTAAAGATGAACCAATACATGAAGAAAAAGCCTTGTTATCTCATGTTGACAAGAAAATTGAATGGATATATAACAGTGGATGTTCTCATCACATGACTGGTGATAAGAACAATTTTGTTAAATTAGTGAATTATGATAGAGGTGTTGTAAGGTTCAGGGACAATCTCCCTAAATCCATCATAGGAGTAGGATCCATCACTCTAGATGGAAAGACTAATACAGACAATGTACGACTTGTTGAAGGACTGAAACATAATTTGTTAAGTGTCAAATAGTTAATGGATAAAGATTTTCAGTTAAGTTTTCTCAATGGTAAATGTTTTATCAAAAGAAAGGAAGGAAAACTGATTGCTAGCAGTTGAAAATCTAGAGGTAATGTATTTGAACTAAACACATCTGGAGCCTCTTGTTTTGTTGTGAAGGTAGATGATAGTTGGTTATGGAATAGGAGATTTTGTCATGTTAATTTTGATAACATTGTGAAGGCAAGTATGGCTAATGTAGTAAGAGATCTACCAAAGATTGTGAAACCATCTAACACTATATGCAGAGAATGTGTTATAGGAAAGAAAACTAGAAGCAATCATAAAAGGAAATCATTTACATCAAAAGGAAAGTTGGATCTGGTACATATAGATCTATGTGGACCTACAAGAACAAAGTCATACTATGGTGAAAGGTATTTTATAGTCTTTGTTGATGACTTTTCTAGAATGATGTGGGTTACCTATCTAAGAGAAAAAATAGAAGCATTTGATAAATTCAAGTTGTTTAAAGAAAAAGTAGAGAATGATTTAGGATTGAAAATAAAGTGTTTAAGATTAGATGAAGGTGGAGAGTTTACATCAGATTTATTTAATTCATACTATGAAGAGCATGGGATAAAAAGACAAACATCTTCTCCTAGGACTCCACAATAGAATGGGATATATAGCAGAGTGAAGAAACTAGACTATACTTGATGCTGCTAGGACAATGTTGATTGAAGGAAATGTACCTCATGTACATTAGAGAGAGGTTGCTGGAATAGTAGTATACAAAATGAACGGAATTCAAATTAGAAAAGGTAATGTGGATAGTAATTTGTATTTAAGAACCACTAAATATGGAATCCTAATAGTAGAAGTATTTTTGGATGACATTATCTTTGGAGGTAATGATGATCTATGTAAGAAATTTGCTAAAGAAATAGAAAGTGAATTTGAGATGTCCATCATAGGTGAAATGAAATTCTTTCTTGGATTGCAAATAACTCAGAATGAGAATGGAATTTTCATTTCTCAAACCAAGTATCTCAAAGAATTGCTCAAGAAATTTGGAATGGAAGATTGTAAATGAGTAGGAACACCTATGGTGAATGGAAACAAGCTAACAATTGATGATGAATCAAAGTGTGCTTTTTTTACTTTGGATAGATCAATGGTTGGAGGACTACAATATCTGATTCATACCAGACCAGATATTGCTAATGTTGTTGGAATTGTGGCTAGATATCAGGCATAACCCAAAGAAACACATCTAGTTGTTGTGAAAAGGATACTAAGGTGTTTAAGAGGAACCCTAGATTATGGCCTATGGTATGATAGAAATGATGACTTTAAACTTCATGCCTATACTGATGCTGATTGGGAAGGAAATATTGATGACAAAAAACATACTAGTGGTGGTGCATTTTTCCTTGGGAAAAAGTTGGTTTCTTGGCTAAGTAAGAAACAAGATTGTATAGCACAATCTACTGTTGAATTAGAGTATGTTGTTGCTGCTATAGACTGCACTCAGATTGTTTGGATGAAAAAAATGCTGATAGACATTAGATTAACTTTTGATAAGCCTGTGGTTATTCATTGTGATAACACCAGTACAGTGAATATTTCAAAGAATTAGGTGATGCACTCCAAAACTAAATACATTTCTATCAAGTATCACTTCTTGAGAGACAAGGTGGTAGAAAAGGAAATGAAGCTAGAATATATTAGTACAAAAGAGTAGATCATAGACATTTTTACAAAACCACTTCTGAAAGATACCTTTGAATATATCAGAGGTATGCTAGGGGTTCACACCCCTCCTAGTCAAAACTAAATAATGCAGAGATGCATTAGTCTAGAGCTATTCAAAGCCTAATCATTATCTAGACTGGTTGTAGGGATCTACTCCTTAGGGGGAGTGATCATAGAAGAAATTTTATGTGTGAAGGAAATTGAAGGCACATGGCACCCTTTTCCATTGGTGTTAATGGGGGAGTGTTGCTATGAGAAAATCCCTACTATATGGGGAGACGGTTCAGTTGGAGGACTTTGGATTGATACAACTTTGGGATAAGATTTTCTTATATGTTGACATCAATGCCAAAGGAGGAGATTGATGGATATTGCTAATGCATGGGTGGTAGTTGAGATATTTAATATGTTTAATTACTATTTTATTGAATAAGCACTCATACTGTTGTCATTTGTGTTTTGTCACTGATGTTAACATATGCTTCTATGGAGGAACCAGATTGGTAATCATAGTGTACAGATACTGTATGGATGTTTCAAGTGTTGCGACATTATATGAGAGTTTAGATAGATGTTGTGATCTTATGTCTGAGAGCACATCATTAGATGTTTCATATTGAGAAAGTTACAACTATTTTGGTGAAGACTGGTCACTGGACTATGACAATGAGAAATGACAGAGTTAGTCTTTGGGTTTTTGGTATATCTTTCAGAAGATTCAGATTCAAGGTATGCAAGCTTGAAGGATGCTAGAATGAATACTGAAGGATGTTCATTTGTCAACACAAGGTACAGAATGATTGGTGACATCCTCTGTGGCGTGTGTTCTAATGATGGTTTATTCTGAAGCCGACTCAGGGAATGAAGAATATATTTTGTTTGGCAAACTTAAATTAAGGATGGCTGTCCTTAATTATTGTAATGTAATCATTTTAGACTTTTTATAGATACTATGTGTATCTTAGCAAGTGTTTATGTAATTATTTGTAATTAGAAAAGCCTCATGGATCGACCTGATCTTGGTAAATTGTAATAAGGTATAAATGAAAAGTCTTTTCTTTGGAAAAGACATGGATGTAATATACGTGAGATAAGGAGGTTGAGAAAGATGTGAGCTTGTGTCTGTTGTATGTAGATCATAGGTTTATTGGTGGACTTCATTGGAACTGATCAAGCAAAGATAGTTTCTGACAAGTAGTTCAAAAGATTGTGTATTTATTTATATACACCTGTTGCGAGCTAGTGAGTTTTGAAAGTGGATTTAACCTTCTTTGGGCAGTGAGCCTCTCTTTGTTCTTGACTCCTAATAGGGTCTATCCTCTAACAAGGATTGTGTATTGTAATATTTCAATAAGCTCCTAATAGGGCTATATCTTCTAACAAGGATTACTATACTCTTAGTACATCCTTTGTGGGTGCTAATTCCCATCGGGGTTTTTACCTTTAACAGGGTTTCCCCAAGATCAAATTATTGTGTTGTTGTGTTGGCATTAATTATGTTCAATGATCTGATATTGTGGAACTTAAAGTTTAAAGTTTAATATTCTATTATACAACTGATTCACCCCCCTCTTAGTTGTATTGTGGACTGTTAATCCTAACATTCTAAAATACAAATTAGATTCCAAAAGGCCTAGATTTGGAACATTCAAGGAAATTTCAAGCACAACACATCAATCACAATTGTAGAAGGAATCTAAGAAAAGGGTTGACATGTCTATTAAGAAGATATTAAATGAAATAGGTATGACTGAAGATGAGTTTAACATTGCAAAGAAGATAGAAAAAACTATGAGAGATATTGGACAAAGGGAAGTGTTAACTATACCACCTTTGGCATCCAAAGAAACCTCTATAGACCTGATATTCAAAATATTTATGAAGATGTCACTGAGCCTAGTGAGTTGAGTATATCACTGGATAAGCCCCTAGGAATAGTCATAAGAAAATCTACAAGATCTACTTCCACTACATCGGCTAAGACAGTAAAAGAAATAGCTAGTGGACTAGGAAAAAGGGAGAAAACTATCTTTTCTCCTGTGGAAAGAAAAAGGACACAAGAAGAAGAATCCACACCCATCAAGAAAATGAGAGGTCAAGTTCCAAGTCAATCTCAAGGAGAAGAAGATGCAGGAAGAAAAAAAAGAAAAAATGGAATCCTAAGATTGAAAAAGTGAATCCTTTAAACATTAATGATGGGGATTTCACTAAGTCAAAAAAATACTATCATATGTACAACAATTTTGACAAACTGAGTCTTGAGAATGCAGTTGTTAGGCACATGATCCTTCTTGACAAGAAATTTGAAAATATCAAAGATAAGATACCAAGTGATCTTTATGATAAATAGATTAACATGAACAAGAGAGAAATAGAAGAACATAAGGGTATGAGAGAGAGGTTTGTAAGAAAACTCTATGAAATCAAAGATGAAGAACACTTTAAGGAGATAATGAAGAGTCACAACACCCATCTAATAAGAAAAAGAATTTTTCTAATTATAGGAGGAAACTATGAAGAAGTTAACAAGGAAATTGAGGAAGCAGTTATCAAAGTGATGACTTCGGTACCAAGAGAATCCTTAAGTGAATATGAATAGGATATTATAATAATAGAAGCAACTACACAAATGAAAGAAACACCACTTCTGAAAGAAACCATAGTTACATCACCTACCATACAAATTTTTTATGAAACCATGCATGTAGAAGGCACTAGCATCACCATTGATAGAGAAGAAGATCCTTTCGAAGATCAAGGAGAGGATGTTAGAAATTTTGGAGAGATGGTGAATGAGGAAGAAGATAAGGAAGAAGATGAGGAAGAAGAAAAGAAAGAAGATGAGGAATAAGAAAAGGGAGAGGATAAGAAAGAAGAACAAAGGCATTAGAGGATACACAAACATAAGTCATTAAACAAGCAGTGCAAGAGGAACAAGGTAAAGAAAAAGAGGTAAACCCGATAGAGATTATACCTCAACACATTTAGCTGGTCACACCACAAAAGGTCACAATAGCAAGTTCATCTAAATCACCTATTGAGTCAGTATTAGAAAATTTGGGAGCTTAAGTTGATGATGATGATGATCAAATAGATTTGATTTCATCTGGCTGAATAAGATAATTGGAAAAAACAAGAAACTAAAGCACTTGGAGGGATCACTACTTGAGGTAACAAATAAGATTCAAAGTGTTATATCTACTCAGGTTAGTGAAGTTGATCCACAAGATAAGGAAAGAGAAGAAATCAAAGATTTTGATAGTGAATTCTCCACATTATTTGACATTGCATCAGTAAAAGGAAAAACTTTTCATGATGCATAGTTATTTATATCCACTTGTCAAAACATTAAGAATGATTTAGATAACCTTGATGTTTTCATTAAGGATTTGAGGAAATGTTAGGAGAGAGGAAAGCATTGTATAGTCAGTGTGCATTATCACACAATCATATATGAGATATTTCAGAGAAGCTAAAGAATAAAGAAGAAAAACTACAAGTCACTATGGATGAGCTACAAAATCCTAGGATGAAGATCTCTAATACTGAGAACAAATTTAGAAAAACACTTGATGAGATAAGACTATTAGAGAATGAAAAAGAAAGAAAGTTGAAGATTTTTTCACTAGTCAAAGAGCACTTAACTTTGAAGATCAATAATGTGTAGAATCAACTAGAAGAATGTCTTTCCTCAAAGACATCATATGGTATATTTGCCTGTCCAAATCTTAGAGTAGTTGAGATAGCATCTTATGGGCTATGTGCACTACTTAGTGTATCATATTCAGTTAAGATTACATGGGATAAAGATATTTAAAATTTGAAGGCCAACTTTACAAATTGCATTCCAAGCCTTCCAGCTTTACAAAACTAAAGATAAAAATTATATCATAAATTTTGACCTATATATATACATATTTTGACACCTATGTCATTATTGTCAAAGGGGGAGTAATAGTATGAGAAAATTTCTTTTGTGTATAAAGTATAGATATATGCAAAAAATGATATAGTATAATCAAAGGGGGAGTATCCCTATAGTAGAATAATTTAAGTAGGTATGTATGATCCACAGATTTTTGTAAACCTTGTAATGGCCATTTAACACAATGTTATGTAATGTTGCAAGTTTGTTTTTGAATTTTTTTTTGTAAGTTTTTTGGGACTTAGCCAATTTTCCCATATGTTACCACCAATGACAAAGAGGGAGATTGTTGGAAATTTGGCTAAGTAGGATATCATGATGTTGTCATTATGGAAACATATATTTAGTATTAAGACAACATGATCTGAGGATGAAGTTTTGGATGAGAACTTAAGAAAATTGTTTAAGTATAATAGAGTTTATCTATCTACATAGAGGCTACTTTGATCATCAAAGTTCACAGAGGTATTTTCAATACATGTGAACTTGAGAAAAAATTATTGGGTAAAAGCACAAAGTTGTGTCACGTTTCAAGACAACTTATCAGCACAGCTGAATTTGAGTATTTCTAACTAAAATTATTTTTTGTCAAACATATGGTCTAGCTAGATTCATTCTAGCTAATTTAGATAAGTTCTTCACCTTTTCCAATTGGAAATATCTTTTAAATGCATGTTTTATAACAATTACTAAAGAGATAAAATTATTTCAGAAAAGCGACGTTTCAATAACTCTTACTCTTTTTAATGATATTTTTTTACAAATATAAAAATACCCTTTTTTAGAGCACAGAGTCAAGATTATCATCATATAATTTTTATAGTATTTTAATTAGATTAATATATTATAATTTCAAAATACTACAAGTAGCTATTTTAACATTCGAGAACAATATGCTTCAAAAATAGAAAAAAATAGTAAAGCTTATCAAAAAAATTGAAAATTTATATTTAACAGTAGAGGAGAGAGTTATCTTCAAGAGTGTGTAATTTATTTTCTGAATGGTGTAGATTTGATAGGGGAAATTTGACGCGAGATGAAAACTATCAATTTCAGGTATGTTCGAATTTGAGTAGTTATAACAGAGAAAATATACATTGAAAACTAATTTTTCTTCTTTTTTGCACTAGCTATACATTTTATCTATGACATATTTTGAAATCAAAGGAAAAAGAGATTATTTGCATATACTTTTTTGGTGCGGACAAGACCCTCATTTTTCAGCATTTTTCAGCAAGTAAAAAATGGACTTAAAAAATTTAAAAACTATGTGAATTCTTGTTCAAAAAAAATTAAAAAAATTATAGCCATAAACTTCATCTACTTTTACACATTTCATTAGTTTACATCATCTCCAAATTTTAAACATAAATGCCATTTTTATGTCATTAAAGTTAAAATTTTTGTATGTTGTTGACCTTTTCCTTTATAAAAGTGTGACACAGCTTTGTACTTTTACCCTATATAAGGTATCTTGAAGCTACATATAAGAGTGCAAGACTATACAACATGTACGGATAGAGATATTAATGTTTTAAAGAAGCAATGTTGAGCAGACCAGAACAAGGCAGCGATTTGTAAATAATTATTTTAAGTTAAGAGATTATTTTGTTTATCAAAATAATGACTTAACTAATTAGGGACAACATCATAGATGTTAACCCTAAGGCAACCAGAGTTAATATTATGTTTCGATGACATGGAAGCCAACTGGTAAGCTATATTTGAGGTAGCTGGTATAAAGGAAAGTATTATGTAATGCGAAGTAAAAAGAGACTAATAAAAATTTGTAAAAAATAATTAATATTAACATGTATTGATGTTGTATCATGATAAATATGATATATGATCAGATCAGTACGAACTGATAGCAATTTTTGTGAAGAGCCTACAACCTAGATCAGAATATTGAAGATATTCAACAACAGTAAAAGGTTTTTATATTCTATCTTTTGTATCAAAGCTTATTATTGTATATTGCATGTTTGGGAAGTGGGCTCATCTTGTATACATTCATATTTTGTATTACCAACTCCTAACAGGGTTGAGGCTTCTAACAAGGCCTAAAGTCCTCTAACAAGGATAGTGATACTATATTGATGTAATAGACTCCTAACATGGTCAATATCTTTAACTAGATGCTTTTGATTAGTGGATCATTTGTGGGTATCATCCCCACCGGGGTTTTCCCTTGGCCAAGGTTTCCTTGAGAACAAACATGGTGTTATGAGTTCCTTTATTTTATGGTTGTGTTTTTTATTCAATTTGTTCAGTTTAGTTTCATATGCAAGTTACAATTTAATTACATATATCCATAAGTGGGCTAAACTAAAAGTTTGTGAAATACTGATTCACCGCCCCTCTCAGTATTTCCTATTTCTAATAGGAGTTTGAATAGCTATAGATTTTGGATGATAGCTAACCACATCTTAAAATTGGGCCTTATAATTATCCACTTTGACACGCATCTCCACCATGGATTGGCCCCTTTGCAATCATCCTTTAGTGTCCCCTCTGACCCTAGAACCCCTTGTGTCACTACACATAAGAAAAGATGATGGCATTGGGTGTTCTGTTGTTTGGAAAAGCTTTTGAAAGAAAAAAGAAAAAGCTACAATGGTTGTCAAATTATGAGTTACAAAATGGGGTATTATTCATCTCCAAATTTATTTTTAGAACCTTGATGGCATAAGAAATAGAGGTTGGGGGGACAAGTGATGTCATGAAATAGGGGAACCTTCTTTGAATTTGTAGCCCCTGGTCATATGGTTTTCTACCCCCTAGTTCTTTCCAATCCCATGGGGCTTAAATTTGGTCCCTACATTTTATTTTGACAAAAAAAAATTTGGTGGAGCTAAATACTTTTACCATAAAAACATTTTATGGAGGAAAATTTTGTAAGAAGGAAAAATTTATTTTCCTCAACAAGTTGAGATTGAGTGCTTTTTTTTTTTTGTAAAAGTGCTTTTTTTTTGTCACAGATGCAAAGGGCTCAATCAAGCACTATCATTATAAAGTATTATTTTTAGTATTTTTTGGGGTTTGGTTGCAAAGAAATCCTTCTATAAAGTTCCCAAAAAAGGAGGAATGATAATCAAGGGGATGTTGTGTCTTTTCTATTTTTCACACTTCCTCACAAAGTGCTCTTCATTTCTACATTCTACAAGAAATATTTATAAGTCTAGTAGCATGGATCTTAATGTGACTATACAACCCCTAACTCCTTTCAATTGTCATGATTTGAAGTTGTATTTTTTTTTTTTAATTAAGAATAAAGGCTTATATACGGTAAAAATGGGAACATATAAAGAACCTAATGCAACCAAGGACAGAGAATTTTTTTTCATTAAGTGTGACCAAGAATTTGACTTTCTATCTTTAAGCTTATCTCTTGAATAAATATGTTTTTTTATATGTTATCACATCTCATGAAGAACCCTTGATATTATTTTAGCCATAGCCATATCTTTAGTAATTTTGAACATATCCTACAATGTTGGCTTTCATTAGACTGCATTTCTCCAAGGCATTTAAATATTGATCAATTAGTACACATTGCTTATATATTTTGCCTACATATCTAACAGTGTTAGGTTGCATCATTTATGTTGCTGACGAAAGCCCATGCCTTGCTCCAAAGATTTTGTTTTGGTACAGGTAAAAAGAGGTTGTGACAGATTACAAAATTTGGCTTTAAACCTACAAATTGTATCAGGTTAAAAGATTTTGAAGCCTTATCTTCAAGTGTATTTTTGTGTATTTTGTTCAATCATCACATTCCATGAAATGGCATTTTGTCAAATAGCTCCTTTGCCTTGTTTATTCTCATAGAAATCATTATCTTACAAATGTAAAATCAAATGTATGACAAAATATGTTCTTTAAGATGTTACAATTAATTGGTAATATTTTTTTATTTATTTATTACAACATGTATTAATATTTATTATATTATGTTTTAGGCCACTAATATAAGAAATTATTTATTCAAATGTATAAACCAAATGAAAATAATTTTTTTTGTTTTCTAACATGCTACAATTAGTTGACAAGAGTTTTTTCCATTTATATATTTCAAATAAAATATAAGCATGCATAAATATTTAAAGATATTATTCTATAGGTTGCTAATACAAGAAATCATTATCTTCAAAATATTAAATTGAATAAAAGAAAATATTTTTCTCTAAGATGTTACAATTAGTTAGCAAGATTTTTTTCTGTTTATTTAGTACAATAAGATAAAAGAAAATACAAATATTTATATATATTATTGTGTAGATTGCTAATATAAGAAAAACCATTATCTAAAATGTGAAATAGAATGAAAGAATAATTATTCTTAAGTTTTCAAAAATGAAATAACAAATGATATCTTTCTACTTATGTTACATAGATTTTTTAAATGTAGATATTGCTAGTGAGAGAGACCCATCGCTATGCAACAAAAAATTGTAAAGGAGAAATTGGTAAAAAACAAACAAATTAACTGTTTCCCTTATATCATTTAAGTTAGGAGAGAGAGGAATAGAACGAAATGACAAAATACTTATCAGATGTCATATATATGCACTAAAAAATAATTCCATTTATAGGAATTCATAATTGAATTTGTATCATAATATATAATCCATGAACACAAAGTAAGAGCCTAATGGACTACGTGTCCAACGAAGAGGATAAAGTATAAATGATACCATGTTTGCTTAATGCGTTAAATTCCAGTTGTAAGAAAAATAAAACCAAGTGAAGAGGACATGGCATTGACAATCAATAACATCAAAGTCTATTATGATAGAACAAAAATTCTCGATATGAACTCAATGAATAGATGATTTTCTGCAAGAAAATCTCCTGGTAGAGCCTAAGATTTTCTCCGTAGCTTTTGAGGGGTATGTGTATCTGTGCAAATAGATGGAGGGGTCCCATGCATTTGTGGGGAGGGAGAGGTCTTCCTCTTATCTTAATTTCTTTGTTTTCTTACTTGTGATGATGGCTTTATGCTTTTCTTCGCTTGCAGGTGAGTGGATTTGCAACCATGGCTACGAAGCAGTTGGATTCAGAATGAGTAGATGCATTTTAGTTGCAGTTAATATGGATTTCAAAAATATTATAAATTTTTGTTTACCCCTATTTCCTATTTAAGTAGAATTCTATCTACTTAGATGGAAGATTCAAATGCTGGTTTTTGGGGTAAATGGGAATTGACAAATCCCTATTCTACTTTCATGTTTTGAACACAAAGATAAAAAATGTCAACTCCAGGATTTGACAATCTCAATTCCAATCTAATTCCAGCAAAGAAATAGGCCCTTAGTATATATCTATCGTAGTTTGGATAATATTATGAGATATGGTTGCACAAGCATGTTGTATGGGCTAATAGGGAGTCATATTTAAGACTCAAGATTAGACTCAAGATTCGAGTGTGCGGATTTGAAGTTTGGTGGCAACCTCAGCAAGGAAGTGTTTACTACTGATCTAAATGGGTCACCTCTTATTTATATTATTTTTATTTGAAGAATTTTTCATGTAATTTTATAAAATAGTAACTATTGTACATTTAATGTTATTTGTGAGTAGATTTATTTGTAAATAATAATATTCAGAAATTCTAAAAAGGTACATTACAAAGATACAATTTTTTTGTGTTGTAATTTTATGTAAAATTCTATGTATAAAAGATATTTGGAAAAAAATAAAATTATAAAATAATTCTTTAATTTGTATATAATGTAAGTAAAATAGAAATAATAAAACAATAGTTCTAAATTGAAAACAAAAAATCTTATGTACTTCATATCATTGGATTCTTTTTGGTTGATGTAATGAAGATATAAGTATTAGTATATTTTTTTTGGTAGATCACCTTAATCTAGTTGTAATTTCTTCTAAATACACTTCATGAACTACCAAGACTTTTGCATGATAAAACCTATTTTAACAAATAAAAGCTTATAGAGGACATCTCCTATGCCATTCTTAAAAGTTCACGGTTTCTATATATTTAAAATAGTTTTCACAATTGAAATGATAATCAATTAATAGTAATAGAAACAAATAAGCAAATGTAGATTGAAATATATATTGTCATCTCTTAAAATTTCTAGCTAAATACAAAGGATCTTTCTATGTGTAAGAATTAAAAATGACTAATTAAAACAAATAAGATCATTGATTTCAGTAAGAGAACTCTTAGTTTCCATAAATTCATCATGCACATGTGCAAGCTTGTAAAATATTCTACATAAGGTAAGAACATCTTTCTGAAATAGTTATTATTATTTAATTAAATTTATCATAACAATCACTTTACAAAACAAACTTATTTCTATCCTTTTTATATCTCAACATTCAATTTAACATGGTCTAAATACTAAAAATAATTTAGATGTAAGAAATGAAATTAATAGCTAAGGGCCTAAATTATGAAATTTCATGCCTCTATGAACATATAAAGAATCTATTATATTCCACATATCAACTACATCAAGAACATTTTTTTAGAAAAGGAATGGAGAGCGGGAGCGGCGAGAGAGGGAGCATTTTGAATACTAGGGTTTTTGCAGCTCGCAGAGGCCCTATGGTGCCTAAGAGCGATGGAGGAGATGTAGATGATGAGCCAGATGGAACTGCGGGTCACTTGGCTACAGTTTGGTGGGGTGTGGTGGAGATTTTTGAAGGATCTTCCACTTTTCAGCCTTCCTGTTCATTTTTGGACCTTTTGCATGTTTTGTTTCTTGATGAGAACTTGCCCTTTTTGGTGCTTGGTGTTGGAGTTTCTGGGAGTGGGAGTGGGCTTCCAAATTTGCGGGTTTCTAGGAAGGAGGATACAGACAGTGACGATGACAATTCGGGTGGGAGTTCGCCAGGTTTTCATAGTGGATCTACTTCTTCCCTTCATCATGCTCTATTTTTTGAGACGACGTGGGTTTGTTTCCATGAGCTTCTTGTTGTGTTGTGTGCCTTGGATAGGAATGATTGGGAACTGCCTTCTTTTTCTTTCCAGTGTCTCATGTTTGCAGGGGTGGGGTGTTTGGGTTCCCATAAGATTCTTGTTGTGCTGAGCGCTATTGACAAGAATGTTGGGGTTCTGCTCCCCTTTCTTCCCCCTACTTCTCTTGGCCCTGGAGTGGTTCTATTGTGTACTGTTGGTCTATGGGTGATGAGGAAGACACTGAGTATGGTGAAAATGTTCCCCTTATCGTTGTTGGGCTGCATCGTGCTAGACGGAGGATCTTCTGGGCTACTGGTTCCTTTTGGGGGCCTTTTGTTTTATGTGGCGGCATTTTTTCTACTGAGTGTTGGGGTGTGGGTTTTTGGTGGGCTTAAGCTTTTTGCGGTGGAAGACTCCAGGCCTGATGCTTCTGAGGGCTTTGGTCCTACTTATTGTGGCTGTGATTGCTGACCATATTGTTGTCCATGGTCCTGGCCAATCTTTTCTTAGCAACCACAGCATGTCTGGGGGACCTGACTGTATTCCGATGTTCTCTCCCTCCCATGGATTTACTCTCAGACCTCTTTTGGGCCAATTTGAGAAGATTTTTGTTTGCATAGGCTTTGCTTGCCTGCTTTGCCCCTTTGCTTTTAATGGGTGTGGTGTTAATCTTTTGTTTTTAGTTTGTAGTGGATCTTCCCCCTTTGGGTGGAAGAGGTAGGGTTTTCCTTTTTTCTAGTGGCCAGGGGATGGCTGTTAGTTTTCAAGGGCTTCCTCTGGTTTGGTGTTTTGGGTTGAAGTGGGCTGCTTGCTTGGAGGTTGGGCTCTACCCTATCATTGAGCATCTTGTTTCTTTTTTTGGGCATTGGGCTTTGTACACTCAGTCGTCTTCCTTCTTCACGGTTCCTATGGAGGTGGATCAAATTCCTATTGAGGTGGAGAGTTCATTCATGATCCTGGAGGTGGCTGATTCTCCTATTGAGGTGGAGAGTGTTGGGGCTTTTTTCTTTGTTCCTATTGAGGTGGAACACTTTGCTTTAGAGGTGCATTGGGAGACTGTTACTTGTGTTGTGCTCGACTGTCAGGGCTATGGTGGGGCTCAAGGTGTTGTCAATGTGCTATCATGTGCAGAAAATGTGCTATCATGGTCCTTCTTTAAACTTTTGGCTGACTGTGTGCTGACTATGGCTTTCTACTGGTTCCTTGACTTTCCTCCTTAACTGCACTTTGGCTGCAGCTGTTGTTGCAATTTCCTTTGTTCCTGTTAATGTGTTATTAAAATGCTCATTGTGACTCTGCTTTGTTGTACCCTGGGCCAGCACCCTCTTGCTGCTTCTTTAATAAAAAAAACTAAATATAGGATAATGTCTCATTTAGGTGTGTATGTATGGTTTCAACACACATTTAATGTTTTACTAGTTGTTGGTTACACATAAAAGCTTATAATGTTTCTCATGCCTTAATAAAAAAAATCTCCCTTGACTTCTATCAGGCATGTGTTGATGGAAAATCTTTCTATGTTCACCAACTCAAATGATATACTAGGAAATATCACCTATCTTGAAAAGAAATTGAGTTATAGGATGGAAAATCATTAAAACAAGCTTTCTATGGGTGGGTATTGGTCTACAAAATAGATCAGTTGGCCATTGTAGTTTTTTGGTAGGACATAAAGAGACTTACACAATCATTATGAACCAAGAATAAGTTTTAGATTAAAATACAAACAAATTGACAATGGTCCTAATGTAGAGCTCATTATCTCTTGACATTCTAGTTCCTCTTAGTTAGTGGCATACATGAAATTTAACACTAGAAATTGGGTATATTATACAATTGGAAATAATCTTGGTCATAAAATATTCATTATAGTGATGTTAGGCTTAACCTAAGTATAGGTTGGAAAAAATACAAAAATCAAGATCCTATGTTTAAATATTAATTGCAACATATAAGTGCATGAATAGATAAATATTTAGTCAAACTACCCATACTCAACTAGATAATTCACCATACATCATTAAAAGTAGAATCTTTAAAGGAAACTAAGGTCATAAAAAAAAAATTATTAAAGAACCAATTCTATTATAGAAAAATATAATACTCCACAAATGTAAGGCTATGTTCTTAGACTAACCACATAAAGAAATATTACAATCCTAATATAGTCTAATATAATACTCCACAAATGGAAGGGTAAGATCTTAGACTAATCACATGAAGAAATCTTACAATCAAAAAGTAACTAGTGGTATGAACCTAAGGCTCCTTGAATATTTATTTGTAGCATCCTAAATTGTTTAACCTAACAATTACATTTTCTATTTGGCACTTGCTTTAGTATGTATTCTCCTAGTTTACTTGAAGCCTATTTATACTCTAGTATATCCTAAGATTTAATGAGAATCTTCCACTTAAAATATCATTAAATGTAAAATATAAAAGTAAGTCCTCTATTAAGGTCCCCAATATTCGGCTCTACCTTTTAAAGGGAATTTTTTTGATTGACCTGAATAGAATTTACAACATATTCATAAAGGCAAATAAAACTATATGATTCAATGATTATTTCAATCTATACAAACATGTATACAAGGAGAAGGAGAAACTATTATGTAGTTCTATAATTGTAATGAACAAAATATAATTCATAACCACTAAACTAGAAAGTAATCTACAACTAGACTAACCTTACACCCCTTAATAATCAAATTTACCTTACACTAGGGAAGCTCTCGTAAGGCTTACATAACAAAACATGCTTATTGCATAACATAAATACATATATTTGAGAAGATATTTACTTGAAGAACCCAACCTTGTTTAAAATGAAACTCCCTCAAGTTGCCTCATGACCCTTGTAAAGGTGTAGCTCTAAGATATTCCCGAGCTCTCAGTCTCAAATTCTTAAATCACAATATTGAATTATTCTTGACAAAAGACCTCTAAATTGTCTCTTGACTCTCATAAGGGAGATAATTCTTGATCAAAGCCCCATGAACTCTTTGGGAAGCTAGTTATAATTAATCTCTTCTTTGGAACATAACCTTCAGAATATAAATATTCTCCAAATCCCTCATGAACAACAAAGAAGGGAAAAAAGAAAGCATAAACAAAAAATGTCAAAAATGCTTCTCTTGAAGATAACCATCTCAAAGTGAGAAGCTAACTTGATATGATGGAAATTTATTCATCTTCTAGGATTACCTATAGACACCTAAAGTTATTCTTGTATAATTGAATTAATATTTTATTTATTTAATTATATAAAATTCAAATTTTCTATTAATTAAATAGATATCTTTTATTTATTTAATTAATTCAGTAGCCTCGTCATCTTTTTTGATAGGTAATGTGCTCTAAATCAAAATAGAAAATATGGATCAAAATTATTTATACCTATGTATACCTACATGTACCATCTTACCACCTACATATATGTCTTTCTTCCAATAATATATGCTATATGCTTCTTCAATTTTCTAACATACAACAAAGCTATAAAGAAATATACTTATCTTACTTACATGTATTCACATATATTTTAACAACCTTTCATCCTTTATCTACAAAGACTGTGATTGATTAAAATTGATGATAAATTATTGTGTAGTCATATTACAAAGACTAAAACCTTCTGACTAATTAGCATCATGACTCTTAACAATTTACCTTCAAGCCTATGTATCTAGGATCAAAAGTATAAGTATCCCAAATTGATCAATATTCTAAGATATTTTGTATTTCAATAGAAATCTACATCAAAGTGCATATTATTTTTTTATTACTAAAATTTAATAGTTTTGAAGAACTTCATCAAATAATTGGCAATAGGATCAATTTAATTAGAGAAAACCATTATCATATTTTTAATAGGATAGAACTCTCTATTCATTACTTTAGCCAATTTTTTTATGGTCTCTAGATTATATCATATAATTCCAATATATAGAAAAGTATATAGATTACCCTATAATTTCTTCTTGTGTCTAATTATGGAAGACTAAACCATACTTCCAATAACTAGTTGATGCTGAAGTAAAGTAATTTATAGAATCAAACTAGCAGCTCTCTAATTATATTACTTTCAAAAAATATGATATGGTAAAGATGTCTTCTTCATGACATGGTCTTTATATATAAACAAACACAAAACATAAATCATAACTAATTCTAAATATGTTTCCTCACTGTTTACAATTGTATGGACATAAATTACATGGACCAGTTCAAAAAATAGCTATTTTCTAAAATACTGCAACCAATCGCTAACTATTTACTAAAACAAAACAACTATCAAAAGATCTTGAAAACCTTCAAGGGAATCCCCTCCTTGACTTCTCCTTATACTCACAAGCTCCCTATTTCACATAATTATCAAATTAATGCCTCATAATTGGTTAATAGATGGAGTAGTTTGTATCTTTTGATGCATGTCAATTATTCAATTCTTCACAAATATTATGATAGTTAAAGAGGGGAAAGATTAAAAAGTGACCTAGGGTAGTTATGAAAATAAACATTTCTAGACTAGGAACAATGACACATTTGTAGCCCAACAATGGTGAGAAATGTAAAATCTCTATCTAAAATCACTTAGGATGATTTACAGTAATCTTTAAATTTATGCATCTCCTAGTATCAATTAACTCCATGATTTCATAAATGATACAAGCCAAATGCATGTAGTAACGAATCCAAAACATCTAGTTTCTATATTCAAATTTAAAGGAAACCTCAACAATCCCAGTTGAACTTTACATACTAACAAGATAACAAATTTTTAGTCTTGGTGTTATATTAAAGAGTGATCTTACAATATTATGTCTCACTTCTAGAACTTACTATTTTTTTCTAGAAATGACATATTCTTTTAAGAAACCTATTATTAATTTATGGCTTGAGAAGTTTTATTTAAAGGATTTTAATTGAAGAAGTTTATATCAAACATTGTTGGATAGAACCCCTCTAGTCTTAAATCTTATTGGCAATATATATATTTTTATGCTAATATTCAATTATTTTGAAGCAGTTGACGCAGCATCCTTCTGAGATTTGACACAAGGAAGGGATTATTTCTTCTAGCAAGCCAAGTTTCTCTGTGAAGGGAAACACAAACATTTATAATTGAGAAAATAGATATAGACGAAATCCACTCATTGAAATCATATTCACATTCACATTTACATATGTCATATTCATAGAAGCATTAATGACCTTACAAAATGATTCTTAATAAAGATAGAACCATAACTAATTCCAAAACATTTACTCAATCATCGTAAAATTATATACAAAATAACAAAAAAAAGTTTATAAACACATAAAATAACATGTCTGTATGAGTTTATCAACTAAATATTACTATTTTCTTATTAGAAACCATCTGTTTATTTCTCTTTCTTATGTAAAAGGAATGAATATTTGTGAGCGATTTGTATAGTTGTATTTTTTGAAACATGAAAGATCAAAGCATTGTCAATAAGTTAAAAAGTGCTCTTTTATGGTTCCAAATTATAGATAATTGTGTATATTACACCTTGAAATGGGTGCGTTGGATTTTCTTCAGAACATCCAAACCTCATTAGTGGGGCAATTAGAATAATTTACGTGCATGCCTGTACAGGGTAATTGCAAAAAAAGAGAGAATAATGATAAAACAAAATGAGAAAAGGAAAGAACAACTCCTCACAGGCTGTCGTACACATCCATAAAAATACATCTCTATTCAGAATTCATAATTGAGTTTGTCTCTTATTAAGAATACCTGAGAAGACAATGCGAAAGGTTGACTCATCTACGTAATGTCTGAGAACATGAAGAAAGAGTCTGATGGGCTACGTCTCCAATGAAGAGGATAAAGTATATATGAAAACATGTTCGGGTAATGCGTTCAATTCTAGCTATAAAACCAACATAACCAATGAAGATGACAGGCCATCAGAGTATATTCTGATGGAATAAAAAGTCCCTATATAAACTCAATGAAAAGATGGATTTGCGCAAGTAAATGTTTTTGGTTCCTAAGATTTTCTCTACAAATTTTGAGGGACATGTTGATGAAGGGTGCTCCCCTTAATACCACAAACACATAATAGAAATAGAGAAACAACAACAATAATATGCAAGAACAGAAAATTGGCTTCTTATTATCTCCACAAATGTGGAATTACAAACTTTCAGAATTACAATATGCAAAGCCACATGGGAATTCCCTTACAATATTCTATAAGACAAAGCCTCGAATCAATACCCAGATCTACTACCCAGAACTGTCCTAGACAACACTACAGGCCTTCTTAATATAGGCAATTTCCACCGCCTGAGAAGGTTCTAGAAATTTAGCCCTTAGGGCCGACCAAACTTAGAATTATTTTATTTTACAATTTATTACATCAAAGTCGGCTCAAAATGAGTTTTGAAACTCAAACAGAAATTTTGAAGAAAAATTATTTTCCACCATTTCAGGTGACCCAACTTCCGAAGACCATAAGTCATCGCCCGTTGACCCGATTGGCTATTATAACCCCATTTTGGAAATGCCACAAAGCGTTCTACAGGCTTGACTCGCGCAAAGCATTTCTCACCCAAATTTTTAACCTCACCCGAGGCCTCTAAAGCCTTCAAAACTAAGTTCAAAGTTTCTGTACCCTGCTGCCAATACCGAAAATCTTCAATATCTTCAAAACTACACCTGATCTAGCCATGAAACTTTGCTGGCAGGCTGATATGACTGAGATGAACCTCCATATGTAAAATCAGACATTCCAAGATCGTAAGACCAACTTACTAAAAATAGCAAGTTTCCATAAATAGCAACTCTGCACAAGATAGCCCTTATTGAATACAAAAACAAAAATATTTTTGGGTGATGCAAGATTGCTCTTACACCTAGGATGCTCCTGCATCAGACACCCGGGGTAATTTAAGAAGTGACCCTGTCACGACTCAGGTGTGCAGAGGAAAACCAAGATGGTTAACCTCCTCCTATTTTAGCCATGATGAATCTTCAATAGGTCATCCTTTTTATTTGACCAAATACTCTTCATATGTCCTGTTCCTTGTGCTTCTGCCAACACGACTGTCCAGTATATCTTCAATCTCCTTGATATCTGAACTGGTTGTTGGAATACTCCACTGTGCTGCTGCAACCTCATCTTCAACACCTCCTTCATGATACTCTGTCAAATCTAAAATGTTAAACACTGGTGAAATATTCAGCTCAGTAGGCAATCCTACATCATATGCATTTCCTGAATCATGCTTCTTCAGTATCTTACATGGTCCAAAATTCTTCATTTTCAACTTGTTATATGTACCAACCGAAAATCGCTCCTTCCGCAAATGAACCATGACTTCATCTCCAACCTAAAATTTCTTATGCCTCCTCTTCTCATCTACCTTAGCCTTATACTGCACATTCATCTTGGTAATATGTTTCCTCACCTCCTCATGGATGTTCTTCAAATGTTCTGCAAAATCTTCAGCTTCAGCACTACTTATTTCTCCTTTATTTATCTTTCTCAACTCAGATGCATTTCTTGGACTACTTCCATATACAATCTGGAATGGTGATTTACCAGTGCTCATGTTTACCGAATTATTGTATGCAAATTCTGCTTGTGGTAAAATCAAATCTCATTCTGTTTGCTTATCTCCAACTAAACATCTCAGAAAATTTCTCAAACTTCTATTCACCACCTCTGTCTATCCATCAGTCTATGGATGATGTGGTGAACTGAACTTCAAATCTATCTTCAACTTCTTCCACAATGTCTGCCAAAAATATCCAACAAACTTAGTATCTCGATCTGAAAATATGGTCTTTGGCAAACTATGTAGTCTCACCACTTCTCTGAAAAATAATTCTACTACATGAACAGCATCATTAGTCTTCTTGCAGGGAATGAAATGTGTCATCTTCAAAAATCTATCAACTACTACAAAAATTGAATCATGTCCCCGCTGTGTCCTCAGTAAACCAAGAACAAAGTCCATACTGATATCCTCCCAAGGCTTCTCTGGTACAGGTAATGGCTGATACAACCTTATATTTTGCTTCACTCCTTTCGCCATCTAACATACTCTGCAACTCTGTACAAACTTTTTCACATCTTGCTGCAATTGTGGCCAATAATAATTCTCACCAACCAAAGCAAGGGTTTTATCATGATGAAAATATCCAGCCAATCCTCCACTATGCTTCTCCTTGATGAGATTCTCCCTCATAGAACTTCGTGGAATGCACAACTGACTCCCTCTGAATAGCATATCATCTTGGATAATAAAATCCAGCTATTGTGTCTTGTCTAGAGTAGCAGGCTCTTTACAAGCTTTCCAAGCTCCACCAAAATCAGGATCCTCTGGATACAAATTCTTGAATTCCTTGAACTCAACCACCTCAATCTGCATCTCTGTCAGCAATAGTTGTCTTCTGCTAAGAACATCTGCAACCCTGTTTGACTTTCCACTTCTGTGTTTCAAAACAAATGTATAACTCTGCAAAAACTCAACCCATTTCAAATGCCTTTGATTCAACTTTCCTTGACTATTCAAATATTGCAACGCTTGATAATCAGTATACAAAAAAAACTCTTTAGGAAGCAGATAATGTCTCCACTTCTTTAATGCCTGAACTATAGCATAAAATTTCTGATCATAGATAGAATATTTTCTCTTGACATCATTTAACTTCTCACTAAAATAAGCAACAGGTTTACCTTCTTGGCTCATGACAGCTCCTATTGCAGTACCACTAGCATCACAATCTACTTGAAACACCTTATTAAAATTTAGAAGTGCTAAAACAGGTTGTTCTGTAACTTTTTGTTTCAACAATTGAAAAAAAAATTTTGCCTCATTAGTCCACTTAAACTCTTTTCTATCCCCTCTCATTGTTTCAGTCAAGGGTCCACAAATACTACTAAAATTTCTGATAAACTTTCTGTAAAAGCTAGTTAAACCATGAAAAGATCTTACCTCAGTAGCACTCCTTGGAGTAGACCATTCAAAGATAGCATGTACCTTCTTTGGGTCTATTTTTAGACCCTCTGCTGAAACTACAAATCCCAAATACACTAACTCTTTCTTCACAAAACTGCACTTCTTCAAATTAATCAACAATTTCTCATCTCTCAACTTCTCAAACACCATATGAATATGCATCATATGTTCCTCCAATGTCTTGCTAAAGATCAAAATATCATCTAGGTAAACAATGACAAACTTACCCAGAAATTCTTTCAGAACCTCGTTCATGAGCCGCATGAAAGTGCTCAGTGCATTGGTTAGCCCAAAAGGCTTGACTAACCACTCATACAGTCCTTCCTTTGTCTTGAAGGCAGTCTTCCATTCATCTCCTTCTCTGATCTGAATCTGGTGATATCCACTTTTCAGATCTATCTTTGAGAAATACACAGCCCCACTCAAACAATCCATAATATCATCCATTCGTGGCAATGGAAACCTATAGTTGATTGTGATCTTGTTTATCGCTCTGAAATCTGTACACATCCTCCACTCTCCATTCTTCTTTGGTGCTAATACCACTGGTACAGCATAGGGACTCGGGCTCTCTCGAATCAACCCTTTCTGTAATAATTCATGTACTTGTCTATTCAACTCTTCACTTTCTGCTGGTGTCATTCTGTGTCCTACCTTGTTTGGCAAACTGGCTCATGGAATCAAATCCATCTGATGACTGATCTTTCTTACTGGTGGTAATCCATCAGGTACATTATCAGATACAATATCCTAAAACTCATTTAACAAATCTACAACCTCTACAGGTACATCCTCTACTTCTTTTTTACCAACTTTTAGAATTAAAGCAAAACACACATGCTCATGCCTCATACCATCTAGAAATTTTCTTCCATCAACAAATGTTATTCTTGCATTACCACATACCTTTTCTTCGGTCTCCTTCAATGGCTTTAGCTTATGTCGTACTTCATCCTTTGTCAAGGAATAGGTATTCGCACGACCATTGTGTACAGCACATCTGTCAAACTGTCACGGTCTACCCAACAACATATGACATGCATCCATAGAGATGATATCACATAGTACCTCATCTTGGTACACGTCGATCTTGAAATTTACCAGGCACTGTTCACTGACCATGACCTTATGGTCATCCTGCACCTAGGCAATCCGATATGGATGTGGGTGTTTCTGTCTCTTGAGCTTCAACTTTGTCACCATCTCTTCTGACACCAAATTGTCAGTACTTCCACTATCGATAATCACATCACAGCATTTACTCTCACACTTGCATCTAGTGCGAAATAGGCTCCTCCTTTGTTCAAGTTCATTCTCACCACTCAGCAAGACTCTTCTGTTAATTAGTGTTTCTCCTTTTTCAGCATCTTCAAAATTTGATGATCTAGCATCTTCATCTACATGTGCAACTCTGACCTGGCCTTCATTTCTCCTATCTGTTCTGTCTTGGCTCTGAGGACATTCAAATGCCCTATGACCTTCTTCTCCACAATGAAAATATGTTCCACGGAAGCCTCCTCTTCCACATCGTTGTCCTCTTCCTCTTCCTCTCTGATCTTTATTACTCTGATCCTGGAAATGATTGGAATTATTTCCTCTCTGATTCTGACTGCTACTGGCCTCATCCTTCTTTTTCGGATCTTCATTTCGGCCACCATATGACCGTCCACCAGATTTTCCACCATGACCTCTTCCATTTTGTCTGCTCTCAAACTTCTTGTTCAATTTTTCCTCTACTTTTAGGGCAAACTGGTATGCCTCCTCAATACTATTCATTCGAACCAGATTCAACTCCTTCTGAATGCTTGGCCTTAACCCATTAAGGTATCGGGCAACTTTCTCCTTATCAGCTTTTGCATGGCTTGTTCTAATGAGGAGTCGATAGAACTCTTCTGTATACTCCTGAACAGATCTTGCTGCTTGTTTCAAACTTTGCATTTTCTTTACTAGGTCAAGCTTATAATCAACAGAAATGAACTGTCGCTTCAATTTATCCACCATCTGATCTCATCTTGTGATTTTATCTTTCCCTCTTCTATTTCGCTCCAATTGAATTTCTTGCCACCAGATCTTCGCATGACCTTTCAATCTGGCCTTCGCAAATTTGACCCTATCAGGATCCTCAACATCTTCATACTCAAAATATTCCTCACATTCATTGATCTAGTTGATCAATTCCTCTAGGTTAAGATTTCCAAAAAATGTAGGAACCTCAATCTTAGGTCTTTTCCCAATCTTGGAAATCGCCCGAAAAAGTCTTTCTTCCTCCTAGTTCACAATTTCAGCTTCTCCTTCTTGATATTCTTCTTCAGCTTCATCCTCACTTTCATCTCTGACATTAAGATTCATTCATCTGTGAATCTCTTCTTGAAATGCTCGCACTTGTTTCTGCAACTCTCTAACCTCAAGTGTCACAACACCAGCTCTTCCACCACGTTCTCTTCATGGAGGCATTTTCACAATGCGCACTGAAACCCTAACCACGGTCCTGGTGCAAACTACCTCACAGTCAGCAATCTGTTTACACACTTAAGAACTCCTACTCTGATACCACTTGATGAAAGTGCTCCCCTTAATACCACAAACATATAACAGAAATAGAAAAATAACAACAATAATATGCAAGAACAGAAAATTGGCTTCTTATAATCTCCACAAATGTGGAATTACAAACTTTCAGAATTACAATATGCAAAGCCACATGGGCATTCCCTTACAATATTCTGTAGGACAATGCTTCAAATCCATACCTAGGTCTACTACCCAGAACTGTCCTAGACAACACTACAGGCCTTCTTAATATAGGCAATTTTCACCGCCCGAGAAGGTTCTAGAAATTTAGCCCTTAGGGTCGACCAAACTTAGAATTATTTTATTTTACAATTTATTACATCAAAGTCGGCTCAAAATGAGTTTTGAAACCCAAACAAAATTTTTGAAAAAGATTATTTTTCACCATTTTAGGTGACCCAACTTCTGAAGACCATAAGTCATCGCCCATTGACCCGATTGACTATTATAACCCCATTCTAAAAACACCACGAAGCGCTCTACAAGCTTGACTCGTGCAAAGCACTTGTCACCCAAATTTTCAACCTTATCCAGGGCTTCTAAAGCTTTCAAAACTAAGTTTGAAGTTTCTGTACCCTGCTGCCAATACCGAAAATCTTCAATATCTTCAAAACTACACCTGATCTAGCCATGAAAATTTGCTGGCAAGCTGATATGACTGAGATGAACCTCCATATGTAAAATCAAACATTCTGAGATCGTAAGACCAACTTACTAAAAATAACAAGTTTCCATAAATAGCAACTCTGCACAAGATAGCCCTTATTGAATGCAAAAATAGAAATATTTTTAGATGATGCAAGATTGCTCTTACACCCAAGATGCTCCTGCATCACATGTTTATCTCTAGTAGTAGATAGAATAGTCCCACCCAATTGGCGGGAATGGGAGGTCTAGCTTCTCTTCTCTTATTTTCTGTGTACTCTTTCTTGTAATGATGGCTTTGTGTTTTTCTTTCCTTGCAGGTGAGTGGATTTGCATCCATGGTGAAGAAGCAACTAGACGTGCTGATAGCTCTGGACATGGCAAAAACTCAATGGTACCATTTCACGGCCATTGTAATTACCAGAATGGGCTTCTTCACCGACGCCTACGATATCTTCTGCATTACGACTATCACCAAACTGCTCGAATGAATCTATTATCCTGAAAACTCGCTGCCAGGGGCAAAGGGGCCACCGGGGTTGCCCCAGAATATATTATCTATAGTCGCAGGGGTGGCCTTGTGTGGAACATTGGTGGGGCGGCTCTTCTTCGGGTATATGGGCGACAAACTGGGCCTAAAGAAAGTGTACAGAATGACGCTCTTGCTCATGATTGTTTGCTCCATCACCCAAGGTCTCCCATTCAGCAAATCCAGGAAAGGCTTGATAGCAACCCTCTATTTTACTAGATTCTGGATTGGCTTCGGCATAGGCGGTGATTATCCCTTGTCCGCCACCATCATGTCTGAGTACGCCAACAAGAAGATGAGAGGAAGCTTCCTCACCACCGTCTTCGCCATGCAAGGTTTCGGCATCCTCACGGGCGGTCTAGTATCTCTCATCATCTCTGCCGCATTTAGGAAGTACGAGGAAGGCATTCCATGCGACAAAGTAGTCGATGCAGCAGACTATGTATGGAGAATTATCCTCATGTTCAGTGCACTCCTGGTGGTGCTGACGTTCTACTAGCGAATGAAGATGCTGGAGACCATGCGCTACATGGCCCTGGTAGCCAAGAACGCAAAAAAAAGTGGCGGCAGACATGTCACGAGTTCTGAAGGTCGATATCGAAGAAAACCAAAGTAAAACGCAGCCAAATGCGCTGGAATTCGGAATGTTTTCTATGCAGTTCTTGAGACGCCATGGGAAACACCTCGTAGGCACGACCACCACTTGGTTTCTTCTTGACATCGCCTTCTACAGCCAAAACCTGTTTCAGAAGGATATGTTTAAGGCGGTGGGTTGGATCCCTAAATCCAGCGAAATGAGAGCCATAGAAAAAGTACAGACGATCGCATGGGCACAGGTGAGAATTGCGATGCTTTCAATAATCCTGGGGTACTGGTTCACTATATTTCTGATCGACCAATTAGGCCACTTTGTCATTCAGCTAATGGGTTTCTTCTTCATGTTCACCTTCATGCTCGTGCTCGCTGTCGACTACAACTACTGGGTGCATCATAACAGGTATGGGTTCCTTGTTTTGTATGCGCTCACCTTTTTCTTTGCGAACTTTGGGCCCAACAGCACCACATTCATTGTCCCGGCTGAGCTTTTCCCAGCCAGATTCTAGTTGACTTGCCACGGCATATCGACTGCGTGCGGAAAGGCAGGGACCATCGTTGGCACTTTCGGCGCTGGGTATCTTGCTCTAGACAACAAGCACCTCAAGATGGCTCTGATCATACTCGTTTGTACGAATGCTCTGGGTTTCATTTTCACATTTCTTGTGCCTGAAACAAATGGCCGATCCCTTGAAGAAATCTCTGGAGAAACCGATGAGGTAGAAGAGGAGGTGAAGGGCCCCTAAAATTCCACATACTCTGGTAGTGTAGCCAAATTCTTGTTTCTCATAGCATGTATTACTGTCTATCTAGAGTAGCTTGGATAATATTATGCTATATGGCTTATTATGCTATAGGGTTGTAGAGGCATGTTTTATGGGCACTAGGGTCTTTATTTGGCCTTAGTTGTAGGAAGGAATGAACAAATAAATGGCGTGGCGTTTCAAAAGCCATTGCCTAATAGAAATGAATGGCTACCACTTGGTAATAATAATAATCCTGCACAAAGTAATTTATCTTATAATTATTATTTTTATTTGAAGAGTGCATATTGTATATTTAATGTTATTATTAAAGGTTGTAAATATTAATATAGAGATATTTTTGAATTTTAAGGGTAAATTATAAACATATCATTTTTTATGTTGTAATTGTAATAAAAAATAATTTATAAGATAAATGAAAACAATCAAGATTATAGAATAATTCTTTAATTTGTATATAATGTAAGTAAAATAAAAAATAGTTCTAAAATAGAAAAAATAATTCCTATGTACTTCATATCATTGGATTGTTTTTTGTAGATGCAATTAAGATATATGTATTAATATAAATATGTTAGTGCTCCTTTAATCTAGCCGTAATTTCATTTAAATACATGGTTTGTTAATGGGCTTCAATGGGTTCATCCTCTCCCACAAAAGGTTGATATGGGGTCATGGATACCACTTGATGAAGGATGTATAAAAGTCAATTTTCACGGGGCCTTAAAAGGCAACCCGGGGCCTTCAGGTGTTGGGTATGTAGTTTGTGATTGGACAAGTAACATCTTGATGATTAGAGCAATAAGTTCGATGGACGAGACAAGCAACCAGACTGAGGTTTAGGAAAACTTCATAGCAATCAAAACAATAAAGAATCTCAATGTGTTAAATTCCATTTGGAAGGTAATTCCTTAATTATAATAAACACCATAATAGAAGGGGAGCTAGGTGTATGGTATTTGAATAAACATATATGAAGAATCAAAGTATTGCTATGCTCTTTTGGAGAATAAAAAATTACTCATGTAAGGAGTGAGGGGAGTGAAGTGGTCAATGTAATGTCAAATGTAGGGTTCTCATCGAAAGAACAAGGCAAAGTAGAAGTGGTAGGGGATAAGAGGGAGACTCTTCTAAGAACTATCCTAGTTCTTCACTAAGTCTATTTTCAAACTTTTTAGGGATTCTTCTCCCTCGGAACTCTATCACCTGAGGAGGTCCACATAGTTGTCCTCCCACTCTCTTAGAGTTTCCCTACCAATTTAGATTGCTCTCTCCTCCCATGAACTCACATTAGTAAGTTCATTCACTAGTCTCTTTTTCCCTCTTTTGGTTATCTTATAGGTGTCGAGGGCTCTCCTCCAATCTATTCCTTCAATGAAAAACTCTTCTAGACTAGTCTAGAAGTCATCTCTATCAGATTGATGATAAGAACTCCTACAAGTAATTTTCCAGTTGCTTGTTCCTAACTGGGCAATGACTGTGCTCGCCTAGTGTAAGGTCACAAACTTGGCCAATCCCATCTTTAGACTTCCTAATTGATTAAAGAAATTGTACAATGACTCCTCTCCCATGTTCCAACAGGCTTTGATGAACATGCGGTGGGGGGTGAAATCACAATAGTGTGTCCCAATTTTTGGGATGAAGGAAATCAGTTTTCCAACAAAAAAATCAATTTTAGTGCCTTCGCTCCAAGTACCCTATTCACGCGAAGGGGATGATTGCCTTCACCTAAAGTACCCTACATGGGGTACTTCATGCGAAGGGGGGTCTTTGCATGAAGTACCCTACATAGGGTACTTTGCGCAAATCCCCCTTCGTGCGAAGCCACTTTTTCATCAGATTTTTTTATAAATTTGGACTTCCTATTTCATTTTTACCATTTTCTGTTTGAGAATTTGGGCACCTGGTGCTTAGAGCGAACCCATGACGTCCACTATGACATCAGCACCTCCCAAGCTTTTTCAACCTCTTCAGATTGTTAGTAGTATTAGGTACATGCATTTTTCTCATTTTTTATTGTAAATTATATGTTTTATATTTATTTTAGTTAGTTATTTGTTTTAAATAACTTTTAGTTTGTAGAAATGTTAGAAAATCATAGTTAAATTTTAGAATATGTTAGAAAATGATAGTACAATGTTAGAATATGTTAGAAAATTGTAGTAGTATTGTTAGAAAATCATAGTAGAACTGTTAGAAAATGTTAGAAAATATTAAAAAACCAGAGTATAAATGTTAGAATGTGTTAGCAAATGTTAAAAAATCATAACTTAGTATACATTAGAAAATAGTAGAAATTGTAAATTAGTATACATTAGAAAATATTAGAAATTTGTAACTTCTAGTATACATTAGAAAATATTATAAAAATGTAGTAGAATGTTAGCAAATGTTATAAAATTGTAACTTAGTATGTTAGACAATGATAGAAAATCATAGTAGTTTGTTAGCAAATGTTAGAAAATATTTATAAAACATTAGAAACTGTAACTTAGAAATGTTAGAAAATGTTAGAAAAGATTAAGATCTTATAAAAATTATTCAAAATATTTGTATTTAAATTTCTTTTAAAGTTAGTAAATATTAAGAAAATCTCTCTCTCTCTCTCTCTCTCTCTCTCTCTCTCTCTCTCTCTCTCTCTCAATTATGTACATATGTTTTAGGGTTACATGTATAAATGTTATTCATGTAGAGTTAGATGTTAAAATATTATCCTAGAAGGACCGAGCATTAGTACATCCTAGTATCCTTTAAGACCCTTAGAGGACCCATCTAGGACACCTTAGAACCCTTTAGGACCCCTATTGTGACATCTAAGGACCCTTTAGGGCTATTAGTACACCCTAGATTCTTTTAGGACCCCTATTGTGACAAAACTCTTTAAGAACCTTTATCATCCTTAAGACCTAGAATATCACCATTTAAGACCTAATAGGACCCCTTAAGACTTAATAAGACTGGACTTAAGACCTAATCGGACTAATATGACCTATTAAAACTAATTAGTACATCCTAGGACGCTTAAGATGGTCTAATAAGACAACTTACTTGACCTAATAGGACCTATTAATACCAATTAGTACATCAAAGAACCCTTTAAGACTATTAGTACACCCTAGGTTCCTTTAGGACCCCTATTGTGACATAAAACTCTTTAAGAACACTTAGGATCCTTGACCATCATTGGCACTTTCAGCGCTGGGTATCTTTCTCTAAACAACAAGCACCTCAAGACAGCTCTGATCATACTCATTTGTATGAATGCTCTGGGTTTCATTTTCATGCTTCTTGTGCTTGAAACAAATGACCGATCCATCAAAGAAATCTCTAGAGAAACCAATGAGGTAGAAGAAGAGGAAAAGGGCCCTAAAATTCTACATACTTTGGTAGTGTAGCCAAATTCTCATTTCTTGTAGTATGTATTACTGTCTATCTAGAGTAGCTTGGATAATATTATGCTATATGGCTTATTATGCTTATAGAAGCATGTTTTATGGGCACTAGGGTCTTTATTTGGCCTTTATCGTAGGAATGAATGAACATAATAAATGGCGTGGCATTTTTAAAGCCATTGCCTAGTAGAAATAAATGGCTACCACTTGGTAATAATAATAACCCTACACAAAGTAATTTTATTTTATTTATATTAGTTTTATTTGAAGAGTTTTACGTGTAATTTTAAAAGTAGTACATATTGTATATTTAATGTTATTATCAAAGGTTGTAAATATTAAAATTGAGATATTTTGAATTTTAAAGGTAAATTACAAATATATAAAATTTTTTGTTGTAATTGTAATAAAAAAATAATTTATAAGATAAATGAAAAAAAATCAAGATTATAGAATAATTCTTTAATTTTTATATAATGTAAGTAAAATAAAAAAAATAGTTCTAAAATAGAAAAATAACTCCTATGTACTTCATATCATTGGATTCTTTTTTTTTGGATGCAAATAAGATACATGTATTAGCATAACTATTTTAGTGCTTCTTTAATCTAGCTGCAATTTCATTTAGATACATGGTATGTTAATGGGCTTCAATGGGTTCATCCTCTCCCACAAAAGGTTGATGTAGGGTCATGGATACCACTTGATGAAGGATGTATAAATGTCAATTTTCACGGGGCCTCGAAAGGCAACATGGGACATTCAGGTATGTAGTTTGTGATTGGAGAAGTAACATCTTGATAATTAGAGAAAGAAGTTTGATGGATGGGACAAACAACAAGAATAAGGTTTAGGCAACCTTTATAGCAATCAAAACAACAAAGAATCTCAACATTTTAAATTCCATTTGGAAGGGGATTCCTTAATTATCATAAACACCATAATAGAAGGGGATTCCATAATTATCAGTAACCTAGATAGAATGAAGGGGGAAGTTTTGTGAGTAATTAAATCATATGTGGAGCCCCAATGGACTGGTGGGATAATTTTGATTTTAGCCATGGTAAAGCTAGAAGTTGGTTTTAGGGTAGAGGGAGGAAATTGGAGAGTAGTGGAAGGAACATTGCAGAGTGATCTAAAAACTATAGTGAGTGTGCTTACTCAACTAAGTTCTTCATTTATTAGATTTGGAATTAGTTTCTTAACTTACTTAATCTCAAATTTATGCCAAGATCTTTTATTAATGGGTTTGAATCTAATATGAAAACTCAATCCATTAACCTTATGAGCTCATTGATTAGTGTCATTTTTCACTTCCAAACTAAGTTCAATGCGGAATAAAGAAATATATAATCAACAATTAAGTAAAACTAATAAACACATATAAACATTGGAAGAGCACATAAGCTAAATAAACCATATGAGACGAGCAATGTCTGATAACAGAGCTCACCAAACTCTGGCTATGTCTCTAGTTCTTTTTGAAAATGAATCATTCTATTCCTTCTTCTACAAGACATTGGGACCTTCTCACAAGTGTTACCAAAAAAAAATACCTTCTCCTTAAACAAGGATTCAAGAAGGCATCACACACTTATGACCTTACTCAAGATATCAGAAAGTAAAACCCCTTATAATGCCAACTTTTCTATCCTCTGGAATGAATATTCAAGCTCCTACACCCCCATTTTATAGACAAAATATGCCTTAATAAGGCTTAAAACAATAAAATAACCCCCTTTTACAAAAATTACCTCTTAGTAATTCATTTACCTACCCCCTTTTTGGGTCTATGCATTTTTTGGATTGTAAATAACCATATAGGGGTTAGTTTTAACAATATTTAGGATGAAACCTATTTAAAACAAACACAACCCACAAATATTACAAGGTCACTAAGCGACTTAGCTATCAAAAACTATTTTGGTTGGTAGGGAGTCAAGGGTTCGAGCCCCACCAACTACCTTTAGTAGCTAACTTAAAATGATAACATAACAAATCAATAATGTCACCCATAAATAGTAAGTGCACTGCATTTGGTGTAATTGTTGATCTGTTTATTGAAGATGGGTGGTTATGGGGTCAAATCCCCTTAACAACATTTTGTTAAAGGGTTAAAAATAACTTAGAAAAGGAGAGATGTAAGGTGTCATGTGGCACACAGTCGATGTGCCATGTGGCAATATTAAATTTGACACCTAATGACATGTGTCAACACTCAATTTCTCATGACGGATGCCACATTGTTGTAACATCATCATACAAGTCATTGATTATGATGCCATGTCACCATGATGACATCATCATTATATTGTCCAGTCAACAAATCAGCCCAAAACTTTGACCCCTGATAACTTTTGCATACAAACATTATTTTCAAAATATAATATAGTTCCAGAATCAACATGACAAGCACTATGAGTTGGCATCATTTTTTCCTAGATTTGAGACAATAATTTTCTTTCCTTTTTGAACATTCGATTCACCTATTTGACTGATACAAGCTCCTTTTGACCTTGTTCAAGTTGTATTGGGACTATTTCGATGAATACTTTGAAACGGTGTTGCTTCTGTAGATACTTGAAACAATTGAATTTTTAGGGTCTCAAGATCCATCTGAAGCAACCCTCCCCACTGAAAAAATTTTGGTCTCCAAAAGTGTACTATTCCTTTGAAATGTGTCCCTCTTTGCATTATTCCAATTAAAAACCTCAACATTAGGAAGTATACATTGCCACATCTACCTCTAGGGGTCTTGCACTTTGACAATGCATTGTAAATCATGAGGTTACCTATTGCCACATTTTGCCTCTAGGGGTCTTATATTCCCTTAACACTAGGAATTCAAAGCTCACTAAGATATAGTTTAAAATGGAAATTAAATACCAAGAGAAAGAAGAAAAAATGAGCATGGTAAACCTGTCTCTCAGTGCTTCTCACGGTGGTAGTTCTCATTCTGCATCTCTAGCCTAGTCATCTTTACTAGTATGTTTCTGATGCTCCTCCAAACTACTTGAACATGGGAATTTTTCCTCAAAGTAAAACATTCCTTCTCAAATTTGTACTATGAAATGGCTGATTATGTGCTTCACCATGCAACTATGTCTATGTTCACCTCAACACTAAGGCCATAAAAGAATTGCTTTAGGAACATCGGTCATGAACTGACTGATTTGGACTGATTTTTTAAGCTGAGGACATTCAAGCATATCTTAGATGTTCTCTGCAACTCTGAGTCACCATGTAGAATTATCAACTAGATTTATCCACTAAAATTCATCGAGTGCTTCTTTCCTTGACATAGGAACAACAAAAAGAAATTCACTTCGATAATTCTTACCAACTAAGCACTTCAGATTTCATCTGATTCACCTATTTGTTTGAACCTTTGACAACAGATAACTTGAGCATATGATCTCCTTTTGACCTTTTTCAAGTTCCATCGGGGATGGGTCGATGAATACTTTAACATGGTGTTACTTTCATAGATATTTGGAACAATTGAATTTTTAGGGTCTCAAGATCCACCTAGATCAAACCTCCCCACTAAAAATATTTTGGTCTCTAAAAGTGTATTATTCCTTTGAAATGTGTCCCTCTTTGCATTATGCCAATCAACAACCTCAACAATAGGAAGTACACACTACCACATCTACCTCTAGGGGTCTTACACTTCGATAATCCATTGTTAGTCATGAACTTGGCTATTGCCACATCTTCCCTCTAGGAGTCTTACATTTTGAAAAAACTAGGACTTTAAAGGTCACTAAGATACAGTTCAAAATAGAACTTACATACCAAAGGAAATAAGAAAATATGAGCATGGTAAACTTGTCTCTCAGTGCTTCTCATGGTGGTAGTTCTCATTCTGCATCTTTGACCTAGTCATCTTTACTGGCATGCTTATGATGCTCCTCCAAACTGCTCAAGCATGGTAATTGGGCCTCAGCGTGAAACATTCCTTCTCAAATTTTTACTTCAGAATGGTTGATTATGGGATTCACCATGCAACTCTATCTATGTTTTCCTGAGAAATATGGCCATGAAAAAAGACCTTCAGGAACATCTGTCATCAACTGATTGATTTGGACTGAGTCTTCAAGCTGTGAAAATTTAGGCATATCTTAGACATTCTCTGCAACTCTGAGTCACCGCGTAGAATGATCAACTAGAGTTGTCCTCTAAACTTCATCAGGTGCTTCTTTCCTTGACATAGGAACAAAAGACATTTTCTTGATTTGAGAATTCTTGTCAACTAAGAACTTCAGATTTCAAAAATTTATAATTGTGCAAAAAGAAGTGTTCAATCATTTTATTTTCCAAAAAATACCTATTGTGTGGAAGACATTGCCTCTCAGGGCAGTCTTAAGTGTTGTTACATGGAGCCTAATCAGACTCAAAGATTAAGTTTTCCCCACTATTATCAACACAAATTTCCCCTAAATTATTCAACGAGGGTTTAGGGGCATTGCTCCCAAGATGGGGGTCAAGGGGCAGCTACCTTGGGCATAAACTCCCATTACCACATGCTATTCTTAAAATTTTGACATAAAACAAGTAATCAAAAGTTACTCTCTCTTGTTCTAAATTTTTTATTTAGATTTTAATATTATATAAATAAAAATAGAAATATAATTATCCTACAAAAAAATATATTCTTTTGTTATTTTCTTTCACAAACATTTTTTCTTTTAAAAAAAAAATTTAAAATTTTTTTTAAAATAAAAATATGTGATTAACTTCTCAATTTTGGACCATTGATTTTGAAAAATAAATTATCTATTTCATGTAAGAAATGTCTCACACAAATATTTTTAAATTTTACCTTTAATTTCCTCAAGTCACCTTGCACTAATTTGAATGATCCCAACAAAAAAGAAAACCCTTAGCCTAAGCTCTCCAAATCCTTAAATCATTTTATTATTATTTTTTCCAATAAAAATAAACAGAACCATTATTTTTTATTAAGCTACTTAAAAAGGCTCCAGAAGGAAACAAGCAGTAAGAAAACCTCCTATCCTAGCCAATACATTATTAACCAAAACAAGATAAGACCTATACATCATATACCATAAAAGATCCTCTGTCTCAGTAAATACACGCAAGAAACAAAGTCCCATTTTACCCCATGTCACATTTATATTATCAGACCCTTGGTTTAACCATACCATGGCATTGGCCGATGAAGGGGAGCCAGAATCCGGCGTGTCCTCTGGAACCCCTACGTACGATTTTGAAGCAGCAGAAAGGTCGTCGATGTTGAAAAATGCCAAGATGAACACCACATTGTCAAACAAATTATATTCCTCTACCAGACTGGGTACCAATTTGTGAAGTGAAATGTGGATATGAAAGTTTAATTCTCTGCACTCCAAAACAGTCGAAGACCGAGGGAAGTGGGTGTACCAGTGAGATGAATTCAACCTACAGCTATGCAGATACCCCAGCCAAGTATCGATAAAAAACCAATGCATGCAGAAGGCTGAGATCTTGTAACCTCACGCACGACAGAGGAGAAGTCGTCCTGCGCTTGAATGACTGTTGACCATGTGAAAACCAGAGGAAATCCTGAGGTGAAAAGAGCCACACTCGCTAAACATGAAAACTTGAAAATTTTAAAGATCCGAAAGAGGGACAATTTCTCTCTCCACCCAAGTGGCTCTCTTTTCCAGAGTTAGCGATTTCACTCATCATTTGATAATAATAATAATAATTATTATTATGTATCTTAGATGCAATTTACCTCTTTAATTAACCAATCATGTTTAATATTTTTTTTGACATCTATATATTTTGTATAGTTTTAAAATTAATACATATTTAATTAATTTAAATAAAACTATTTATTTGTTTTGTTATTGGTTGATAGTGGCAACAATAAGTAGAAAAATCATTTTTTTATGTTTTTATTGAAAAATAATAATAAATTTGCAATCCTTGACCGTATAGCTGGGAGGGAATCATTTAATACAAAATCTTTAAAATATTTTTGAATATCTTTCTTCCTTAGGTATTAATTACAAAGGTACCATTTTTTTGTTCATTGAATAATTTTAGTGATGAATAAATTTGATATTTATTGGTTGTTGAAACCCAAATAATAATTTGATAGGAATGATCTAAAGGCTAAATGCCTAAAAAAAATTAAGAACACTGCAGTCGTCTACTACAATACACAAAAATTATGTAATATATTAATACTTTTTATTTACTCTTATACTTTTGGTGAATTCCCTTAATAGATAATTGGCTCTTCAATTTTTTCAACTGAGAAATTTATCTTTTAATGTAAAATTAACCCGAGGCTTGCATTTGTCTTAGTTCATTGAGTATGACATGCCCAACATATTTTGATGTGATATTTTATCCATTTTTAATTCTTTGGCATATCTTTTATGGATTAGTTTTGGTCCTTGAATGTTCTACTATTGTTTACTGTATTTTAAAATGGTCACAAGAGGTAACATTTTTTAGAAAGGTTTAAAAAATTAGGAACTGAATCAAATGAATATATTAGAAGATTCAAAAATATGAGTTTATTTGTTTCAAGATAGTGATTAGTATTAAGTTTTAAAAGTAAATTTGTAAGATGCTCCAGAATTGAATATAGTTTGTAGGGTACATGTTTCTCTATTTTATTTTGTATCTTATTTTTTTCTTGTGAATGAAGCACTTTATTGCACTTCCTCACCTATTTTCCTACTGAATTTGGTCAAATCTATCAATTTCTTGAATTTTCAAGTGCTCGAATCCTTCATCTGCGATAAAAACCAACTTATCCTTAATCATATTCTCCTTTTTCTTCAAGCTCAGGATACTCTTAAAATTCTATGCCCTTCTAAAATCCTTGGCTTATTAAAGTTGTAATCTTTTTTTAACATCAACACCCTTGGCTTTGCACAATATGTTGAAGTTCCCATTAGACAAAGCAAGAGAGCTATATTTTTTTTAAAGAAGAAAAACATATTCGTTACAATAAATCCAACATATTAATTCAATTTTTTTTCCTCAATTTTTTGATGTCCTCTAATAAAAATAAAACTAGCACCAAAATTATGTCTAATTGTTATTACGAAATGAGGTACAATAGTCTATAGTAAAATGTAAGTAGCACTTGCATTCAAAGATTCAAATTGCTTATAAAATGAAATTTTCCTAATTTAATGCCCTTTCGCTGAAAAAAGAACTATAATTAAAGATGCCACTGAGCTAAGTTTGAAAAAGAAAATTCCTAAACTAAAATAGTGTAAAAGAAGAAACAAGGTCTAATATAGGACTTCTAAAGTGCACTAGCAATCCTGTTTGAGTGCATCAATAGCCCCATTTGATAGAGTACCATTTTAAATCCTGGTGGAATTCTTATGGCTAATTATTCTTAGTGATAGCGGTCCTGCTATTGCATGTTGAGATTTTCTCTACACATAATTTTGTTGTTTTTCCGCTCGCTTCAAAAGGCATTCTTGTTGCTTCCTTCCAATTCATTCTTGCCTTTGTTCTTAAATTTATGCTGAACAAAATTTCAGTCTTGTAAATTTCAAAATCTATATTATTATCTGCTAACAACCGTAACAGATTAATGGAACTAAAAGATAAAATAAGTGCATTATATAAAAATATATCTAAAAATTGTAAGCCAAGATTATATGCTAATCGCAATATTTTGCGGGTCATAAGGCTTCTTTGACATTGAGCTTAACAAAAAGTATGAAAATGTAAAGGATAAGATAAACAAGTGTTCCAATGACTCTTAAGGAGATCCAAGCTCAACTCGGGACATATATTTGATCGCAAATGTGGATAATTTTTGCAATAATTCCTTCTTATCTAGTAATTTAAGATTTCAGTTGAACTTTATTTATGACATTCTCTGAAATGAACTGAAATAATTTGGTTTGAAAAATAAGAAAGTTTCTAGAGAAGCTAATCATAATTTAGAAATCAACTTCTTTAATATCACTTTGTGGTCCATCCTCAAGTTCAGTGATCTTATTTACTTCCAATAGAATACACATTACTATAATGACTAATATGTGAGCATTCTTAGGACTGAAAATAGATGCAGAAGGGAAATTCACTTCTTAAGGGTAGCTATTTTTCTATTTTATTATTCTTGTTAGAAATTACCCCACTTCTTTTGTTATCCTCTTTGCAAAGAGTGCTAACCTAGAGTTAACTCCCAAGTTCTCAGCATGTGCGAACGACTAACAAAATAAGTTGAGCATTACATGACAAGACACCTTAATGCTTCTACTTACATAATATTAAAATCCATTATGTTATTTTTTAGATGCTAGAAGGGTAAAGATTATAGGAGGGTAATTCTATCTATCTGGATTGGGGATCGTGTACCTACCCTATGATTTCAGGTTTTTCAATATAATTATAGAAGAAATACATATATGTACTTAGCCACTGAAGTCAGTTTTTGAAGTACAAGAAGTACATAATAAATTCTCACAAAGATTAATAAATCTCAATGAATCAATTGTAAAAAGTGAATATTAGTAAATTACAAAATTGAATAACATAAAAGATCTCTTGTGAATGGAATTACCCTTAATTTTGGAGAGTTATGGAGTTACAAATTTCTACCAAACTATACATCAATATCTAACCTTTTCGGGGCTCAAAATATCCTAATTAGACCATACCTGGTAATTGAATAATTCATATGTGCAATTACTAGGATACATGATGAGTTGGATTAGGATAATTCTTCTTTTGTCTTCCCCCCTCCCCTTGCACTCTTTTTTTCAAATGTTTGTTGATGATTCATAAACTTGGGGTAGCAATGCTACATCCTTCTACATCATTTATGGATTATAAAACTAGTAATTGCAACTCGATATGCAATTTTTACGTCGAATAGATGTTATGTTATTTCAAATTTTTTATTTGTATGTTTTTTTTCTTTTTTTAAATATGATTGATTTAATAATTAATTTTAAAAAGTATTTTATTTTAATTTCTTTCTTTTTAATTTTTTATCTATTAGTTTTTATTAATTTTAAATATCATATTAATAAATATTAAATATAATTATATAAATAATAATAACAACATCGATCTAACAACCTTTACAAAGCTTGGTTTGAAAATTATTCTAAATTGCATAGTTTGACACTATTTAAAATCCTTTTTCTTTCCATAGAAATAGGCACTCAACCATCTATGATAATAACAATTCATTGTTGCAGATCGCCATAACACCTGACATGTCAGTTATTCTGCTGCTTTGCTCATCATTGGACTTGGATATGGTGACTTCACACTGTTAGAAGCTCAGTTCCAACTAGCTTCCTCAAAAGGAACTCCATTTAATATCTTAAACATAACAGCTAATAGTTGGGCGATCTAGGTTTTTATGTGTTGACAACTATACATATTGACAGTCCCTAGATGCAAAGATGTGCAAGCAACATGTGAACATGTGGATGGTCTGAATAGGAAATCAGCTAACATGTGGTATCAGTTAACCAAGTTTTATGCATCAGCATTTTGGACTGCTCACTACTGAATCGGGAACAAGAAAGTGATTTTTGGTAATTTTTTCATACTAGACCCATGTTTTATGTAGTATGATTCCCTCATCCTTCCATGGAATATTTACCCTCTTCTTCATTTTTAATTTGTTTTAGCAAATTGTATGAATTGTTGAAGAAAGCAGAATTTGAAGACATTTGTGTCTTGGTGTATGGTTTTCAAAATTGGAGTTCGTCTGAGAAAATTTTGTTGAAGCAAAGTGCTTACATCCCAAGCACATTTTGGTTTAACTTTATGTATAAAAAAATGTGCAAATCTTCTCGTCATTCCTGGCATTATCATGGTGGAAACTTGAAGTCCCTCAGATGTAAGTAGAATGCAGAGTAATTTTCGGCTTGTATTTTGAAAAAATATTTCATATCTGCAGGCATTATGTTCTTGATCCTTATTTTGAAGTATTCTGAGATAATTGTGGATTGCAAGAAACTCATCATTAACACTCATTAATCCTCCCCTGCGAAAAAAAATCCCAAAACTCATCATTAACACTTTTTACAGCAACAAGTAAATCTTCCTTCGTGAGCTTATTAACAACTCGTCTGATGTGAGTATATCCTTTTCAAATTTAGAGGTTAATTTATCCTCTGGTTTCATTTTGGTTTGATACTTTGAATTGTTTCTTTTTCTTGGTTCAAATGCCTATGTTTTAGCTCAGTATATAATGAATTGTTTCCATGGTTCAAATGCTTTGCGTTTTATATAATGAATTGTTTCTTCTTTTTGGTCTGGTTCAAATGCCTCTTTTTTAGATTAGTATATAATGAATCATTTTTCTTGTTCAAGTGCTTTTGATTTGGTATAATGAATGCTATTTGTTGTCTTGTGGAAGGAGAGCAAATTGAGGGCTTAGTGCTATTTTTTTGTAGTTTTGTTTTTCTTAACTTTGTAGAAGCAGATTTTGAAATCACAAGTGTTTTGAGATGCTGAGAGACATTTACTATGTGCAGGCTCTGGATAAAATTCATTTCAAGGGTTTGATAGACAAGAGTAAACTGGAAGCACAACTAGAGTTGTTTATTAGGATTATTCCTGACAAGGCTAACAAAACCTTTAGTATAGTTGATAGCAGGATTGGAATGACCAAAGAAGGTAAGTTTTTTTAGGAAAAAAAAGGTTAAAATCTAAAATGATACAGACGAGCATCAAATTATAATTCCAGAGATTAATGACAAATAATTTGTATGACAGATCTCGTGAACAATTTGGGGACAATTGCAAGGTCTGGAATGAAGGAATTCATGGAGGCCTTGCAGGTTGGGGCAGATGTAAGCATGATTGGGTAGTTTGGAGTGGGGTTTTACTCTGATTACCTGGTAGTAGAGAAAGTAATTGTGACTTCAAAGCACAATGATGACGAGCAGTACATCTAGGAGTCACAGGTCGGGGGGTCCTTCACTGTTACCAGGGATGTCAGCAGTGAGCCTCTAGGCAGAGGAACTAAGATAATTCTCTTTCTGAAAGAGGACCAGGCAAAATATTGTGTCATCTTGCCAAGGTTTCAAGAGTAGATTACTTTTATTTGCTAGGGTTTTTGGCTTTGGCCTTGACGAGGATTATGATCCTGCAGATGGAATATCTTGAAGAGAGAACCAGATTCCGATGCCCTAGCCGTGTTATTATGCTCATCTCCACAATAGATTCCTTCTTCCCTTGTTTAGAAGCTTCTAAAATCCTTTTCCCCACCCCGACCGCCTCTGTCTCCTCCAAAACACCTTTGTAAACCGAGGCCAGCATTTAACTATAGCAAGGTGGCATTTAACTACAGCAAGGTTAACTCCCGCAGGGTTAAGTTGAGGACATAACCAAACACAAACAATAAACGGACATGACAAAATAAACTGACATGATGGATTCAATCATCTTGCATGTGTACGGCATGCAAGATGACCCTTGATGAAATTAACCCAGCCGGATGTGTTTCATATATGAAACGCCTTCGGTTTAATGAGACGTTTTACGACTATCTTTCCATGTATCCAAATATCATTAATGGAACCTATAACATACACACTACGGAAATTTTAAATAGAAACATCTCTCAATGTGGAAAATAAACCTGCATCACACAAACGACAATATTCAACACTAGATTACTGTGGAGAAACTCTCGAGTGGATAGATTTGGTCTTTAGCTTTTGAGGGGTATGTGTATCTGTGAAAATAGATGGAGAATTCCTACACACTTGTGGGGAGGGAGAGGTATTCCTCTTATCTAAATTTCTTTGTTTTCTTACTTGTGATGATGGCTTTGTGTTTTTCTTTGTTTGCAGGTTAGTTGATTTGCAACCATGTCTAAGAAGTAGCTGGACTTAGCAAAAACACAATGGTACCATTTCATGGCTATTGTAATGGGCTTCTTTACCGACACCTACGATCTCTTCTACATTACCACTATCACAAGATTGCTTAGAAGAATCTATTATCCCAACATCTAGTAATTGGAGTTGCCCTCGAGTATATCATTAGCAGTCACGAGAGTTTCCTTAAGCGGAACATTGGTGGGGCAGGTCTTCTTCTGGTACATGGGTGACATACTTAGCTGAAAGAAAGTATATGACATGATGTTCATTCTCGTTATTGTTTGCTCCATTGCTCAAGGTCTCTCCTTCAATAGATCCAAGGAAGGCATGATGGCCGGCAGTGGCTAAATAGCCAAATATTTGTATGGATATACATGCATCCATGTCCCATCATTCGTCAAATCATTTTGGTAACCGTGAAGACATGATGCATCTTGAAATCTGAACTCTTTTAAGTATGAACTTTTATATTTATATGTATTTGTTTGTTTTAAAAGTGTTTTTAATCATTTATTTATTTTAATTTTGAATTAACTATAAGGATTTCAAAAGATAAAAAAATAGCCAGAGTATATCGGGAGAGGCCCAGCCTCAACCACACAAGTTTATGGAGTAGTAGAACATAAGTTACATAGCATAAAAGAGAGACCTAAGATAGAACATCACTAAGATCCTTGACTAGGCAGACCAACCCTTGGGGCCTTCCATCTAGACAATACTTTTCTTATCCTGAATTTGGGACAACATGGAGATTTGTTGATCGGTAGCATTTCTGTTGTGGTTGACTTCCTTGGTTAGCTTCTTTAAAGTTTCTTCAAAGTTGGCAAAGTTATCAATGTGACTTTTCTAGTCAAAGCCATCTTTAAGCTCATACACGAACATAGTGGCATGCCCAGCTTTAAGAAATCTTCTGAGCTTCCTTCTATCCAAAGTCCTGTTCACATTCACTTGCGAAGAAATTTTGAGATATGTGAGTTTTCAAAAAAAATCAGTAAGGGTCCTGGGGGAGTCTTGTTACCTTTCTTCATTTCTGCACTTCCAAATCTACTAAAGAATGTTAGAGGACAACATATTCCAGAATATATCCATATCATTTTAACACCTTCAATATAACCAGTAACAATTTCAAAGATGTTCACAAAAAAAGAATAGTTAATACCAAACATATGCCAAATACTTTTAGAAAAAGAGAAGTCAAATAAAATATGTCTAATAGTGTCCTGTCGACCATAAAACCTACAAATAGTATCACTAATAAGATCTTTTCTAACAGGAAGACGGTCAAGAAGTAACAACCATTTGAAGCACTTAATTTTAGGCTCAATAGGAGCCTTCCAAAGCCTGTCAAGATGTTTCTTCCATATAATATCATCCAGATTAGAATACTAGATTTTGTTAATGTGCCCAATGATGTCATTATTAGCAACAATAGTTTTATAAATTTCTTAGCTATAATCTTGTCCACCATAGTGCCATCAAGCCATTTAATTTTAAGGAATCTATGAGATTCAACATGGCAAGTCGAAGGTAGATCTTTACAAGATTTAACTATCATGTTGTAAGTTTTCTTTTACGAAGAAGGGATATTAAATTTGGAGCTGATATCCTCCCAGCTAATAAACATATCTTTTTCAAAAAGACAAATGAATTGAGAAATCCCTAGATTATTCCAATACTTGGCAGAGCATCCTTGTGAGAGAGAAAGAGGTTTACCAGCAAGATGAAGGTTCCACCAAATGGATCTTTCACCATAGATAAGATTATGATCATAGAAGGTTCTATTAGGGATGCACTTCTTAACATGTTCCCAAGCTTCCAGATAGTTCTAAAAATAGAGGACCCTTGAATAAGAATAGGAAAGTCTCCCTCAATGATATCACCAAAGGGGATGCTTTTCCAAGTTTTAGCCTTTTTAGGGATGCCTCTTTCAATATTACCCCTAAAGAGGACCTTCCATGGCTCATCTCCCTCCAAAGAGTGAAAGATCCATTTGGTGGTCAAGCCAATTCTTTGGAAAACGCAGAGCTCCAGTATATTTTAATAATTTTTAATATAGGTAGAATATTAATCATTTATATATTAAAAATAATAATAGTTTTTATTAGTAGTATGATAGAATAAAAATCTTACTCTACATAATAATAATGATAAGTATATTACTTTTTATTAATAGGATGTATAAAATATGTATAAATATTTTTCTCATAAAGAATGACAATAAATAATATTTATTTGATTATTTTTTCATAAAGAGTGGCAATAGATAATATGTATTTGATTAGATTTAAAATTTTCCAATATTTAGATGAAAACAATAATATATTTTTGTTTTGAAATTGAATTTGAGATGAATAAACTAAGTTGTTTATGTTTTATTTGATTTATGTAATTGATTGTAATTTTGTGTTAATTAATTTTATATGAAATTTTGTTATCACATATTTTAACATAAAAAGTAAAATTAATTTCTTTTTACAAAATTATGTATTTCAAATATAAAAAATGAAAGTTAAAATATATGCTATATGGTTATACAATCAAGAGGTTCAATTATAAGCAATGAAAAGGGTGACATATGGTCTTGGTTGTTGTATTGATCATTTGAAATTGCAATAACACTCACATTTAACAAATCAATATATATGAAATTAATTTATATATTAAAGACTCACAACTTGACTTCAGTAATGAGGTTGTAATCTAACATCATAAACACATAAGACATAGAAACAACCTATAATTATTCAAGTGGGAGTGACTCCTACTATGGGCCCACTAGGTTAAAAATGTAATATTAAAATAAAATTTGGGTGCAAAAGTTTATGTGATTTAAAGATTCAAGAATAAAATACCCAAAACAAAAAAATTTGTAAGCTTACTTGATTTATTGTGTGTAATATGAGAAGATAACTTGCTCCACTATATGTCACTATGAACTAGATTTTAGTTGCTGAATAGAGGTAAAATGGAATCACCTCTATCTAATGTAATGTATGGGGGAAATATGAGATTCACTCCTAAATCCAAATTCCCAAAGGAGAGATCTGATTTGATCAACCAAAAGGTTAATGCACAATCAAATCAATCTATGGAGAAATATGAAAGAGAGAGAAAAACCTTATATTTCTCTATGGTAGATTTGTGCTTAAAATATGAAATAATTGAAATACAAGTACTAACCTCAAATTAGGGAAAATCTGGAAAATGCCAATTTTTTATGTTTGTGTGTACTTTCGAGCAATTCTGCAACCTATTTTGGACTGAAAATGCCGAGACGAAGAAAACCTAAAAATATTTTGTCTTTCTGACGGCAGGTAGTCTTTGACCCTCATAAAAGGTCAAAGGCTACATTCTTTATTTGAAGGTCGATTCTGACTTTGTTCATAGATCTCGGAAGTTCGCCGAAAAAGGTATCCAAATCTTCTCTCACATCTGAAATTTTGCACCTGTACCTACAAGAAAAAATTGGTTTTTTTGCTTGTTTGGGGGGTTTGCCTTGGTCAAACCCCAGTTTGGAATCAACCTTAATATTGAAATTGAAATGGAGAATGCTAGCAAGTAGTAGAAGTAGATCTAACAATGAAGCTATGACATTCACTAGATATGCAATTGTATTTGAAATGTAATCAAGTATGTTAATATGAAAGCTTGAACATAACATTAACATATGTAAATCTAAACCTCCATGTTTGTATGCTTGGAATCCACTTTGAGGGAAGGATGAATGGATCTTGAAGATGAATTGAAGGATCTTGAAGGAAGATCACACCATCATGGTCGCTAGATCTAGGGTTTGAATGATGAATCTTGAGTGCTTGAACCAAATCTCTTCAAAGGCTTGAAGGCTTGAATCCTTGATCTTCAATGGAGAACTTGAATGGAGAAGAGGATGATTTCTTAAATGAATTCTTGATCTTGCTTGAGAGAGAACTTGATGGCTTGAGAATATCTCCTTGAGAGCTCCTTGATCATGAAATTTCTTGGTGAATAATGGATGTGAAAATGAGAGAGGAAGGCCTCCTTTTATAGTGAACTAGGGCACAATGTTCTAGAGGGGCCACCTTGGAGAATTAAATCCCAATTAGGTCTTAACCTTTAGAAAATATACCTAGATTAAATGCAATTTAAGGATTTACCATTCCAAAACCTGAAATAGCCGACCCAGAGGCGGGAAAATAAATATCCCTGAAACTCGACACCCGAAAATCAAGGAAACTTGAAATCTGGATAGGGGGTCAAGGACGAGGTTGTATCTGACTAGGTCAAGATTGAGGTCGATCTTGACTAGGTTAGGATAGAGGTTGACTTTGACCCCATAAAGTTGACTTTGACCTTATGGTCAAAAACCTCAGGATCTTGACCCAGAATGTTATGAAATGTAGAAATGAAGTGGAATCAGGTCGAGAGAGAAGCAAAATGGGGAGGATAAAGCCAGATTCGAGTAAAGACCTGATCAAGGTGCTTGACATGACCCTAGACCACTCACTCAGAGGGCTAAACACTCTTAACATGGAAGTGCTTCCATTTTAAGATGATACATTAAGCCCCCACTTTAGCAAGAGTATGGACTCGATGCAAACTCTTGGTAAAGGAGAAGAAAGAGAAGATCATTTTTTTTTAATTACAAAATTACTAACTTATTTTATCAAAATATTTGAGGAGGAATGATTAAAAAATATAGAAGAGAGCTTTGAGACCGCTGATAATAATCCCAAATTTTTGTCCTAGCCAAAATGAAGGTTATAGAGCAAAAGAAAGCTAAATTAAAAAAACATCATCAAATTTTTGTTATGCAATAAAATATAGTGGCAACTGCGTGGCATTTGGGGGGATTTTTAGAGAAAGTAAATATTTATGAGAGCTCTCAAGTGTAAGCCCCAAGCTTATATTGGAAAATTTTAAATCTAATCAAATACATATTATCTATTGCCACTCTTTATAAAAAATAATCAAATAAATATTATTTATTACCACTCTTTATGAGAAAAATATTTATACATATTTTATATATCTTATTTATAAAAAATAATATAGTTATAATTATTATTATTATGTAGAATAAGATTTTTAATCTATCATAATACTAATAACAACTATTATTATTTTCAATATATAAATTATTAAGCCGAGAGGCTTCCTACAGTGACATCATTCATCAATGTAAACAATTTAGCTTTTTGAAAAAAAATGACATCTATTCTCCTCTTTGCATAAAAAAGAAACCTTTCGCATGCCATTGTAGTTACAAAGTGGAAGATGGAATGGTTGTGGTACTTTCTATTCACCATAGGCATATTTTACTCGACGAGGGAGCAGTTTCTGTGAAGAAGCTTGATAACCAGGCCAAGCAACATGAAGAAGCTCATATTGTATCGATTTCAGCTTTTGATGTAGTAGTAAGTTGTGCATCTGTTTGATTGGGTATTAATTTAAGATTTGTACCATGGAATGCTCTAATTGATCAAAGTATCATTCCACTACAAAAGGGGAAAAAGGATACAGTTGTGCCCAATATCATTCTATGAATCTAATTGATTGGTAAGAGGTAAAATTGTGGTGGAGATCATTGTACTAATTTGATTTATGTGATGCAATGTGTTGTTCTTAACAGTATGGGACTATGTTTTAATCTATTAGGTTAGGATTCTGTGCATGCGCTTATTTTTTCTTAATATCTAGAAGAAACCCTATTTAAGAATATGGGTAGAAAGTTCTCTCAAATAGGATTTCTAATTTTATCATGCCAAAGAGCTTCAGTACCTCCTCCCTTATAAATGATGATGAATTTGGTGAGATAGAGAGGGTGGCCTCATTGTGGAGTAAATCATCTCCTACGATTTACTCCTACGCAATAAGATAAGGAAATTTCGATAAGCTTTGGCACCATTGCGGTGACTTCTCTTGGAAGGATTGATGAGGAAATCCCCTGCTATTTTGGTGGGTCTTTTAGAAAGAATGGTTCCCAACCAAATCTTCATTACACTAGACTGAGTCTCCCTTTGTGCATCCAGGTGAGAAGGAGAGTTCCTTGCAGATTTCATTATTCTGGTACGACGTGTCAGATTTTAGAAAAGGGAGCTGTAGGAGAGGAGATACCTATGAATTTTCTCATGGTGTGTTTGAATGTTGGCTTCATCCCACTCATTACTCAAGTATCTTGATTGTGGTGGTGGTCTTCTGAATATGCAAGAAGATCTAGATGGTAATGTGAAAGTGGTTACCCTGACAAGTTATATTATATTTTTAATTTTGATGGGTTACTGTGATTGAAAAATTTAACAAAAATATTATATCAGATGATATTTTTAAAGTCAGATAAATTGATCTACATTTGATGAATAAAGGTTAACATGAATTCAAGATCTGATGTGAATGAATTAAATTATTCAGTTTAATATCTTTAATTTGATGATGGATAACAAAATGATAAAAAATTTAATAAAATACTAATATTGTATCATTATTCAATTGTAAGGGTTTTAAAGTCAAATAGATTGATCCATATTTAATAAGTAAAAGTTAACATGAATTCAAATCTGAAATTGGTTAAGGTATTAAGATTTATATCTTGAATTTTGATGATAGACAAGGAAATGTAATTAAAAATTTATTAAAAACAATAATATTGTATCATAATTCAGTTGAAAGGGTTCAAAATCATATAAATTAACTTATTCTTCATGAATAGAAATTAACATAAATCCATCACTTAAAAACTGTAAAACTAAATCTTGAATCTCTTTCCATATTAAGAATTAAAAATCCAATCTTGAATCTCTTCATATTGAAAATCTATATTAAGATTGAATCTTTTGAATCTCCCAATTTATCTAATAAAAAATAATATCATGAAATCACATTTTAAAAATATTTTCATATGAGTAGAAAATTTCAAACATAATTCAAATCATTTATTATAAAATAAAAGAATTCTCTATAGAACAATACAAGCAAGTCAGCCTTGCATTACAGGTAGGGTTTCCAAGAACATGAAATATATTAGGTTGCCGTTCACTTGACATCTTGTCTCAATCTCCTTATACAACACAATTTGTTCTTCCAAATGGGGGATTGAATCATCTTTGGAGTAAAAAAATACAAGAATGACACCATTACCAAGCAACAAGAAAACATGGGTATAGGACCAAATATCAATAAGAGTAGGGGAAATGCAAAATAATAAGCCCTAAGTCCAATGACCAAAAATTACTCTCTTTGACAACAATGTTCTATACATAATGTAGAGGCACAACGAAACTAGGAGTGCTCATGAGAAAGCTGACATGAATATAATAATGGATGCACCGAACATGGGCCATGAAGGCTGTAAAAAAATAGAACATTAGGGTTGCATATTTGATAGAAGTAGTTGTAAGGATTCTCTCCGTTGATTATTTCATTCAAATTGTAAAAAAGCAATGAACTACATATTAAAAATAAAAATAATAATGTACCTAGAAAAAAACCTTTTCAAAGTTTGTAGCTTAATAACAACACACCACAACCAATATATAAGAAATTCCAAGTAATTCCTAACTAGAATGGAGGCTAATACTTCAAAAAAATTACATTTAAAATTAGAATGTTGCTAATCATAATTCAAAAATCAGTTCACAAAAATAGAATGTAACCACCATTTTAACAAGTTTACTAAACATATGTTAAAAGAATATCAAAACTAGAATAGAAGCTAATACTTCAAAAAATTACATTTAAAATTATAATGTTGCCAATCATAATTCAAAAATCAGGTCAGTAAAATAGAATGTAATCATTATTTTAACAAATATATGTAAAATTTTCTGGTGGACTCTAATGCATGGTAAGGTCCTAACCTAGGATAATCTTATAAAGAGGGGCTTCCCCATGGCGAAAAAATGTATCCTATGTAAGAAGGAGGAGGAAATGGTGAACCACTTGTTCATCCACTATGATTATGCCTCCAGAATTTGGCAAGAGGTTATCAGCAAATTGGGTATTTTGTGGGCCTTGGGCAGAGAAGTGCATCAATTTAACAACTAGAGATCCCTCTCCAATCACCCCCTGCTCCAACTCCTCTGGCGTATGCTACCCCCTCACATCTGCTGGGCGATTTTGAAGGAAAGGAACAACAGGATCTTTAGAGAGGAGAGTAACCATTTTGAGACCTGCCTCCATATTGGAACTAAGCTCCTATGTGAGAATGCCAGGATGGCTAAATGGAAGCTTCCCCCCTGTCCTCTTACTGCCTAGGAGGTGAGAATTGCTGACAAATGGAACATCCTTGATGGGTTCTACAGGTTTGACGATGCTAAAAAAATAGCTAGAAAAGCTACCAGATGGGCTGCCCCTCCCAGAGGATGGACCAAATTAAACTTTGATGGGGTAGAAAATAATATTGGCCAAGGAGGGGGTGGTGTTCTGAGAGATCACAGAGGTGTTTGCCTGCTGGCTTATGCTGGGCCCATCAATAAATGCACTATCACTCAGGCGGAAGGAATGGCCCTTCTCCGGGGGATTAAATTTGCAAAACAAATGAACGTCAAGCAGCTGGAAATCGAGGGGGATTTCAAAGTGGTTGTTGAGGCCGTCAAAAGTGGTGCTAGTGTAGGATGGTGGGCCAGACCTATTATTATGGAGATCGGTGAGCTAATCAATAGCTTCCAGAGCACCACTATGGGTCACATGTACAAAGAAGGGAATTTAGTTGCTAACTCAATGGCGACAATGGGCCTAAAACAAATCAAACTCAATAGTTGGAGGGTGGTTAGTGATTTACCTCTAGTGACTCATCAACTCATTGGGGGAGAAATGAATATCATTGTTGAAATGTGCCACGCTATCATATTCATTGCGAATCCTTACTGGATCACATGCTGGCGTGTTTCGCTAATTTTTGCAATTATGGAAAGGAGAACCCAAATTCCCATAAAGAATCATCATTACCTTTTAAACGCGTGGAGGAGCTGTTCTAATCAGAGGGCTTACTTAGCTAGTAAGGATAGCAAGTGTGTCCCTGGTATTATTGCTATTAATGGCACTTGGAGATCCGTTAGATCTGGCAGTTCGGAGCCCATTTTCCAAAAAAATTCTCAAAGCCATCATTTTAAGTATAATTCTTCCTTGTAAAGGCTTTGCAAAGATAAGGGGTTTTTTAAGGTCTGCAGAAACACTTGGCTCTTTGTTTTCCAGGATATTCTAGCATAGGAGGGACTGAACTTTGAGATGGGAGGCAACACTCTCCGCATTGAGCTTGATAAAATTGATGAGGCTTTCACCTCTGATGCGCTGCTGACACATTATTGCAAGGAGAGTGGCATATGGGGTTTTATGGAGAGAATGAAGGGTGGGCATGACGAATGAATCTCCAAATAGTTCATGTCATCCTAGAACAATAGGAGTGTCTCTGTTGGAGGCATTCACTTCCAGCTGAATGAAGAGGTCATAGCTAAGGAAACTGGGCTTTCTATGATGGGGAGAAAATACAAAAAAATCAGTCGAACTCCCGACCCTACCAGCCTCAACTAGTTTTTCAAGGATGGTGAGCTGCTGGTGAAAAAACAAGGGGGCTTCAACAGGGAGGTGCTGCTGGACTTCTGGCCGAAAATTTGCCTCATAGTGATGAAATACTTCACACTGGAAGGTAAGTTCACTATTTTTTACTACTACCACTTACCGTTCCTGAATCATATTATAAACAAGGATTTAATTTCCATTCTTTTCTATCTTCTGCACTCCATAGAGAGTAATATCCTTGATATTAAGGACAACCCTGATAAGCCAATACCTATCCTCCATTAGGGCCTCCTTCTCTACATTTACTAGTTTCACAAAGCTATCTGCCTGGCACCCCAACCCCGCCCCCCCCGCCCCCTCTGATTATCTAGGAGATGACCCAAGAGGATTCCCTGGCCAAAACTAAAAATCCCACCCAGTCCTCCTCCCAGTCCATTCATGTCATCTAGGAGCCTGAGATGGGTACTAAAGAGGGTAGAACCCGCAAAAAATGTGTTAAAAAACCTTTCAATAGGAAGGAGGGCTAGGAGGAGTCTTATATCTCTCAGTTTGTGGAGATTAAAGATAGGAAGGAGGCTGACAGTACTCCTAAGACCGAATCTAGGCCCAAAAAAAGGAGAATGATGGAGAGCCAGGTTAATGTGGAGGTGGACTTGAGTGGCTCGGGTCGCCGGAGGTCAAACATAATTGCCAAGGAACAATGTAAAACTAGGTTGCTAGAAATGGGCTCTAAAGAGCATTCCATGACTAAAAAAGACTCCCAAACCACTGAGTCCATGAATGATTCCTTGGATGATCATATGAGTCCCCCTAGGACTGGTAACAATCCTTTACCTAGCCCCAAGCAAGCCATAGAAACCCCTAATATCCCTACCCCACCCCTGAGTCCTGCTGATGATCCCCAGGATAAGCCCCCTACCTCTGATTACAATACCAAGGCCCTAGAGAACAAAAAAAAATTCAAAGGCATTCTCAAAAGGAGGTTCATGAATTTGGACAAAGATATTGCAAAGATCAAGAAAAATATGCAGGATCTGATGAACCATTGCATGTTGACCAACAAATTTGGCCTGAAGGTCATGCACACTTCGGCTACGACCCTCTGTCATGTGCAAGTAAAGCTGGTGACTGACACTATGGAAGTGAATGAGGACAACAAGGATCTTTTCCTGTTTCTACAGGAAGAGTGGGCGAGGACCCTGCTGTCTAAGCAGTTGGGTGGGAAGAATTAGTTTATGGTTTCCATGTGTTGGTTAATTTTGAAGGGGCCTGGTCCTAGGATCCCCTGTTTTGTGGTTGGGGTTAATATTAGTTTTTATATCTTTCTATTTAGCCCTGCGTGGCTTATTACTGATACTTTACATGCTACTGTTCATTATAAGTACTCTGTTTTAATTCATTTGATTAATATTGTGGTTTATGTTTTCGATAGGGGCAGAGTTAGACTTGGTGATTATACTGTTAAACTGTTATATCTACTTTGACTAGTTCCATTAATGTGGTATTAATGTGCTACTAGTCCTTTGTTCCTCAGGCCAGCACCCTCTTGCTGCTTTATCTATCAAAAGAAAATATATGTAAAAAGAATATCAAAATAAAAAAATTTTAATTTAGAAACAATGCCAATAAATTTAATTTTAGAAACTTACTAAAATTTACATATTTTGAATTATTGGAAATGGTAATAAATTTTTCCCTACAAATTTTTATTAATTTGATAATAGTTCTACTTGAATTACTTAAATTTATCTTCAATTTACTTTTAGTTTTGAATACAATTATTTCCATATAAATTCTTAAAATTAATTTTTGACATTTTTTCTATTTTACATTCTCCTTATATTAAAAAATGTGGTTTCCATTTTTTCTATCAACTATATCAGATTTTTCATATAAAAAATTAATCAATATTTTGTTTCTAAATTTTAACTATAGAAATATGCAATTCTGCACAATTCAACATTAAATAAAATAACTAAAAGTAATAGACAAAAAAATAAACAATGCCTCAAGCATAAACTTTTAAAATGTATGAATAATTGAATGACACAAACATTAAATAACACATCAAAGTTAATAGCATGTGTATTGATATGCAATAAAAAAATATCTATCAAAAATTTTAATATAGGGGAAATAAACTTTTATAGGGTATAAGATTGTTGGAGTAATATTATTTACTCCTTATTTAAGTTTACTTAGGTCAACTTATAAATGAGTTAGATAGATAACTTTGAGTCCAATTTGGACTCTATCATATCCTAGAGGATATTGCAGAGTTCTATCAGAACTCTGCCTCCTCCTGGTTGATACACTTGTCTCAACCCTATCCTTTCTTTCTACCAGTTCTTGCATATTTAAGCAAAGCTCTCATATGTGTATTCTCACCTCAGTTCAATATAATCTAGTATTGATATTCATCTCTATTATGGAGGATGTCTATAGACTGGGTCTTGGGTATAGGATAGATTATCCTAACATGGTATCAGAGCCTAAAGTCTCACAGCTCCTTCTAGTTCTTTTTGAGTGTGTTTATTTTTCATGAGGTCCCTGGTTTCTCTTATCTGAGTTTACCCATGTTTATTGGCTAAGGCCATATTATGTCCTTATATGTTGATCTATGTTTTGATCAATTTCTAGGTTGCATTTTGCTATTGCAATAAACTTATTCATGGGCCAGATCTGTATTTGCAACTAGACAGATCTTGTGGCTGTAAGTTTCTTTGGGTCATTGGTTGCAAATCTGATTAGTGACATTATTGTGTTTTCCTGTAGACTCTATTGCTCTTATTTCTTGCAATCTAGATTTTCCTTCCGTGGGCTTTGTAGGTTGATGTTTATGGGAACTCGGGTTATTGGATTCAGAGTCCAATGTCCTCACCACTAGACTGGCTTTCTCTTGATGGCCATCCACTTGTTTGGTCATATCAAAGTGCGATGACTTTGTCTTACCAAGGCATGGATCTTTGTCAACCTTGCATAGATTGCACCTTGTTTGAATAACGATCTCTGCCCCCTTGAGACGATAGTCCAAACTGGTGGACTGAGGCGGAGTTCAAGCGCGTGGAAGGCACACAACTTATTGTGTGCGTCAAAGCGGTCAACATCCTCAAACAACAAGTTTCTATTTCACTTTGTGTGTGTAGTCTTTGCATTGGAGGATCCGCAACATCTATTTTTTTGCACTGACATCATCTTCTTTGGTGCAGTGGATCAGTGGCTTAGTGGGCATCCCTTCCACTAGCAAAAGGAGCTATTTATCATCGCCAAGGGCATACATACTGGACAATTTATCACTGCGAAAGGCTAGGCCACAATTATCTGGAGGCTCTTGACATTAATGGAGGCCCGGGCGTCTTGTGCACGTGTTGCTGCAAGCTCTCACGGGCTTTTTTTTTTGCCACTGCCACCTCTTCTGTTCGAGCCCCTTGGGCTTTGATTTGGCTTCCGTCCTTGCTGGCATCTTGCCAGCCTTCAGCACCTCCCGTGCCTTCGAAGATCCTACCGCCTTCTCTCTCCCACATGGCTTCTTTTTCAGCTGAGGGGTCTCGACCCTTTTGTGGATGCCACCGCCTGTGGGTTTTGTTGTAGCCTCCACAGGATTCCCTTTGGGATCCCCTTCCTCCGCCTTGGAAAGATGTTGAATGAGCATCAGGAGTGGAGCCCAACCTGTGCACCACCTAGGCTTTTCCAGCGCATTGGTGGTTTGTGGTGGATAACATATTCTCGTGTTCAGTTTGACATATGCCTATCTAAAATTCTACTGCAACATAAAGAAGTCATGTTTCATAAAGCACATGTTGCCATGTTTATAATTGATAGTCTTAAGTCTGCTATTTATTGATCGGTTCATCAACAGATCTCTTTACTGCAGCGAAGTTTATTTCATTCTTGACCTGCAGTTTATCTATCAGTGTATCAAATCTTCAGCACGCTATTTTTGACCCAGCGCACTACTTTTTACTGTTGGCTGTCTTTATTGGTTGCTGCAACTTTCTTTATGGATAGCATAGTCATTTCTTTGATTAGCCTTCACATCGGTCATGTGCACTTCATTGATGGAGACAATGTGCTAGGAGATCACACTAGATTGTGATTTATTGTTTGAATCGGCTCATTTAAGGCATTCACGAAAGATTGTTGAAGTTGGTGAGTGTATTCACCAATGCTCTTTAGATTATTGGTGTACCTAAGATATTGGAGATATGCCACTCGGAATGCATCGTAGGAGACCTGGTATTCACAGTACCATTTGTTGCTATTGCACTGTCGTGCTTTAGGCTCTCCTCCATTCTCCTTTCTAGAATGGTGTGCTTCCATTCATACTCGGCATTCTCTATGTAGGCCTGAGGGTCACGCCTCTAGGAGAAATTTGTTTAATGATCGAATGAAGCAAAGAAGGAGTTCTTAATCTCTGTTGTGATGAGAAACTAGTAATTATGCAGTAGTTTTCTACTGCCTCTACCACCACTTGGCTCCCTGTTGTGTGGCTCGTATTGCTCACAATCTTCCGCAACGTTATGGTCGACACACTAATTTGGTTGGCGCACCAATATGAAAACACATTCTTAATAGCGTGCACATTAGTTACATGGTGAAGGGCCCGCATTGACTCAGCACATTGATCTGTAGACCGTTCACGTGGCCCGTGATTGCAAACTTTTGGAAAGTGGGATCCTGGTGGAGACATTGTTTGGATGGCGCACCAATTGGAGGTGATAGAAAGTGTGTTATTTATAGCATACGCAATGAAAGGCCCACATTTCTTTTATGACTGTTGGGCAAATTTTCTATTTTCTATGCACTCAGAGCATTGAACATGCTGGTGACTTTATTAAAGCTAGTGGTTTCTTTATGAACGTGCACTTTTTGGAGACTAGTCGACACCTTTCAGAGTGTGGAGATTGGTCACACCCTCAATGCAGCTTCTACTGACCAAAGTTTCTTTTATGCTAGTGCTCTTGCGAGGCGTGCTTCAAAATCACTAGTGATTGGTACAAGGCCTCACCAAACTATACTCTTTGGCCTGTGTTGAGCTTGGCACCCACATCATGCTCTTCTTTGAGCGATTCCATTCTCTAGCTTGTGCGTGATATTCTTTGGGCGTGCATTGTGACTGTGCCATGTTGGAGCTACTAACACTCATGGTCACATAAAGAAACCAAGATCTTTTCTTGTAAGAGGCAAGTGTCTCAAATGGCCCTTTATTTGCCTCATCGTGCCCATATTGTTTGGCACACTATTCAATAGTGCATCACATTCTTGATGCCCTCATCCTTGCCAATAGTTACAGAACTATCTAGCATGTTTTTTAGTCCCTATTGTCCATTTCAAGTGGTCAATGACTGTAATTTTTGGGTGGTTATGGGGGTTGGCGCACAGAGCCACCATCAAACCCAGCCACCTTCTCAGCTCTCCTTGGGCCCTCTCCATCTGGGAGGGGCACCATTTCTGAAATGATGAGATGATGGTCCCACAGAGGACCCAACCTATACCCCCAGGTACATAAGAGGGGTGGGCAATTTCTTTCACCTTTCAACCCTAATAGGTGAGCATCATCGCAAAGGTGATTTCATGCACTTCCTTAGTGCAATTTTTTTTCAAGTTTTTTTTGCTTGAGTTGTCCTTTGGATTAGTTGAGCATCCTATGTAAGTACTATTGTAGACACATTAGATCGAGTGTCCATCCACGACTTTTTGGATTTTGCACACATGATGTGCCATATTATTGTACTCGCACTAAATTACAAAGTTCCATGGGGGGTTGTGTGTAGAGCCATTGTTTGCCAATCATAGCTTTGTCAAAGGAGAGTTCTTCTATGACAACAGAATGTTCATTGATATTCTTGCCTCATGCGAGTGTGTAGTTTAACCGCACACACCCTTTTTTCAATTGCAGATACTTTTGGTCCCTTCTGCATAGCATGGTGACGCATCATTCTCGTGGATCTATCGAGCCTCACCTAAGTCATCATTATTGAGGGTTTATCCTACTATTGTGTTCGTGCTAATACTTCCTTGGTTTCGCTTGAAGTGTACTGAGACACTCTTGCATTCCTTTTTCAGTGGAAGTTCCTTGGTTTCACTTGAAGTGTGTTGAAACACTCTTGGATTGCTTTAAGACTATTGCACCTGCATTTTCAACAAAGTTGAGAAGTGATAATGGTATCACTCAAACAACATCATTGGTTGTGTAGTGAAGATCACTCATGTAGATTCTTGTGCCATCTGTATCTTCAATCAACAGATGCTATTACCATTTTTGACATCTGATCAATGTTCGAGAAGTGCCAGTTGGAGCACTCATACAGATTGTTGTTTTTTTTATCATCATCTTCTTCAGAGGAGATCATCAACTATAGCACTAGAATAGTCATCAACAGTTGTCTATAGATTCTTTATGCTTTAGCGGTGTTCACTTTCATGATTTCAGGACATGTTTTTTGAAGGCTTCTTAGACCTTCTTGTTCTCTCTTTTGGAGAGGAGTTTTCTCCCATTGGGTTTTCTCATTTTCTCTGGTTACAAGAGATTGCTTTGTAGTTGTTCATGGGTACCTAACATGGCCTAGTTGCCAGGACCCATATAGCACTCTACTACATTGTTTTACTCCCTAAGTTGCACTTAAGGGGGGGTGTTGGAGTAATATTGTTTACTCCTTATTTAAGTTTACTTAGGTCAACTCATAAATGAGTTAGATAGATAACTTTGAGTCCAATTTGGACTCTATCATATCCTAGAGGATATTGCAGAGTCCTATCTAAACTCTGCCTCCTCCTGGTTGATATACTTGTCTCAACCCTATCCTTTCTTTCTACCAGCTCTTGCCTATTTAAGCAAAGCTCTTGTATGTGTATTCTCACCTCAATTCAATATAATCTAGTATTTATATTCATCTCTATTCTAGAGGATGTCTGTAGATTGGGTCTTGGGTATAGGATAGATTATCCTAACAAAGATAAGTTGGATTAGAAAAAATAAAAATAGAAATGTATTTAAAATATGTTAAAGTAAATAAATATTTAATGGGATTCAATGATAGTTACAAGAGAAATATTTTATTTCTAGGTTGCAATTAAAAGAATGTTAGATTTAGTTGTTATGATTTAGTTATGATTTATGTTAAATTAAGGTAAGGATATAATTAAGGGTGTAGTTCAATTAGGGTCAATGTTATAGTTTAATAGGAGATAGGGTGTAATTAGGTCAAGGATATAATTCTAACCCTAACCATGATATTAATTTTACATCTAACCCTAATCCTAATTTATTTCCAGACCTCATTACAACCCTAACCCTATACATAATCCAAATTTTACCTCTTACCCTGGACTTAACACAAATCATAATCCCAACCCTAACCCTCAATCCTAATCCTAACTCTAATAACTATAATTCTAACCATGATGTATAAACCCTTACTCTAACCATAATCCTAACACTAACCCTGATCCTAACCATAAATTTTTTTTTAAGCCTAATGAAAAGACTAATCCTTACCCTAACAAAAATCATAACCCTAAACCCTAAGCTTGGCCCTTAATTTAAAACTCTAACCCTAGCCATATTAACCATAATATAAAAGCTTACCTTAACCATAATCCTAACCCTAAACCTTAATCCTAACCTTAACCCACACATTAAACCCTAACCCTATCTATATTCCTTACCCAAAGCACAAATCTAACCTAAACCAAAACTATTATTGTAACTCTAATCCTAATCCTAACCCTAACCCTAAATTATAACCCTAATCAAAATCACAATCCTAACCATAATACTAACCGTGATGTAAACCCTTTCATAAATGATAATCTTATCCTACTCCTAAACCATAATCTTGATTATAACCTTGAATTTTAACCCTAATAACCATAATACAAACCATGAAATACATGCTTATCATGGGCCATAATCCTAACCCTAACCAAATAACCTAACCATAATCCTAATTATAAATCCTAATTATATTATTTTATTCAACTTATAATACTAAACTTTAACATTAAACTCTAACCCTAATATTAACTCTAAATCTTTACCCTTCACCTAATTATAATTCCAATCCGTTAATTAATCCCTAGATATAATCCCTTTATTTTCTCACTAGTGTAGATTAAATATAATAAAAATAATAATAATATCTTTCATTATGCGTCGCAACTACTACTAGCTTATATATATATATATAAAATAAGTCGAGAGATATCTTTTTCGAGGCGCCTATTTTTATAATATCTCTCAGTGTAATAGGCACCTTAGAAAGATATCTCTTGACTTATTATATATATAAAGTATATATAAGCTAGTTAATATTCAACCTATATTAAAAATCATTAAAATAAATAAATGATTATAAACACTTTTAAAACAAACAAATACTTATAAATATAAAAATTCATACTTAAAAGAGTACGCATTTCAAGACGCGGCATGTCTTCACGGCTGCCAAAATGATTTGACGGACGATGGGACATGGATGCATGTATCTCCAGGCAGAGTTTGCAATAAGGCATGAGCACGACTTTCACGGCGGTGAAAATATTCGGCTATTTAGCCGCTGCCGTGATGGCCACCCTCTGTTTCTTCAGATTCTGGCTGGGTTTTGGGATTGGCGGAGATTATCACTTGTCCGCCACCATCATGTCTGAGCACGCAAACAAGAAGAGGAGACGACGATTCCTTGCCGCCGTCCTCGCCATGCAAAGCTTCGGCATCCTCGCGGGATGTCTAGTAGCAGTAATCGTCTCCGCCGCATTTATAAAATACGTGCGAGGCTTTCCCCTCAACGAAGCAGTATGTCAAGTACACTAATCCTCATGCTCGGCACACTCCCGGCGGCGCTGACGTTCTACTGGCAAATGAAGATACCTGAGACGGCGCGCTACACGGCCCTGGTGGCGAAGAACGCAGAAATAGCGGCGGCGGACATGTCAAGAATTCTGAAAGTCGACATCGAAGAAAACCAAAGCAGAACACAGTCGAACGAGGCAGAATTCGGATTGTTTTCTGAGGAGTTCTTGAGACGCCATGGGCTGCATCTCCTGGGCACCACGTCCACCTTCTTTCTCCTTAGCATCGCCTTCTACAACCGAAACCTGTTTCAGAAGGGTTCTTTTATTGTCGTCGGTTGGATCCATAAATCTAGCGGCGTGGGAGCCATATAAGAAGTACAGATGATCGCATCCGCGCAGATGGGAATTGCGATGGTTTCAATAGTCGCGGCGTACTGGTTCACTGTATTCCTGATCTACCTTTTAAAGGGATTTTTTTAATGATAGACCTAAAGAAAATTTACAATATTTTCAAAAAGACAAATAGAACTATATAATTCAATGATTATTTCAACCTATACAATCATATATATATATACAAGGTGAAGGAGAAACTATTATGTAGTTCTATAAGGGTCACAAACAAAATATAATTCCTAACCAATAAATGAGAAAGTAATCTACAATTATACTAGTATTACCCCCTTAATAATAAATTTTACCTTGCACCGGGGAAGCTCTCTTAAGACTTACATAACAAAACATGCTTATTGCATAAAATAAATACATATATTTGAGAAGATGTCTACTTGAAGAACCAAACTTTGTGTAAAATGAAACTCCCTAAAGTTGCCTCATGACCCTTGTAAAGGTGTAGCTCTGAGATAATTTTTGAGCTCTCAGTCTCAAATTCTTAAATCACAATACCGAATTATTCTTGACAAAAATCCTCTAAATTGTCTCTTGACTCTCATAAGTGTGATAATTCTTCATCAAAGCCCCATGAACTCTCTAAGAAGCCAGTTATAATTAATCTCTTCTTCATAACATAACCTTCAAAATATAATTATTCCCTCATGAAAAACAAAGAAGGAAAAAAAGAAAGCATAAACCAAAAATGTCAAAAATGCTTCTCTTGAAGATAACCATCTCAAAGTGAGAAGCTAACTTGATATGATGGAAATTCATTCATCTTGCAGGATTGCCTAAAATTATCCTTGTATAATTAAATTAATATTTTATTTATTTAATTATTTAAAATTCATTTTTTCTATTAATTAGATAGATATTTATTTAATTAGTTGAATGGCCTCGTCATCCTTTTTTTGGTATGTAATGGGCTCAAAACCGAAATGAAAAATATAGATCAAAAGAATTTATGCCGGTGTATACCTACATGTACCATCTTACCACATGCCTATATATAGTTCTTCCAATAATACATGTTGTATACGCCTGCAATTATCTAACGTACAACAAAGCTATAGAGAATTATACTTATCTTACTTACATGTATTCAAATATATTTTAACAACCTTTCATATTTTATCTACAAAGACTATCATTGATTAAAATTGATGATAAATTATTGTATAGTCATATTATAAGTGCTAAAACCATCCGACTAATTATCATAATGACTCTTAATAATTTACCTTCAAGCCTATGTAAGTAGGATCAAAATATTAAGTAGCCTAGATTGATCAATATTCTAAGATATTATTTATTTCAATAGAAAGCTACATCGAAGTGCATATTATTTGTCTATTACTAGATATTACTAGTTTTGAAGAACTTCATCAAAGAATTGGCAATAGGATCAGTTCAATTAGAGAAAACCATTATCATATTTTTAATAGGATAGATCTCTCTATTTATTTATTTTATTAGTTTTTAGAGGGTCTCTAGATTATATCATATAATTCTAATATATAGAAAAGCATACAGATTACCCTATAATTTCTCCTCATCTCTAATTATGGAGGACTTAACTGTATTTCCAATAGCCACTTGATGGTGAAGAAAAGTAAATCATGGAATCAACTTAGCAGCTCTCTAATTATATTCCTTCTAGAAAATATGATATGATAAAGATGTCTTCTTCATGACATGGTCTGTATATATAACCAAACACAACATAAATCATAACCAGGTCTAAATATGTTCTCTCATTGTTTACAATTGTATGGACAAAAATACATGGACCAGTTAAAAAAGTAGCTATTTTCTAAAATCCTACAACCAATCACTAACTATTTACTAAAACAAAACAACTAAAAAAAGATGTTGAAAACCTTTAAGGGAATCCTCTCCTTGACTTCTCCTTATAGTCACGAGTTCCCTATTTCACATAATTATCACATTAATGCCTCATAATTGGTTAATAGATGGAGTAGTTTGTATCTTTTGATGCATGTCAATTATTTAATTCTTCACAAATATTTTGATAGTTAAAGAGGGGAAAGATTAAAAAATGATCTAGGGTAGATATAAAACTAGACATTTCTAGACTAGGAACAATGAGACATTTTTAGCCCATCAATGGTGAGAAAAGTGCAATCTCTATCTAAAATCACTCATAATGATTGATAGTAATCTTTAAATTTTTGCATCTCCTAGTATCAATTAACTCCATGATTGCATAAATGATACAAGCTAAATGCATGTAGTAATGAATCCCAAACATCTAGTTTCTATATTCAAATCTAAAGACAACCTCAACAATACTAGTTCAACTTTACATGCTAACAAGATAAGAACTTTTTCAATTTGTTAGTCTTGGTGTTATATTAAAGAGAGATCCCACAATATTATATCTCACTTATAGAACATCCTATTTTTTTTGTAGAAATGACATATTCATATAAGAAACCTATAATAATTTTTATAAATAAAACATTATTGGATAGAACCCCTCCAGTCTTAAATCATATTTGCAATATATATTTTCATGCTAATATTCAATCATTCATAATTGAGAAAATAGATATAGACAAAATCCACTCATTGAGATCATATTCACATTTACACGTGTCATATTCATAGGAGCATTAAAGACCTTACAAAATGATTCTTAATAAAGATAGAAACACAACTAATTCTAAAACATTTATTCAATTATCATGAAACTTTAAATAAAATGACAAAAAAAATTATAAACACATAAAAACATATCTATATGAATTTATGAACTAAATATTATTATTTTCTCATTAAATATTTGTGATTGGTTTGTATAGTTGTACTTTTAGTAACGTGAAAGATCAAACAATTGCCAAATAAGTTAAAAAGTACTCTTTTATGGTTCCAAATGATAGATAATTGTGTATATTACACCTAGAAATGGGCGCGTTGGATTTTCCTCTGAACATTAAAATCTCATTAGTGGGGCGTTGGCCGGTAATTAGAATAATTTCTGTGCATACCTGTACAGGGTAATTGCAGAGGAAGAGAGAATAATGATAAAACAAAATGAGAAAAGGAAAAAACAACTCTTCACAGGCTGTCGTAAACATCCATAAAAATACGTCTCTATTCGGATCATAGTTGAGTCTGTCCCTTAATAAATAAAGAATACTTGAGAACACAATGCGAAAGTGGACTGATCTACGTAATGTCTGATAACACGAAGAAAGTCTGATGGGCTACGTCTCCAACGAGGAGGATAAAGTATATATGAAAGCATGTTCGGGTAATGCGTTCATTCTGACTGTAAAACCAACATAACCAATGAAGATGACAGACCATCAGAGTATATTCTGATGGAATAAAAAGTCCCCATATAAACTCAATGAATAGATGGATTGCAAGTAAATGTTTCTGGTTCCTAAGATTTGCTCTGCAACTTTTGAGGGGTATGTTTATCTCTAGTAGTAGATAGAACAGTCCCACCCAATTGGCGGGAATGCGAGATCTAGTTTCTCTTCTCTTATTTTCTTTCTTGTGGTGATGGCTTTGTGTTTTTCTTTGCTTGCAGGTAAGTGGATTTGCATCCATGGCGAAGAAGCAACTGGACGTGCTGCAAGCTCTGGACGCAGCAAAAACTCAATGGTACCATTTCACGGCAATTGTAATTGCCGGAATGGGCTTCTTTACCGACGCCTACGATCTCTTCTGCATTACGACTGTCACCAAACTGCTCGGACGAATCTATTATCCCGGAAACACGCCGTTGGGGTTGCCCCAGAGAATATCTTCTGCAGTCACAGGGGTGGCCTTGTGTGGAACATTGGTGGGGCAGCTCTTCTTCGGGTATATGGGCGACAAACTGGGCCGAAAGAAAGTGTACGGAATGACGCTCTTGCTCATGATTGTTTGCTCCATCGCCCAAGGTCTCTCATTCAGCAAATCCAGGGAAGGCGTGATAGCAACCCTCTGTTTTACCAGATTCTGGCTTGGCTTCGGCATAGGCGGAGATTATCCCTTGTCGGCCACCATCATGTCTGAGTACGCCAACAAGAAGACTAGAGGAAGCTTCCTCGCCGCCGTCTTCGCCATGCAAGGCTTCGGCATTCTAACGGGCGGTCTGGTATCTCTCATCGTCTCGGCCGCATTTAGAAAGTACGAGCAAGGCGTTCCACACGACAAAGCAGTCGATGCAGCAGATTACGTATGGAGAATTATCCTCATGTTCGGCGCACTCCCGGCGGCGCTGACGTTCTACTGGCGAATGAAGATGCCGGAGACCGCGCGCTACACGGCCCTGGTAGCCAAGAACGCAAAAAAAGCGGCGGCGGACATGTCAAGAGTTCTGAAAGTCGATATCGAAGAAAACCAAGGTAAAACGCAGTCGAACGAGCCGGAATTCCGATTGTTTTCCGTGCAGTTCGTGAGACGTCATGGGAAACACCTCGTGGGCACGACCACCACTTGGTTTCTTCTTGACATCGCCTTCTACAGCCAAAACCTATTTCAGAAGGACTTGTTTAAGGCCGTCAAGTGGATTCATAAATCAAGCGACATGAGAGCCATAGAAGAAGTAGAGACGATCGCATGGGCGCAGGTGAGAATTGCGATGGTGTCAATAATCCCGGGGTACTGGTTCACAGTATTCCTGATCGACCACATCGGCCGCTTTGTCATTCAGCTAACCGGTTTCTTCTTCATGTCGTTCTTCATGTTCGTCCTCGCCATCAATTACGACTTCTGGTTAGATCACACTTCTGGGTTCCTTGTTTTGTATGCGCTCACCTTTTTCTTTGCCAACTTCGGGCCCAACAGCACCACATTCATTGTCCCGGCCGAGCTTTTCCCGGCCAGATTCCGGTCGACTTGCCACGGCATATCGGCTGCGTGCGGAAAGGCAGGGGCCATCGTTGGCGCTTTCGGTGCTGGGTATCTTGCTCAAGACAACAGGCACCTCAAGAAGGCTCTGATGACACTCGCTTTTACCAATGCTCTGGGTTTCCTTTTCACGTTCTTTGTGCCTGAAACAAATGGCAGGTCCCTCGAAGAAATATCTGGGGAAAATGATGAAGTAGAAGAGGAGGACAAGGGTCCTAAAATTCCACATACTCTGGTGGTGTAGCCAAATTATCCTTTCTCGTAGTATGTATTATTGTCTATCTAGAGTAGCGTGGATAATATTATGCTATACGGCTGTAGAATCATGTTTTATGGGCACTAGGGTCTTTATTTGGAATGAAGGAAGGAATGAACAGAATAAATGGCGTGGCGTTTCAAAAGCCATTGCCTAATAGAAATGAATGGCTATCACTCTAAATAAAGTTGGTCATAAAAATAACCCTCCAGAAAGTAATTTTATTTTATTTATATTAATTTTATTTGAAGAGTTTTACATGTAATTTTAAACAGTAATACATACTAGTAATTGCATTTTGGTATGTAATAGGTACTTCAAATTAATAATTTGGGTAGTACTTTATTACAATAATTTTTTAATTCAGTTGTTTAATATAGGCCAATTACTAGTATGTATTACTATTAATTGGCCAATTACTTTATGTATTACTAGTATCTCTTTCCCTTTGTCTTTGGCCTCATATTCTTCATATAGGCCAATTTTGCAAGGTTATTAGAATTGCTTCAAAATATAAAAGTGTTTTTGCAAAATTTAATGGCATATGTTAATTGAATTTTTAAGTAGATTTAATATGTGATAAATAATATAATTTAATATGAAGTTAGATTATTTTTTATTTATTTTTATACATAGTTTTATTTTGTTTATTAGTCCCTGTCTATATATAGGCAGGGAACTAATGTTTTCATTAGACCTTAATTATTAATTTTTACAATTAAAACAATGCAATATTCTAAAGTTTGAGGCGATTTATTTTAAAAATATATTTTTGTACTGTAATTCCTAATTTTTGATTGGTTAGCACCAATTTTACTGGGGTTAAAATTATTTTTTGAACTCAAAAAATAACAAAATAAAAATCATCTTCATCTCGAATCTTCCCCTCAAAGCCATGGCATTTTCTCAGCTGGTGCCTTGGCTCCACTGAGCGGCAAGTTTGGAACCTGTGATCAGTCAAGACCTGATCAAAGCTGTCCAAAACCTTAGCCATACCGCGGCTTCCACTATGCTGGGTGTCCCTACATATTGGGTATCATTTGATTTTCCATTGGAGGAAGGTGCCATTGCGCACTCAAAATGCAGTTGAGCATAATCCCTGCCCCTTCGATCAAGGCAAGCAAAATGCTGCCAACCATAGCAGACTTGGCAACGACCCTTGGGCCCTAGCGCATCTGAAGGAACCCTCCTGCTGCAGCACCTGCAATGGTAGAATTCCAAGGATCCTCCTTTTGTCTCACATAAACCATGGAGCAGTACAAAGCCGAAAAGAGGCCGCCCCTCACCAGAAGTTTATCTTAGATATCTGTGGGCTTCATTCAGTCTTTTGTTTGCCGAGTTTTGAATTTAATATGGTTTCAGTCACTCCTTGTTGTCAGAATTTTGAGTAGTAAGGATTTGATTTACCGCAATTTTGTGTGTGTTCGGTCTCTTGCATTGTTTTCGATATGGCTTGATTTCAATGATTTATTTCCTGTTCAATTTGGGCATTCAGGGTTGTATTTGTTGCGATTCAACGATTGTGGTGGTTGTGAAACAATTTTGTTGTGCAACACCCACCACATTAGCGGTGTGGAACAAGTCTCTGCTACTTCCATTCGCCCAGATCTGCCGCACGTTCTGCACACAGATGAGCTCTTTTTTTCCCTTATTTTTCATTTTGGACTAGCAGGTAATTTAGATGCAATAAAGGGTTCTGCAAATGTTTATATACTTTTCTAGTAATAAATTTAACTAGAGGTAGCGAATTTTAGATGTGAAATGACAGAAATGTCTCCTCTTCCTGCTTTCCTCTTTAATTTTTTCAGCATCATCCTCTTCTTGCTCCGCAAGTTGCAATAAAACTCTCTTCTGGTATTCTTCTTGGTTCTCCTTCTCCTTGCACCTTTAGGCCTTGTTATCTTTAGTTAGGCTATAAACAAATCCTTCTTGGTCAGAGAGGGGCAGATCTATCTATATTCATATGCTTTTTAGAGGAGGCCTCTTTGAATCGACTACACTAAATATTTGATTAGTAGTGTTGCTCCAACTGGATCCAGCTTATATTACCACCCATCTGCTTTAGGTCTTTTCTATACTAGAGTGTTAACAAAAACATGTTTGAAATATGAGTCTATATCCCCCTGGACAAGCAATTAGCTTGTTAGTCGCAAAGAGAGAGCATGTTGCGGTCAACTAGATGCAAGGTGTTATGTGCAACTACAAGCTTCTTTGCCCTCCTAAAGGTAAGTATGTTCCTCATAGTAGGGTGAATGAAAGCATATGTAGATCAATTGCTTTCAATAGTAGAACTAAAAACTTGGGACAAGAAGGCAAATAGCTAGTGTGGTTGTCAATGAACCAGACTTATGCATAGTCCGCCATGGCATTGTATCCTTTTGTGCCACAGTCTCCCTATTCATCTTTGCTTCCTTTGGATATCCTTTTAAATGCGGCAAACTGGTTCATGTAGTATAAATGGTGGTGACATCTTTATAATTGGATATCTCTTCAATTGCCTTCACCACAATATTTGTTGTGCTTGAAACTTTGTGAGGCCTTTGCAAGTATCACATCAAGTTTAATACAGACACAGCCATGTGCAAGGGAGTGTTCAGCTTCTCCCACCTCTGCTGAATGATAGGTTGAGTTTTTCATTATAGAAATGGAAGGTGGGGTCATTTTCTTGTTTCATTTCTTCTCTTGTCAATTCTCTTATTATACTATCTAATATCTATCATATGCAAATGTTCTTGCTAGGTTGGTATATCTGTAGGGATTTCTTGTTTGGTAATTTGCATATATTGTTACTTTTTTTCCAACTCAGATTTTTTTGATGTAGAGTGGCTCTCCTTGATCAAAGGAGGATGAAACTTTGGAATTTTATATGTGCAAGATGAGCAATTGGAACCTCTTCTTTAAGATCTGATCACTTGTGCAGCTAAATTTTATTCACATTAGCCACATCATATGTGCAAAGCTATCTAGGAAATTAAAGTTTATACTACCAATTGCTTTAGTGTTGGTGTTCGATGAATAGTGAATGGGTTGATGCTTGTGGTATTGCTTCTTTCAGAATGTTTGCTTTCAAACTGCTGCCTTATTCAATCTCCAACTTGGGACTAATGAGGTGTCAATGCCAGTCATGGATGAATTTTACTCTTCTTTTGTTTTGTAAAAGAGGATTGTCAATAGCTCCACACGTATAACAGAAAATAGATACGAAAATATCATAAATTTTTTATATTTATGCATTGGTGACTACTAAGTTTTACCCTTACAACTTGACCCTATTCAAACGTTAATTGATTACAATGATGTGGGGTTGATGGCACTTATCATAATAGATGTTATTTTTATTTATTGTGTTGAAACAACAGGGAATGTGCTTTTTTATGGTCAAGATATTAGCATCCCCATTGGCTTCTTTGTTAATTATAAATATTTAAATTATATGTTTTGTTGTCACTAACTTTGTATAATTTATGATTGAAATGTCTACAATATTTTTCGAATCTCCATTGACCATCACAATTTCAGCTTAGTGGAAAAAAAAAATCTATCTACACAACTGTTTATCTTGAAAATAGTTAATTGCATTCTATAGTATAACTATGTGTAATAAATCAGATTACTAAGGAACATTCAGATCTGAAACTACTCTAATCTGATTTAAACAGTAAAATTTGGAAATGGGAATGGAAATTAGAACAAAACTATAATAGTGAAGAAAATAAGAAAATTGTTAGAAAGAGATGCTTGATCAGAAAATGAAGGCCGAAAACAGAATTGGGATCTCGAGAAGGTGTCTAGAAAATTCAAGCTTGATTTGAAAACTTGCAAATTTTGACATTTCTCTTGAATTTGATCTTGTATCTCGTTGACCACGATCTTGGCTGCTTCTACTCCATTTCATCTCCCTCTCAAGATCTAGATGTTTTTCTGACTTCCTAATAAGCCCCAACTCTATCTTGTAAATTGGAATATTGTTATCTTGCTTCCTGAGACCTTGAACGCTTTCTACCATAGCCATTGTCTCTGTTATGTTGCAAGAAATGGACCGGTCCTTGTCTTTGTTCATGTCACGAGAAAACACTGACACTTAAATAATGCCATCTTCTCTCTTTATTTAGTATAATTTATATTTATTAGCTCAGCTCTTAATTTGGGCATGATCAGTCATCAACTATTTTTTCATTAATTAAACTCCAAAATTAATTTACGGTTGCTTTATTTCCCTGCAATCACAACTTGAGGCCAACACCCAGTGCCTTACTGTAATGCCTGATGCTCAGCTTTCACAATGCCATGGAGACAGTGCAAGGGTTAGCAAATAAATTGTAAAAATAACAGCTCAAGAAAATGAATGTGAGAAAAGTTTGATGGTGATTGACTTTTGATATTGTTCCAGCAAAACTTGCTACAAGCAGAATCATGAAGTTCACATGTCTTCTTGAAAAGCCATAGGTTTTAATAGAGCACTTTGAATTCTTGATCACTGTAATTGGTGTTAAAACTTTTTATCCAATTAGATATCAGTGTCTGTCTAAAACTCAAATTAGTAAAGGGATCAATATGCTGAAAAAGTACAGAAAGTTGAAAATCTGGAGTCCATCAGTGACAATTTGATGCAATTATCGATGATTTGAATTCTCGAAAGGTAATTTCATGCCTTCAAATTTATATTCTAATACTGCACTCCTAGTTCCTATTTCTATAAAGCCGGAAACAAATTAATGTCCTTCTCTTGCACCATTTTCATTTTAAAAGCTCACATTCAAATCGGTTGCTATGCATGTACTCCACCATCCACCCATCATTTTCCGTATTGTGTTTTCTAGCAGCTGTTTTAGACCCTTTCTGAATATGTATTTCATTGTACTAAGGAACAAAAATGAGTTTCTATTAACAAGAGATTATTTAGAAGATTTTAGATTATTTATTACATAAAGAAAAATTCATATAAAGCAGATATTAAACCGATTTTGAAGAAAAATTTCTTGTGTTAAAGATAAAAAATAATAGCAAATAGTGGCATAATTCAAAGCCAAATACAACAGAAAGATTAAGGCAAACCGTATTTCAAATATTTTCACCATGGTAAATCAAGGTCTGATGCAATGTTTTGCAGGACAGTAATCGTAATTTGTCCAGGAAAGTAATTTGGTCAAAAAATAGGAATGAGAAAAAAAATTAGAGGAAGCGGAAGGCAATTATATGTGGTACTCTCTGATTGACAAATTCTTTCTTTGTGTCCGCAGTTCAAAGATTTTCATTTAGAATTGCGTAGTCTGCAAGTTTTTTCTATATTTAGTTTCTAATTACTAGAGGAGTGTAATGGGAGCTAAACTAAAGTGATTACATATTGGTGTCACATATGTAACATCTGGTGGTCAGGAATCTATTAACATCAAAATATAACGAAGATGTATTTTTGCCTCTTTAATGATAAGAGATGACCCCTCCACTTCTTTAATCGAAAAGTAAAACATTAATTAGCTATCAAACAGGTTCAGTAGAAATCAACTACAAGTTTTACATTAGCCAAAGAGCACTCTTCATAGGTCAACTCACTTTAACTCCGAATTCAAGATGAATGTTTTCCCCAAGATGCATCGGTGGCTAATTTGAATTGACTAAACTATTCTCTCAATTTTTTTTCTTGGATTATTGACATGTAACATTTATCTCTAATAAAAAATTGGTAGAATAATAAATCCTGATTAAAATTATCAGCTAAATTCTGGTTTGTTTATTTTAGAACTCAATTTGAAGAATTTAAACCAACTCCATTTGCAAATATAATCAATTATACATCGAGTTTCCTTCTATCTCAATGTTCTTAACACTATATAAAGCAATTTTAATTGCTTATTAAATAATACAGTTCCTTTTCTATATTACTAACTCACTGCTTCTCTTAACAGGTTACAATTCTGACCTATCATGTTGATGCCTATGCAACCTTGTAGCAAATCCTTGTATCAGCAAGAACACCACTCCGCTCACATAGAACCATAAGAACCTATCAAATTGTGCATACTTTCACCACATAGGCTTAGGGATTTAGTAATATTAAAAACTCTACCTTGTACCATCTGACATTGGATACAAGGTATCACTCTACGCATCTATCTAATTCTTCTCCTTCATTGTATACGTGAGCAATGCTTACAATTGTAAACATCTCTAAAATTATGGCCTAATGTCATAGTTGGCTAATTTTGTATTTAATCTGAATAGAATCTATATAATATTTTCATCTGAAGGTCATTTTTCAAGTTAATAGTAGAGATTTGTGGTTGCATGTTTTGATGATTTACTGGACAGACCTTTTTTTCATGAGTTATATTTGTAATGAAATTTGTATGGTTACTGCTTTAAAAATAGTCTTACCACTTGCACAGACTAAAAATTTCCAAGGAATTGACAATTGTATTGAACTCCTTGAAAATCTTTTAGCTTTGATAAGCATCAAATTCTGAAACCATAAAATATAAGAGGCAGATGAAAAATAGAAAAATAAACGAAGGAATAACAACCATAGAACAAAAGATGTGCTGAAAAGGACATATATTTCATATTTTAAAAAACACAATGATTAGACTATAAGACACAAATGCAGAGTTGCGGCTTTCTCATCACACTAAGAAATATAGAAACCACAGTTCGTTGGCTGCACAAAAAACTGCTGCTACAACAATACTGATTGCTTTTATTCATTTTTCCTACATATGATACTACAGGCTCTCTGAAAATTAAAACAAAACCTCAAAATAAATCTGAACAATTGATTAAGTCATGCTTCCAGTTTAGAATATGATTGCTTAAGATTTCAAGCATTAACATTTTATATCACATTTCTATATGTTCTCTAACATATTGATGATTGTTATAGAATGTTATCATAATTGATGATCTCAAATTAAAAACCTTAAATTATCAATTTCACACATTAATCTCATGAACTATAAAAGTATGATGACACTAATAGGCTTATAGACTTGTTAGGCTGGAGCATCAACTAGTAAAAGAAACAAAGGAACATGGAAAGTTAGAAGTTAGAACTAACAATATTTTTGGTTCAAACTGTTCTTTTTAGATCATTTTTCTTGTGTCATTCTTACTGAAAGAGTCTTCCATTAAAGCTTGTCTATTTTAATCAAATACACAGAAATCTTCTCAAGCCTCCATTCTAATTGAATTTTGAGTTTAAAATTTCCACTTGTCACTGCTATGTTTGCTAGTTATATTAATCAAATTTATTACAATGCACTTTATTTATCACTTATGACTAATAACTTGTTTCAATTTTGTTGGTTTTCAAAGTTTTTGAAAGAACACTCTCACAAAAGCAAATAATTTTTTACCTTTTTGCAACCAGAACCTCATAGACTCAAAAGTCCCTGTATACAGGGATTGAACAACTTAAAATACTGTTCAAATACTTGTCTAGAAAAATATATTTTCAAGATTGAAACATATTATGAAAAATAAAATAATATTTGTTTATAGGACTAAAAATATATGCTACCAATATGGCTTTTGCTTTAAATATTAAATTGAATGTTATATAGCATTGTCTCTGCACTCTCAATTTGTCATCTTTGCATTCACATAAGACTTTCATTGCATTAGTCTTCATTTCTGCATATGAATACTTGATAATTTGGTAACGTTATTGCAAATTGAATTGTTAATACCTTTGAATACATGTTCCAAATTAAAATTGTCACTGGTCTCATCTACCTTCTAACCCTTGCACAAGGCAGGGACTCAAGCTCTCACAGAGCTCTTGTTTCTATATATTTTTTAGTTTTGCATAATTCAATTATTTTTCATTCTTCTAATAATATTATTATTTTGAGGTTCTTTGTATTTATGAATGTTAGTATTAATTTTTGCTACTGTATTTATAATGATTTTAATTAAGTATAATTTGTCAATTTCATATTGGCCTTAAAAATGTCAATGGAACCCTAAAAATTACATGATTAATGAGTTTTATCCTTGATCATTTTAATAGTCATAAAAGTTATTAAACTTAATTATATGTTTAAAAAATCTAAAATTATATTTAACTTAAATAAGTAATTATGTAAAAATAAGCATAGAAATTGAAAATAAAAATTATTAACTTTCTCAAAAGAAATATTTTATTATAATAGATAAAATTGATCATTAAAATTCAAAAAGAACTTTTTTTCTTACAAAATCTGACTTAATTTTTATATAAGATTAATCTTCAAATTTGCAATCCTAAACTCTAACATTAATTAAATATTAAAATTTAAACCCTAAATTTTACATTATCATCCTTCAAAATCTTATATATCTATTTCAATTAAGATATATTAACAATATGACAAATTAATGAGCATGCTAAATTTGAAAACTAATAAAAGGAAAAGCGAGAGACATTCAATTTTCACCTCTGTACAATAACCATTGAGTAAAAAACCATTCTAGCTGATCAGTTTTCGTACTACGTATTTGGCCTTATTGAAAAAATAATATTATTGTATTAATAGCATTCTCAAAATTAATTATTTCGTGTCTTTAAGGAAATAGACTTTATGTGCTTTCCAGAATTGTTACCTTTACGTTCTTTGAGTTCAAACTTTAACTTTTGGTTTTGCCTTCAACTTTCGGGCATTTCCTTGCTTGGGTCAGAAAATTCAGATATGCTTCTCCTTCATTACAAATTTGACTTTCCGCACCCATGCTTTAGACTTTTATTTGTTTTTCTCTGCTGAAATCAGGTTTTCAGAAAAGTGCCTCACTGGCTACTTTCAGTTTTCCTTCTCTGAGGTCGGATATTCAGAAAAGTACCTCACTGACTACTTTCCCAAAGGTTTTCCCCAAAGCATCTACGGATGAGATTTTTGAAACTTTTGCAATGAGTGACAACTTCCTTGAAAGTCTAGATACACCTCTAGAGGTACCCAATGCGTAGTACCAACTTGGTATGCTAGCCAGGCTCCACACACCTCTGAAATGCATACGTGGTTGTCCTTAGAGAGAGGGGCATTCATTGTTGTGGTCCATCAACCCATCAAAAAAGATTATTTGCATCGATTATAGTATTAAGGAAGGAAAATTTTAAGAAGGATGCCTTTATTTTGGATCGAACGTTACACATATAATAACAATAAGTTGATTGTTTTCCCATTGTTTTCATTGAACAATCCGCTCGAACTGTAAGCAGTTCTTATTGTAAGATACTTATTCCTAATTCTATTCTAATTAGAGAAAAATAGTTTCAAAGACTTGAATAGTGATGCGACCTTCCATTATGTCCTCAATTTGCACTCTGAATAGTTCTAGCAGTGCGATAGATTCTCTAGAGTCTTTCAACTGAACACATACAAACACAGTCAGCCACATGTAAGGAAGAAAGTGAGAATTTGAATATTTGTATCGTGAAACACAGCTTGTAAGAACTCATTATACCTAGCTGAGATTCAGAAACACAACTTGTATCGTGATCAACTGTAACTCTCCTCCCCACATTTTCGATATTGCCTATAAAACACTATAAAAAAAATATAAATTATTATTTAATTTTTAAAAATAGATAATTATATATATATATATATATATATATATATATATATATATATATATATATATATATATATATATATATATATATATATATATATATATATATATATATATATATATATATATATATATATATATATATATATATATATATATATATATATATATATATATATATATATATATATATATATATATATATATATATATATATATATATATATATATATATATATATATATATATATATATATATATATATATATATATATATATATATATATATATATATATATATATATATATATATATATTATTGATATAATGAAATAACAAAAATGAATAATAATCTAATAAAATAACTATATTAGCAATAAGTTAAAATAATTCTAACAAAAATAAATCTTAATTTCAAATTAAAAAAGTGTTAATATAAATTATAGAAGGTTAATATCTTAATTTAGGCAGTGGCTATGCAACCACGGAAATTGTGAACCAAGGGAAACACTTAATTTTGTTTCAAAAGTTTGTAAAATGCTATATAAACAAAACAGATTTCATGGCTAGATAGCCACTACCCTCTACTTTGTCCTTTACTAATAAAGCAAAAGAAGAACTGACAGATATCTAATGACTGATGGTGGATTTTTAATAGAATAAAATAATGGTGGTTTAACCATGATGGTATAGTATTATTTAAACTATTTTATAAGATAAGAAATAATTTTATTAAAATATAAAATATATTGAAAATATAATTTTAATATAAATTTAATTTAATTTAAAATTAGATAAATTTATATTATAGTTTATTCAATAAATAAATACTAAACGAATAAATTCACAATTTTATTTTTTTAAAAATTAAATCGTTAAAATATATTTTAATCATAAATAATAACCAATTCGAGGAATGTTTTAAAGAAAAATATTTGATGCAACATTATGTTTTTTGAAATTGTCTTTGCTGGAGGTGAATTTTTTTACCGTCACTAAATTTTAATAAAACCAAACAGTGATTTATTGTGATAGAAATTAATAGTGGAAAGATCTGACGGTATAAAGCTTTTCAATCGTTCGCCACCTGTCCTATGTTTTCAAATAACCAATGAACAGATGATGAAATAAATGGATGCATGCATTCAATCATCTTGCACTTGTACGGAGCAAGAGACAACCATCGATGCTGAAACCGAGGTTGATTTTTCTCATATAAAATAATTTGAATAATACTATACAAATAAAATACGATGTATATGTGTGATTATGTATACTTAATAGCTATTATAAGATTATAGTTTTAAATAAAAATATAGACGAAGATAAATAATAAGAAGTGAATTCACAAATTCTTACATATAACGCAAATTGATAATATATATTAATTTTGATCCATAAATATTTGACAATTAAATTAATACATAAATTCTAAAAAAAGCCATTAATTTTTTTTAATTAGTATCTTATTTTTCTTTTATATATTTTAATATTCTAATGATTTCTAAAAATAATACAGTCCTAAAAAATTTAATTAATAGATGTTAAAACGTATCTAATCTATTTCTATATACTAATAGATTTTGAGTTCTAAATATGTTTCGAAATAAAATTAGATTTTATAATGAAAAATTCAAATTTTTTTAAACATACCTAAAAAAAATTAATTATAACACCTTTACCTATTAAACTATTATGACAAATATAAATTTAAAATCTAAAGTCAACCTAATAAATCAAAGAATCTACTAAACAAACACCACAAGAAACAAAGCCTCTCGGCTAGGAAAAAAATCTCCCCACCACTCCAAACGTGACCCTACTTCCGCACACCTTTTCTATTTGCTCTTAAAAAATTAAAATTGAAGAATAAAATCCACAACTGCAAATGAGCCACGTGTCATAAACATCACATCACATAACCGACTTTAGAGCACCAGAATGTGGGCAATGGCTAAAAGTGCAAAAATTTGCACCTCGTTCCCTGTGTCCTTGCCGTTGCCGTTACCTTCCCCGTCAGCCCAGTCTCCCGCCTGTAATATTAAAATAGCCGAATATCTGACAAAATGCACATACTCCTCCTGCCATATCTGACAAAATGCATGAAGTGTAATATAAACTAAATATTTTATGATAATATGCAGGAAGTGTAACATAAACTAGAATAAATATTTTATGAAGGGAGAAACTTAGTTTTTTTTTTCAAACTTTTATTTATAAATTTTAATGTTTTCTTTTCTTTCCAAATTTTATTTATAAATTTTAAGTTGTAAAAATTGTTTTCTTAAACTTTATAATTTTGATAATCTATTATAATTTATAATTAATTATATTACTAAATTTTTATTCAACTATTTTTTCTAATTAATTATTAATATATTATTTATTATTTTAAACTTTTATTAATATATTTATTTTAATATTATTGATTTATATTTTTCTTTTTTAAAAAATTAAAAAACTTTTAATTTTATATATTTTTAACATTGATCTACAATTTAATATTTATTTGTTTATTTTAATATTAATAATATCAGATTTCCACAATCCATTTTTAATTACAATTGAGTTTCTAGATTCAATTCCAGAAACTCAATTGTTTTAATATTATTGATTTATTGATTTATAATTTTAAAATATGTGCTTAAAAAATATGGAGGCAATGAAATGCTTGGGCTCCAAGTAAAATATCCAAGAATAGAAGTCAAATTCAAATTTACTATTTACAACATGTTATATTACATTAAAAATAAAAATTTGAAGACAAATAGTTTGGAGATCCAATTCAGAGTGGGAAGTAAAAGATAGTTTCTCTATGTGAATATCATATTCATCAAAGTGATTATTTTCACTAGGTGTAGTAATGAAGTAAATTATTTTAACTTATACATGAAAATATTTTCAAGAATAATTTACGAGGGATAAGGGCATGATTAAATCTTTTTCCTAGATACATATGTCTAAATTATTTTCACATTTAGCAAAACTGGGTGTAGTTACATAGTGGACTATTTTTACCATAGGGGGATGTGTCGCTTGGTGAGATATTTTAAGTAAATGTAATAATTTCAACAAAGAGGGGAAATCATTTTCACTCAGGAAAATCATTTTAAATACTTTTCATTATGAGTAATTATAATTTCATAGAAAATACAAAGATGAGTTGCAATGTGTAACCTTTTTTTCACTTACAATATTTTTATTGATGGGAATCAACCTAAGATAGGATTTTATTAGAGTACACAGAGTTTGCAAATATAGAATAATATAATTAATTTGAAAACTATAAATCAATAAATCAATAATATTAAAACAAACTAATAATATTAAATTTTAGATTAATGTTAAAAATATATAAAATTAAAAGTCTTATATAGAGTACATAAAGCTTGCAAATATAGAATAATATAATTAATTTGAAAACTAGAAATCAATAAATCAATAATATTAAAAGAAACGAATAAATATTAAACTCTAGATCAATGTTAAAAATATATAAAATTAAAAGTCTTTTAATTTTTTTAAAAAGAAAAATATAAATAAATAATATTAAAATAAATATATTAATAAAATTTTAAAATAATAAAAAATATATTAATAATTAATTAGAAAAAGTAATTAAATAAAAATTTAATAATATAATTAATTATAATGGACTATCAAAATTATAAAATTTAAGAAAATAATTTTTACAACTTAAAATTTATAAATAAAATTTGCAAAGAAAAGAAAACATTAAAATTTATAAATAAAAGTTTGAAAAAAAAGCTAAGTGTCTCCCTTCATAAAATATTTATTTTAGTTTATATTACACTTCCTGCATATTATCATAAAATATTTAGTTTATATTACACTTCTTGCATTTTGTAAGATATGGCAGGAGGAGTACATGCATTTTGTTAGATATTCGGCTATTTTAATATTACGGGCGGGAGGGGGAAGGTAACGGCAACGACAAGGACACAGGGAACGAGGTGCAAATTTTTGCACTTTTAGCCATTGCCCACCCACCTACAGCTCTTGTACATTTATATTTCGCTAACATGTACTGTCATTTATATTTGTCATATCTATTTACATTTGTTATTAAAAATTTTAATTCCAAAACCAGTTATGGAGTGTATTTAAAAGAAAAATATTACCAGGATTTTGAAAGAGAAGGTATACGAGCACATTTGCCAGTCTTGTGTGAGCTCAGGTGATCATCAGAAGAGCCCTCAATCGACTCAGTGGTAGGGGAGTCATTTTCTGAAAGGGACTTCTTCTTCAAGGTCATTTCCCTGATTCAAGTTTTGCATTTCTCCTTAGTAATTCTATTAGAATGGCAGACAGAGCCCACCAAATCCACCTCCAACTTGACCTTGCTATCCAAAATCCTCCATTTTTTGGGCTTCCTTTCAGTCTCATGGGTACTATCAGTCTCCTTCATTTTCTTAGCTTCTAAGGACTCTAAGACATGGGATTCCTTAAGCTCCTCCACCCTTTTAAAAGGGTTTGTCATGCATCTCTTGCAGCTTTTACCTTCTTTTGGGACAAGATCTGTTTCTAGGATCTCCTGGATAGATGGGAGGTGGATTGAATGGGATTGTTAGCTTTTGAAGGAAAATCATTGTGGGTGACATCTTGGATAATAGGGGAAGGTTGGGGTGGAGGGCAGATGGCCTTATGGAAGTTATAAAGATAGAGAAAGAGGCCCTGGTGGAGAATAGGGATCAACTTTTCAAGGTTTTCCCTAATATCCTGGATATTGCTTTCAATAGAATGAAGAAGGTAAAAGGGAATGGATATGAGATCCCTATTCCTGATATGATTGAGAAATGGTAAATGGTAATAGTAAAACACTGTAAATTTACCTTCCAGGGTGAAGTACTTCATAACAATGAGGCACAACTTGGGCCAAAACTCCGGGAGCTCCTCACGATTGAAACCTCCAGACTTCTTCACAGGTTTCTCCCCCACCCTAAAGAATTGGTTGAGGCTTGTAGGGTCTGACGTCCTACTGGTTTTTTTATATTTTATTCCTTCCAAGGAGAGCCCCATCGCCTTAGTGATAACTTCCTCATTAATTTGGAAGTGAATACCTCCAATAGAAACTTTCCTATTACTCTAGGATGAGATGAACTGCTTGGATAATTGCTCATCATGCACCCCCTTCATACGCTCCATGAAACCTAGATACCACTTTCTTTACAGTAGTGGGTCACAAAAGGGTTAGAGGTGAACACCTCATCAATTTTATCAGGCTCAATGCATAAGGTATTGCCTCCCATGTGGATAATCTCCTTATCCTGCACCAGATTTTCCTGAGAATTGCAAGGCTGAGCTTCGTGAACCAGAGCATAAAATAAGTTGTTTTGAGTTAACCATTTTAAGAGGAAAATATAGTCAAAAGGAAGGCCTTGGGTGGTTTTTTTGGAGTCAGGCTCCGTACAGTGATATCCATCGGATCTCAAGGTGCAATAATTAGTAGTTACGCCAAAGTTGCACTTAGTGTCCTTGTTAACCAAAAAAACTTGATGATGTGGACATCTATCTTTCCACACGTATTCACACGAAAGGCAATTATGATCCTTTCTAGGGTTTTGGGCATACTTATTCATAATCACAAAAATTATCAAGTTATGCTGACACATAATCAAGGTAGGGCCTTTAGCAAATTTGACAACATGGCACATTTTAACTATTAATGGTATCACTTTTCTCCTACCTGATCAATTGCTGAGTCTCCCTAGGTAGCTCGCTGATCTCCTCCTAATTACTTAGCCTAGTTTTCTTAAGACCAATAGTAGCCATTGAATTTGCCACCGCATTTCCCTCCCTGTAAGTGTGGGAAATAGTCATGCATTAGAGATTGTTGAGAAGCTCATAGATTTCCAAAATTATGGTGTTAACCTGCCACCTCACATTAGCTCTTCTTTTGATAGCCTCCACCACTACTTTGGAATCCCCCTCAATTTCTAGTAGTCTGATGTTCATTTGAATGGAAAATTTAATTCCCCATAAAAGAGACATGCCCTCAGCTTGATTGACAGTGCAATTATTAAGAAACCCCACATAAGCCAAGAGACAAGTGCCATTGTGGTCTCTTAGTACACCTCCCCCACCCTAGGTGAGATTATTAGCCACCCCATCAAAATTTAATTTGGTCTAGGTACTATGTGTGGCAACCCATCGGGTAGCTTTCCTAGCCATCAACTTGGAGTTGTCAAACTTGGAGAAGCCAGTCAGTAGGTTCCAATTATTAGCCATTTTGATCTCCCAGGAAGAGAGGGGTGCCAAGGGGAGTTTCCACTTAGCCTCCCTGGCATTCTCACATAGGAGCTTGGTTCCGAGATAGAGGTAAGCCTTAGATGGGGAACTAGACTCCCTAAATATCCTGTTATTCCTTTCTTTCCAAATAGTCCAGTAGATGTGCAGAGGTAGAATTCACCATAGGAGCTGGAGGAGGGGATGATTGGAGGGAGATCTCTAGATAGTGAACTAGCGGACATCATTACCCAAAGCCCATGAGATTCCCAATTTGCCGATAACTTCCTACCAAATGTTAGCAGCATAATCACAGTGTATGAATAGGTGATTCACCGTTTCCTCCTTTTTTCATAGGATGCACCTATTGGCCATGGAGAAGCCTCTTTTTATGAGGTTGTCCTGAGTTAAGACTTTACCATGCATAAGGGTCCACCAGAAGAAGTTAATTTTCATCGTGAGCTGAGGAATCCACATCTTCATCGAATCCTTCAGATTATTCTCTTCCTTCAGAAGAAGGTTGTAAGAAGTCTTGACCAAGAAGGTACTTACTTGGGTGGGGGCCCAAATGATGGAATCTTGGCCATCAATTCCTAGGATTTTGACATTTCCCAAAATTTCCATGAGGTCATTAACTAAGTGCTTTAGTTCCGGCATGTCTTTGACTAAACTAGATATATCTTTCCAATTCCCTCCAGCAATGTAGTTAGAATTTTTGTTGCCAAGGATAGGCCTGAGGTAGTTCATGAGGGGGTTGAATCTACTACCAAGGTTAGGGTAGTTTAGAATCCAATAGTCATTCTAGAATCTAATGGATCTCCCATCTCCAAGCTGCTAGAAAGCACCTTAAGAGAGCAAGGTTTTATATTTGCAGATGTTCACCCAAAGTTTGGAGCCATTCGGGAGGTCATTATCTTGGTACATCATCCCGTAGGGGTTCCCTTGGAGGTACTTAGCTTCCATTATCTTACACTAGTATACTTTCCTTTTTATGAGCTTCTAGGACACTTTCGTGGTGAGGGCACTATTCATCAAGCCAATTCTCCTCAGGCCCAAACCACCCAGACGTTTCGGGAGACAAACGATATCCTAATTGACCAGGGACATCCTCTTTTTCTCTTTAGAGCCAGCCCATAAAAAGGTTCTCTATATTTTTTCTAACCTGTCTGCCATGTTGCTTTTGATCTTGAAGAGGGATAGAAAGTAGACCAGGATCCCCTGGAGAGTAGAAGCCACCAGCTGAAGTTTACCAGTGTTTCTCAGAATCTTCCCTTTCCATCCAGCAAGTTTTCTCTGGGTTCTTTCTAGGATGGACTTCTAGAATTCATGAGACACCTCTTTAACCATGAGGGGGAGGCCTAAGTAGGTAGAGGAGAGTGAAGCCAACCAACAACCCAAAATTTGAAGCACTCTGGTTTGTGTCTCAATGGGAATATTGAAGAACATTCTACTTTTCTGATAGTTAATACACTGTCCGGAAGCCCAGGCATAATTTTCCAGAATTTGCTTCCACTGTCTGGCCTCAATCACCGAAGAATACCCAAAGAGGAAAGTATCATCCAAAAATTGATCCAACACAACTTGTTGCAGAGTGGAAGCAGGTTTGACACCTTTTATTCTTCCCGTGGAGGAGAGCATAGTTAGATTCTTGCTGAGGACTTCAACCACCATAATAAATAGGTAGGGCAAGAGAGGATCACCCTCCCTGAGCCCCTTTTTAGGTTGAAAGAAACTACTAGGGGTGCCATTGACTAAAATAGAGAAGCTGGTAGTTTTTGTACATTCTAGGATAATGTGAATAATCTTCTCATTAAACTCCATCCTAGTAAGGATTTTTAGCAAGAATGACCAATTAACTTTATCATAGTCTTTAGAGATATCAAGTTTGAAGGCCATACTTGGAACATTTCTCCTGTCCATGGAGTGGATGATTTTGTGAGTGGAGATGGCCGCATCAAGGATCTACCTTCCTAGCACAAAACCTTTCTGAGTAGTGTTGATTATCTTATCCAAGAGGGGCTTCATTCTGTTGACCAAGATCTTAGTGAGGATCTTGTAGAACGTATTGCAAAGGCTGATGGGCCTGAAGTCCAGCATAAAGGTGGGGTTTTCATTCTTAGGGACCAAGACAATATAGGTTTTGTTATGTTTCCTTAATAGTCACTTCGTTCTGAAGAAGTCTTTGGCAACATGGGTAACATCAAGTCCCACAATATCCTAGTATTTCTGAAAGAAAGTCAGGGGAAAGCCATCAGGTCCCAGAGCTTTATAGACACCCATAAAAAAGACCACCATCTTGACCTCCTCATTAGACACATATTTCGTGAGCCGATCATTATCACTGTGAGTAATAGCACTTTGGATGTGATCCAAAAGTTGATTTTGGGTGTTGACCGGGCACATTTGTCCATCATTCATATACAATCCCTTAAAATAGTTTTCTGCAACCTGATTGATTTTGTCCTTCTCAATAACTTCAATCCCTCCCTCATCCCTAATTGCGTTGATGGTATTTCTTCTTTTGTGGTTGCTAGAAGATCTGTGAATGAAGGTCATGTTTATGTCCCCTTCAGTGAGCGACTGTATTTTGGATCATTGCTTCTAGTAGATTTCCTCCTTTTTCAGAGTTTCCTGCCATTTGTGTCTAGCCATTTCTTCTTCCACCTGTATTTGGAGTGGGGAATTTACAGTAGCCAACTCAGCTTGGAGGGACTCTAAGGTCTCAATAAGGTCATTTTTCTCTTTATTGAAATCACCAAAGTTATGTTTACTCCAGCGCTTGACCTCTCTTCTGATGATTTCTAGTTTCTAGGAAATGCTGAACATGGCAGTGCCTTTGATGTTAGTAGCCCACCAGGATTTCACTTGGTCTCTAAAAGAGGGATGAGAGTGTAATATCCCAAAAATGGGCTATAGGTTCATTAACCTCCTACATCTTCAATTCAAACAAAATCGATACAAAATTCCTAACCAAAGGCACATCTGCACATTATTGAATTCTAATTGATTATTCTAAATTCTGCATTAGGGAATATTCCTAGCAATATTCCTATTTATCCTAATTATCTTTGATTTAATAATTATTTGGTGATAAATCCTATTTATCCTAAAGTTTGATTAATTGAATATTTTGAATATTTAATTAATCAGATTTAATATTGCCACTTAATTGTTTAATTAGATTTAATTCTATTTATTCCTAAATTGTATTATTTAATTTTGACAATAAATCTAAAATCCTATGACTAATTGATTAAATTCTCATTTAATTAATTAATGCCAATTGTCAATTTTTAATAATATAGTTTTAGAATAAAGTTTGATTTAATGAATGATTAACCCATAAATCAATTGTTTTAATTCAAAAATCACTTAAGTTGAGAATAAATCACTTTATTTTTAAATTAATTCAAAATAAATCATGCACAATCAGAAAAGTAGGTAACTAGAAATTAACAATCAATTTTAAATTTAAACTCAACATCTGATGAGGAGTTGAAATTTGAACTAAAGCTCTATTTTGAGATAAAAACTATTTTTGCATGATTTTATGAGTTTATTTATTTTTAATTTCTTGATAACTCAAAAATCAACCTGAGTTTATCAAGAGTGATTTATGGTTTTTCTTATGCATCCTCAAGCCCTAGATTTTTATAAAATCAAGGCTCAGCTCTTCATAATTATCAAAACTTGAATTTGCACAATTACTCTAGCGAATTGGCGATTGAAGGATCAAATGCTTGTGACAGGCGATTTGTGAGATCTATCATTGTTGATCATTGTTTTACATAGTTTTCATATCATAGTATTCATATTCATTCATACCATTCTTAGATTAAATCTGCATTCAATTTCATTCATCTAGTTTAGATTCATATAGTTTTTCATATTATTGGATAGAAAATACAAAAATATAGATTAATCTGCATCCATATAGTCTTTCATCTTTTTGCATTCAAATCCTTCATTTAGGTGTTGCATTGACACTGATCTCGATTTCAATATGAGAACATCATACTCACACCTACTAGAAGGTAGTAAATCACCTGGTTAGCATAGTTTCATTTACTTGCAGATTTTGATTTTGCTAACCTCTGATGTTTTACTGAAGTTTTGTGTCTGTAGCTAGGTACAAAATTCACACACATTTCTGGTGCCCACTGGGGGGCCTTGAAATGGGTTTCCATCTCTTCTATTTCAATTTCTATCTTTTTTCTATCATTTTTTGGTCCATCTTGCGATTTTATTCATTGTCCATATAATTTTCATACAAGTTTTGTCTGAAACTCGTGCCAAGACCTTCTGGGTGTCGTATGACTTTTGGCATTTTTGAGGCTCATTTCAGCAACTGCAAATCATCGTTTGAGAGCTGCATTATCGTTTGGTGAGACACCCACTGTCGTACGAGTTTTCAGACTGTCATTTGGGAAGTAATCCACTGTCGTACAAGTTTTGATACCAAGATTCAATTGTCATTTTAGAATTTTAGGCAATTTTTCAAATTTGATTTTCTAATTTGGACTAATAGCTAACCCTAACAATTGAAATCTTGTGTTTCTAGCAAATATTTGTTGAGTTTGATTGGGAAAAGCGCAACTAAATTGCTAAAATAGGTAAAGTCTACTAAGTGCATTGTGAGGAATTCATGTATTCTACTACGATCTGATAACACTTCGATTTGGACATAAAACAAACTCTCACGTGTCAAGCTTGTATGAATTTTCTTGCTTTCATATCTGTTCAGGTTATAATTGTCACCCTAACTCGGGCATTAGGGCTACATGCCAATTCTATCCTGACAATGGAAACCTCCTCGAGCTATGGGTAGACTCTGAATAAGGAGGAATCTCTAGATTCTAGGCCGGTTCCTATCAAATATAGAATATCACTTCCTGGTCTGTGACTTGTTTGGAGAAGGGAAAAGAATATTTTAAATTGAAAATAGATTAGGGTGATACACCAAGAATTGATTCAAACTTTGTAGAAAAGATAAATCATTAATCCTAACTCATAAATGAAGGTCTTCACACTTCAAATCTCTGCTCAACATATAGGTTAACAAACCTTACTATCAGGGTTAAACAACAAATAGCTCAAATAGTCAATAGAGATACATTTTTCCCACAAGGCTTTTAAACAATTGATTACCTTAAGAAGGAACATAAATTTGTTCACTTCTCTTGGACTACAATGAAATTAGCACTTATAAGAAAAGATGAAGACAAGCTCATATATCAAAAGAACTCCAAAAATATGAGCCAAAAACCTCTTCTTTATTTCCTCCAAAATCTGATAAAAGTGATTACAAAAATGGCTTCTAACACATCTAGGAACAATAAGTTCTCTATATGCCCTCTCTCCAAAATCTGTAACCCCTAAAATTGATCATAAAAATCAATCTTATAGCCTACCCTAAGCTTCAATCCGAAAATCTAAGCCCTTTACAAAATTGCCCTAAAATTGGACAAAAAAATGCCAATAATTAAGCCTATGAAAACTCGACTATAAGTGCCCCTTAAACATTGGCTTATACTAAGGACTTAATCCTTTTACAATTTTTTGCCAATATTTAAAATTTACTTAATATTAGATAAAATCCAATATCAAATAACCTAACTATTCAACTCCTAACCTAGAAAACATCTCTAAGTGTGAAAAATGCCAAAGTGGAGAAAGTCGACATGACTATTCAATCCACTTGCAATATAATGCAAAACTTGAGGAGATGACAGTATGAGGTGCCACTATATAATTTTCAAATCTCTGTAGGAATGTGACATTTGCATTGATGGCATTGAATGTTTCTCATCTTGCGAACTCCAAATTTGTTATGTTCATTTTGGTTTTTGAGACTTGTGCTTATCTCATTCTTCGTAGAGAAGAATTAGGGAAGATGAAACCCTAACTGAAGGAAAGCATTCAAAATTTTTTGATGAAGCTCGGCTCTTAAATAGTACTTGAAATATGACTGGTAATTGTTTTGAACTACATATTATCAGTAACTCATGGGTTTCAGACTGGCAATAAGCTTGACCTTTGAGTCTTTGTCTACGTTTTGATGATAGGAACTCGGGCTAACTAATTCTATACAACTCGGCCTTGGCTTTTTTTGACAGAAAATTTGATACAAACTTAGCTTTGGATGAAGATATGAGTTTATCCTTCACTTGAGATGTAGAACTTGGCTTGTGATTGGCAGTTCATGAGCTAAAGACTCGTGACTGGGCTGTTGAAGCTTAGACTCTCCATGATGCTTGGGGTTTGATGGATTCTACTTGTAGTTGGTTTTTTGATCTGGAACTTGAAGTCTTAGCTCATGTTTTGGTACTTCTATGAACTTTACATTTGAATTTAAGCATTCTCGGCCTTTGCTACAGATAAGTATCACTTATCTCTCCTTTTTTCCTTTGCCTTACTTAGCTCACTGCTTGCAATAGTAAACATGAACATGAATGCTTAAATTTAGTTTCTCTCCTTTCCTTTTCTTAGCTATTTATTGTTGAAGTCGAGCCCACTTTCTTGAATATGTGAAGATTTTGTGTGACGTAACCTTTTCTTTCAGTGGGTCCACTGCTACGTATACTTAGTTGGAAAATTGTGATTGATCCAGGTGTGCTGAGGTGGACTTGTCAGTGGGTCCACCAGTCTCAGAGGAGTTAATACACTACAGGATCTAACAGTTGTTGTGATACCATTGATCAGAGTTGCACGATGGATAAGTCAGTGGTGTAGCGACAGCCGTCGATCTTCACTAAAGGGAAAGGCTTTATGGTGGGTCCTTTGTCAGTGATGACCAAGTGATTGCAGCGAATGATGTGATGACATGTGGTAGGTTTTTAGGCAGGTTCGGGGTTATCAAAGGTCTTTGCGGTTCTGATAAAGTGTTTAGCGGCCTGACAAATTTTGAAAGGCCTCACTCATTCGCACAGTAAAGTGGTGATATTCTAAATCGACTGGCGATCTAACGAATGAGCGTTCGCGTAATAGCTAAATGAATTGGTAGAAAGGTGAAACATTTGGCAAATAGGCACTAACCTTTTTTTTCCAATTCACTAAATATGGAACCGAGGTTAAATGTTTTCCTTTAGTCGCCAGGTCGCGGAGTTAAAGATGGGTTAAGGTTTTCTTTCCGTGAACAGGAAAAAGCATTGTCACGTAGTCACTAGGAGTTAACCCAAGGGTGGCAGTTGAGTTAAGACTTAAAGACCATGAAAAAGAGAGATCTAATGGTTAGGACTTAAAGTTGGTTGAGATTTAAATGTGCACCGTCAATTTTCTCCTGGCGCCATGAAAATGACCATTTGATTTTAAATTTGAATTTGCAGAGGGTTTCCTGCAACTAGAAGGAATAAATTGAATGCTTTCATGGCCAGATTTGATTTGTTTGGTGGTGCTTGCTATTGCAGTGTGGTCCAGGGTGTGCCATGATCATTTGCAGGGGTCTATACTATGTGGTTTTGTGCTTGAGGCATGCTGCAGGTGGCCAAACAGGTTGACAAATTTGAATTTTCATTATTTGTAGTACTTTCCCAGAGATCTATCATAAGTGCAAATATTTCTCAAGCATGGCCAACTAGTTTTCATCCCCTGCATTTAAAATTATGACCATTTCTAGTTGGTTGGGTGGTTGAAACCCTAACCCTAGTCACCCAAAGCTTGATGCATCCTCTTTGAGGATTCAAAGGTGACTAGTGGTGGTATATATTGTAGAATTTTTGACTTAGTGCGGGTTCCAAAACATTCTTTTGGTCCCTGGTTGTTGATGGTATTATACTAAAAAAGGAGCTGGATTTTGGGTCTTTTCCTATCCTTGTGTTTCTTTGATTGTATATTGATCTTGAATATGTTAATGAGAATACTTTTGAGTTCCAATCTTGCATTTGTGTATGTCTTCTTATTTTGGTTCTGAGCTCATATATGTTAGTGTCACAAAGTGTATTAGCATATGGTAAACAAAGAGTATTATGAGGTCATCTCTGAGTTCCTAACAAAGTTAGGATTAAAGTCTTTTAGGTGAGTTCAGTGAGTTTACAACTAGATAAAAATCTGATGTCCATATGTTTGAGGGAGAGGGGTAATAGGCAAAGCACTTATCTTGAGCCTAGGAGTGTTTGATTTAAGATCTTCAGTTGATATATGTAATTGGGTGACTCTTTAACCTAGGTTAAGGCACTAGTCCATCCTCTAGAGGTATTCCATTGTCATCCACCACACACATCCAAATTTAAATGATCAAATCCTTAAACCAGTTAGTAAGGGATATAGTTGTATATTATTTTGTGTTTCCTTTGAAGAATTGAATCAAGGGTACACCCGCCTGAGTATTAAGGCTCAAGGTGTAGGAGGATCTATTTGATCCTTGTTAATTGGTCCTCTTCCTTGTAGACTTTGGAGTGGTGATAGAGTCAAAGTTATATTAAAGTTATCCATCAAAGTATAAATCTACAAGTTGAAGATCAAAGGGAACTCCCAACAAAATGGCGACTCTGCTAGGGAGAGTCTAGAGATAAAGCTATTAAGTGCACTCTTGTTTTCCTATTGTGTTTAGTTGAAAGATTTCCCATCTAGGTGGGTGGTGACTCAAGAGGTTAAGAACCTGTGTCATACTGTAAATCATGGACAAGAGAAGGAATTCTAGGTCCTTTGTCAGAAAGAATCCAGAGGTCACTCTGGAGCAATTTCCTAGATAGGAGAAGAAAAGTTGGATCAGAAGGAATGGTGAGTCTACTAGTGCTCCCATAAGAGAACAAAGAAATACCAGAGGTAGAGCACCACATGTTTCCTCAAGTGAGGAAGGTTCACAACATAGAGTTTCTAGATCAGATGGTGGTCACTCTAAAGATAGATTTTATGATACCCCAGAGGTTGTATTTCAAGACAAGGGTCCTGTTAGTGCTTAAATCTATAGATTATCAAATACTCATATACTCCCAACGGACATAATCTAACAAAATGCAAACACTAAGGTATTAAGGTTAGAAAACCTTCTTCACTTCGAGTATGAATACTTAGGAAGGTATACCTATATCAATTCACTGTTTAACTGAGCTTTGAATTATGAACTAGCTCCTTCACTGCTCTGTCCTTGCTTCCAAACTCAACTTAATAAGATGAGATAAATCTAAGTATGGCCCATATTATCCTGATACACAATATAATGAGAGAAATCATGAAAGTAGCAACATGAAACAATGGTTTAAGGATATTCATCCTTCTTTTTAGAGTTAAACTCAAGGAAGCTTAACCTCATTCAGTGCTTCTACAAAGCATTACAAAACACATCCATGAAATTGTCATAGAATGATTCAGATTATGATTGTACTAGTAAAGTAAAATGAAAAAATTATTTGTATTTTAGGTAGCAAATAAATGGAAATGGATCTAAAACCAGTGCCTTATCCACTTGGGCATCAGAGTCAAACCCTACGTCCACATATATCTATCAAAACAAAAATACTGAAACTCAAATGACATGCCTAACATACCATCCTTTTAATTTCTACAACTGTCATCAAATTCATACATGGATTATTAATTCCCAGAGACCTCCCTTAAGATTTTACTCTTTCCTTGAAAGAAACTTAAGCTTAACCCCTATATTCACCTTGTGAATAATGTATTCAAAATGCCTTGAAATCTAAATACATAAGAAAACTAAAACACTCCATACATAAAGACAATAAAATGGTAGTAACAGAGCTCCAATATTTTGTATTAATGGTCAACATGTGTTGATACAGTATCTTCTCATTTAAAGAAAATAAGGTTTTGTATTCAGAACCTTTCTTATAGAGTATTTTTTCCACCTTTCTAATGAACAAAGACTTGCTACTTATACTAATCAGCCATCTTGGAATCCTTGAAAGGATGCAACAAGCTTCAGATGGATGTTAAAAGATCTTGCACTAAAAACAAGATTACAAACTGACAAAGTTGTTTGTAACAATAGATTACAAATATCTATTTCCAACAATCTTGCAGGTGGCACCTTTGTCTAAGGATATTTCAGAGCAGTTGCTAATTTTTTTGCATGAATGATGACCACCATCCAGCTAACTTACATCATCCTCTATTTGAAACCGTTCTTCCTCAAATTTTGGATCAGGTTCTATTCTTCTTCCTCCTTTTCTTGCTACAAATCTTCAAAATGGATTGTTAGGAAGAGCGTCAAAATCTTGTAACAACTCCCAAGGGTAATTCAACTTTGGCCAGGTGTCATATTCATGCCTATGATAACTTGCTTGACATCTTTGTCCTTTTTTACTTTGATCTTCAAGGGTTTGGAGTACTAACACCTGCCACTTCTTCATCTGATGCCTTTTCTTCTGAATCTTCTGAAAGATATGTCGATTCCCAAGTCATGTAGGTTTCTTCACTTGGCCAATGAAAGGCAAGGACCTCATCTTTCTTTGGGGACAACTCATCCCACTTAGCAACCAACTGGTGAACCTCTATTCTTACATTTGCAAAGTATATCCTAGCATCCTGAAGGAGTTCAATAAATTGTATGAATGGGGTATTATCATCTATACATAAAATGGAATCTACTTTAAACAGTACTTGTCTATCTATTTGCTCCATCCATTGATCTTTATCTTTAATTACCCCATCTGCCTTAATAAGACCAAGAAAAATTTGGAAATCATCCTAGAAATATCTTGCCCTTAGGATTTCTGACCTTCTTCTTATACTCTCCCTATTTATCTCAAAGTCAAAAAGATCCTTGACAAACCCATAAGTATTTATTAGCTCTATATTTACAACACATTTATCCTTATTTTGATCAAACCATGACCTCAGACTATCTTTTCTTGCAGACCACCTTTCCAAAATTTTGTCCACAATAGCCACCTCTTTCTGAAAAATTGCTAAGACATCTGCCAATTGTTTTACAGATTTGTATATTTCTTTAGGCCTCACCTTTGCAAAAAAATGTGACACAACATCTTTTATCTTCTCACCTAACCTATCCTTTACTTTTTGATCAATATCCTCCTCATCTATGGAAGGAGGAAAAGGGGAAGGGGGAAGTTCAATAATAGGGCTTGATGAGGAAGGCCCAGAAGGGGAGGAAGCTATCTGAATTTGCTCTGATAATTGTATTGGGCCATGTTCTCCCAATTTCTTTCTTAAGTTTGTAATCAGAATATCTCTCTCAAGAATCCCCTATTTCATCTCACCATTAACCTTCAAAACTATTTCCAGTTTTGCAGTGAGCTCTTCCTTCTCTTTAGCTTCCTTTTTTGCCACTTTTGCTGTTAATTGTGTCATGGCCATTACCATACCTGATGCTTCCACCAAAGAAGTATCAATAACTCTTCTTACAATTAGACTCCCTAAGAGGTCATCTTTGACAATTTGTTTTCCCTTGTTATTTTCATTCTTTCTTAAAGACCACATTACCAACGCTTGATGATTATCACTGAAAGTGACTCCTTTAACAGCTTGTTCTACTTCCTCTAGAGTTCTATGGAGAGGAGTGGTCTATTTTCTGACTGCATCAAACACTACTGCATCAGCTATATCCCATTCTGGGAGGATTAGTACTCCTGACACCTTTACCATATCTCTTCCTTGTTCTAGAGTGATTTTTTTAAATTTTGCAGTCATCTCTATTTTCACTTCTTCCTCTATGACTTGTAAATCCTTCTCTGGATTCTCTTCATGTCTCTTCTCACAGATTTCTTGAAATTGTTTGATGTTTAATTTCCAAAGAAATTGCATAAAGGCCCTAGTTTTAACAAAAGTATCATCAACCAAAAACTCTTCACAAGCTTACTTGATTACAAGGTCCAATTCTGTACCTACCAATTCCCCTACTATTAAATCCAACTTGGGTTCTTCTGGTAGCTCTGGCACTCCCTCATTTAATTCTTCATAAGTCATAAAGATTTGACCTAGAGCATCTACTTGCTATACTTGTTCTGCAATCTCTTGGTCATCAAAAATTCTTAGAGGAGACTGTGATGGGGAGTACTCCTTTTCAACATGAGTAGGTCTTTCTTCCAATCTTTTCCTTTTTGATGGGGGTGGAGAATCAATTATATCCTCAGAAGTTTGAGGACAAGGAGAATCGGGGATCTCCATAATCTCCTTCTATTTTTGAACCTATTGTGAGGTTGATGGGATATCCCTTTTATCTATTTGCTTTTGCTGGCTTTGTTCTAGTATCACCACATTGTAACCAGTCTTCTTTTGCACCATGTACCTCCCCGAGGGTAACCTTTTTGCAAACACAGGCTTGCTCAATAGTTGTCTAGCCTTTTTTGGATCATCCTTCATAACCTTTTCCTTCTTCTCATTTAGGGTCTAAAAAATATCCTGAAAAAAATTCATAAGAGTATCTATTTTCTTCCCCATTGGAGTTATGCTTTTCAGGGGATCCCATCCCGAATCAAATTGCCGGATAAAATCTAGTGTCTTCCTGTATACCAACCATTTTTCTTTCATAACCTCTTGTTCCTGCATCTTTGCTACATTCCTAACAATATCTTCAGGGAAATTAAAAATATGGTTAATCATGGCACACTTGGCTCTCTTTTTAAACATTTCATTATAGAAACCTTCTGGATCTGCTATTCTGGCAATTGCAGTAGCCATATGGTATGGAGCCAAAATTTTATCCATGTAAACCCATCCACCCTTGGTAATTATGAATTGATGGGAAATGGTAACATTTGGGAATAAAGTTCCCTTGCCTTTCCCAACGAGGGCACACTCTTCAATATCTCCTAATTGCCTCAAGAACTCTATAATTCCAATCCTAAGGGGTACCTGATAGGGAAATATAAAAGGGGTCCCCATGAAACCATACAACCTGATGAAAGTTGATACATTGTAGAAAATAACATCTCCCCAATTGTGTATGATGTTTAGATTCTTAGCAAACTGGTTTGGCCTAATAAGCTGTGCCAATACTGTTGGGATTCTTGGGTTGTCTAAGACAAACACCTTCCTGAGTCTAGCTACAAAATGTTTATCAAAATTAATGAAACTATGATCCTTGTTATCCCAGGTCATTGTGAGGCTCCATAGTTGGACTGGCATATCTTCAGCATCTTTCTTTCTCACTAATTCCATTTCTTGTTCAAAATAACTTACTCCTTTAAACAGAAACATGTACATTATGAAAGAGTACCAGCAAAAGGGCTTGTCACCTTCATTCTTTTGAATCTTCACTAATCCATTATAGATTAATTCAGCAATAAAAGGAGCAAAATCAAAAGTAATAGATATGTGTGCATGTAAAATTTGGATCATCATGCACATCAAGTGTATTGGCATCCTTTCACTAACATCTTCTCCAAAAATCTAACATAATGACCAATATGCACCCTTAGCTCTGAGATCAAAATATTCTATTTTAAAAGGCTCCTGGGTGTTCTATCCCACAATAACCATTTTTCCAATTTTGGTGCAGAAATCCTTCAACAACTTGCCTCTGAAATAGTTCCTTTGTGCATTATACACTTGCCTTATTTCTTCAAAATCAATGCTCTCCAAACTGTCTGAGGGTTCACTTAACCTGAACACCTTCCTGATTTCTTCAGCAAAAACTTTAATCAATAATACTCCCTTTGCATCCCTAACTTCTTTAGTGATTGGATCATAACTCTTTGCAACCTGGGTCATCAAATCTATATCTAAAAAGACATCAGGTATGACAAGTTTTCCTAGGTCAGACTGCCATATATTGCTTGCAGGGTGAGGGGCATTTCTCTGACTAAAACCTACTTTGAATAATTCCAATCCTATGATATCAGAGTCACCTCTTGCGTTGATTGTACCAATTTAGGCCTCTCTAATAAAACTTCCTGTGTCATATAAACCCTCCGCTATTTTTACCCTAGGATCTTTGGAAATCAAACTCTTGGTTTTCACTGGGGTAGTGGAAGAGCCAGGAAGTAATTGCAATAAATCCTCATGCAAACCTCTTTCACTATACTCGATTTTACCCGACAATTCTTTCCTTGGTGCCATTTTAAGGTTTATCTTTAAAAGAAATCTTTGCAAGATAGACAAAATACAAAACTATGATTCTTTTAGTAAGGAAAGCAATTCACACAAGTATTTCACCAACCTTTTTTTTCGGAAACCACCGGGGAATAGCAGCCAATCCTCATAATTCTTCACACCTGAGTCTCTACAAATTTTTGATCTCTTTGTGCTTCTGAGAGTGCGAAAAATTTTGATATATGAGCCATTAAAGCAGTCATGTCAACAATTAATTTAGCACAATTGAAACAATTACTCCTTGGAAAGAGCGAACTGTCACTTCTCAACGAGAAACTTCAAATTTGCATCACTTTATCTCTAGTTTGAATTAGAACCATTGATCCTCATTAGCAGATGATCTAATGGCCTATCGCATGATCGCATAGCATGAAAATCACTCATGCAAACATGGGACTAACCGTCATGTTACCTCTTTATTTTTGGTGGTCTCTTATAACTTCCATCGTTAAGACAAAATGTTATTCACATGATCGCGTAGCTTAAAAGAAGCTTATGCGAACATGCGAAAACCCGTTAGCATTTATCACTGTCATTGTCTTCCTTCAAATCACCTGTCCCACCTCACCTTTGTCAATAAAGAAAATCCACGCTTGCAACACCTGGTAAATTGTCAGGTACTTTCTTTCTTTTCAAGCACTGGTGTTTGCTGATACTAGCCAATGAGAAAACATTATTCATGCACATCTATCAAAAGCTCCACCTGAGAATTGTGCTTGGTTTAATGCAAGATCAACGACTTGTCGCATGATCGCATAGGCTTCTAAGATCTCATGCGATTATACGATAGCCGTCCGATCTTCCCCTTATTGCTTTTCAAACTTTGTAGATTCCTCTATCACTAGCCCCATTATCCTTTACAAATAAAAGGCCACCACTTGTGAAATACTTGTCAGTGGTCCCACCTTGTTTCTGCATCAAGCTTCATTATAAAATCAATGGTTATTTTGCATGTTTGCATGGCTTGGAAATATTCCATGTGAACACGCGACCATCGTTAGATCTTCTTTAAAGATTCACAGTTGAATGAAACTCGAAACATTAGAATACAAGGTAATTAGGACATAGGATATGTTATTTATATCACCGGGGTTCTAGACTTAGGAAAAGATATAACACCCACGTGAAAAATAAATGCATGTGCTCTTTAATGAACTTAAGTGACTTAAAAAGTAACGCTCAAAAAGAAATGAGGAGAATGACTTAGGGTTTATTTGAAAATGGAAAACATTTTAGGGTTTTTGACATGAATTCAAAAATCTTCAAAGACAAGACCTAGGGTAAGGATTTTTGAAGTGGGCTATGACAATTTTTTGAAGAAATTCCAACACTTGTACCTAGGAAAACTTCACAGACCAGAGGACTAAACCAACATTTGGACAAAAACCTTAAAAAATTAAGAATATACCCAACAGGTCCATTGCTTGTAGGTCAGGATGAACAAGCCAGAGAGATGGGTTTGGATATTGATTTAGACCTTGATGAAGATAATTTTAGAAGAGAACCCATGAGACCATGGCAAGTCCACTTCCCATATCAAAATCTTACTAATATGGATGTGTCATCAGGTTCTGATGACATTACGGTAGACCTAGATGATTTAAATGCACTAAGGTTACAGTTAGCAGAGCAAGATGCCATACATAAGAGGTTACAAGAGGAGAGAGAAGCTGAAAAGGTGAATGCTCTAATAGAAAGACAGTCTCTCCTTAGAAAGATTAATGAAATGAAGGAGAGAAACAAGATGCTTGCTTCTGCTCCTAAGACTTTGCAACATGATGTTTTTGGTGATCTTGAGGCTTTGAGGAGTGAGTAGGAGTGCTTACTGCAAGACCATGAATTTGATTAGGAGGGCCCTATGGTTAGACAGGTTAAAAGTTATGCTTCCCTCCCTAAAGATAAAGATGGGCATGAGATCACTAGGCCTGTTGTTGCCGTTGGTGAGAAAGGAAAGAAAAAGATGGTGGGACATCAAACAAGTAGATCATTGACAATACTAGGGGTCCCACCACCCAATTCAAATAAGGACATAGAGATAGAAAGAAGAAGAAAAGAAGATGAAGACCTTGCAAGAGAATTAGAAAAGGTTGAAATTGAAGCCTCTATTGCAGAAAAGAGAAGAAAGATCTAGTTCTTGAAGGCTTCATCAGCCAATGTTCTTGGTCCATCTACTGCTGAAATAGGTATGCCATCTATGACTACTACTATTCCACTTAGTAATGCTACTACTAGTTCAATTCCTTCTTCATCTACTAGGCTAGCTGTTGATCCTAGGCAGTAGTCAAATGCACAAGTAGATGGAAATGTAAATGCAAATGTTCATCCTAGGGTTAACACTAGTTCAAGTTTTTAAAGAAGACCTATGCAATTAGAAGGCTATAGGAAAATTATTTTTGATGGAATTCCTGGTTACTTAAATGCTTTTCCAAATGATATAAGAGATAAGGTACCTAAGTTTGCTAGTAATAATGCTATTAGTTGTGAGGAGCATCTTAGGTTATTTGTTGATATGCTTAATGATTATGAGGTAGAGCATGAGGCTGTAGTCATGAAATTGTTTGTTCAATCTCTAATGGAGGATGCTAGAGATTGGTTTAAGAGACTTCCTGATAAGTGTATTGATACTTGGGATTCCTTTGAGAGATTTTTTAAAGAGCAATATGGTGACAGGCCTAATGCTAGTTTCATGTTGAATGAATTCAATACCATAAGAAAAAATCAGAATGAGACTGCAGCTAAATTCAACATGAGATTTTAGAAGGGTATGCATAAGTTGTTCCAAGTTATGCGGTTAGATGACAATGTCTATCTAACTACATACTTCAATTCATTTGATGGAAAGATGGGATACTTGTTGAGGGAAAAAGAACCAAGAAATCTTAGAGATGCTTTTAGGATTGCTGTCAATATTGAGAACAATATGAAGATATTAGGGAAGTTGGGTGGGAAGAGAGATGACCCTAAGTTGTTTGGGGACAAGAAATACAAAAAAGAAAATGATAAGAATGTTGGAACTAGGAGGCAAGAAGAAGATAAATTGGATAAGGTGCTCAATGCATTGAAGGATTTGAAGGCACCTACAAATAGAAACATCAGTGCTCCTATCAATGAAAGGCCTCAGTTCAACAACAATTTCAATAAGCAGAATAGATTGCAGAACTACCCCTACAACACCCAATGGAAAGATGGCAAGCCTATTGTCCCTGCTAAAAGAAATAACAATGACAAAGGTGTCCCTAACCCTCTACAAAAATCTTCAATAAATGTCATGGAGGACATACCTTGGTGTGTTGCATGCTAGTTCCCTCATTTTGCAGAGCATTGTGTGGTTACACATTCTATGGCTGCAAATCAAGATTGTGGCAGTGAGGAGATAGATCAAGAAGAAGATCAAGATGATGTTGAATGCAACATGGCCACTTCATATCTAGGATATGAAGATGATTTTGATTTTGATGACGAAGCGGATGTAAATGTGAAGAGATACAATCAAGCCCTTTTTCATCAAGACATTTTTTCTGATAGTGAAGATATTGATAAGAAGACATGTAACATGAACTCTTCTTCTAAGCCAGTAAATTTAAGAAGACCTTCTAGAGAAGAGATGGAGAGGATTAATGTAGAAATGATTGCCCAAGTGCAAACTAGAGGCATGGTGGCAAGGAATACAAATGAGAAAGCTACAAGAATGTTTATAAAGAGTACCAACTCCGGAGAGCCTAATGAGAACAAATCAAAAGGTGATCACATGGTGAAATTCAAGAATGTAAAATGTAATAATTGTGAGCCTAAGGGAGTTGGAGTTGAAGAAATTTCTAATGAGACTGAGAAGCCAGTTAACACAATGGCTAAGATTGAAAAAATGATGGTGGCCAATGCACCTAATGTATCAGATAAACAAAAGGATCTTAAGGTAGTACAGATTGAGATTCCTTCCACTACTCCTATTGATATGTTATCTGTATTGTCCCAAATTACAGTTAAGGTTCCATTGTCAGAATTGTTGAGAATCCTTGAACACAAAGACAAAGCTATTGCATGGGTAGATAATGTTCATAAAAATGATGTTGCATGCAATGGATCTTAGGACAAAGCTTTGAAAGGTATTTTTGCTCAGGGAATTGTGTCTCAAATTCCTCCTATATATTTGGACAGTTCTATCAATGCCAGCCTTGAAAACATTGATCCATTCTTTTTAAGTGTTCTTGAGAATGGAATGAAACTAAGAAATTGTATGATTGATAGTGGTGCCTCTAACACTGTTATGCATTTTAAAATCATGGAGAAGTTGGGCCTTAGAGTTGATACAATGCAAGGCAGATGTTGTGCAATGGATCAAAGGGAGGTACCAGTCATTGGGACTATCAATGCAATGCCATATAGGCTGGCAGTAGCATATCCAGAGAAAGAGTTAACAATGAGTGTTTTGGTGATGGACATTCCTCCTTGTTATGGGATGCTACTATCTAGAAGATGGAGTGCTAACATGGGTGGAAGTTTACAGTGTGATCTATCCTATGCCACTTTCAAGATTGATGATCAATTTATCAAGATTGATCGAGAGCCAAGAGTATGCCACATGATTGAGAGAAATATTGATAATGAAACTACATGTTTTGTGGATACTGATATTAATGCTTTTAGGGAAGAGATCCCTATATTTGTAAATGAACCTATTTTTTCACCTATATCTTTTGAGGTAAGTGTTATTTCTGTGAAGGGTGATTTGTGGGTAATGTACTTTGATGGTGCAAATTGCAAAGATGGAGGAAGAGTAGGTATTCTATTTATTTCTCCTAATGGAAACACCTAAAAAATTTCTTTCAAATTGAATATCTTTTGTACCAACAATATAGCAGAATATGAGGCTTTTTTGTTAGGACTAAGGTTGGCACAAAAACATGGTATTAAGTTCTTAAGTGTTGTTGGTGATTCTGAGTTGGTGGTGTCTCAAGTCAGGTTAGTATATGCTTCCAAGAACAAAAGATTAAAACAATATAGGAATGTAGTTTGGGATTTGATTGAACATTTTGATGCCTTCAATATTGAATGGAAGGATAGGAGTAATAATAAGATGGTTGATTTGTTAGCCAATATTGCAATCAATCCCACTGATATTACTTTTTCTGGTATCTCTAAAGTTGAAATTTAGGCTAGACCTAGTATACCAGACAATATTGAGAATTGGCAAGTTTTTGATGATGATAATGATATCTTGAAGTTTATGAATTATGAAGATTAGTATCATGGTCAGGAATTTGATTGTTCAGCCTTGGTCGAGATAGTAGAAGGAAAAGAGGTTGTATTTGGCAATGAGGTCATTCAACTTAGAACTAACAAGGTGCTCAAGGGGCTTGTTGTTTTGGAGACTGTCTTTGATAACTAGGATAGAGTTCAAAAGAATATAAAAAATGAAGATCATGCTGATCTAGAGGAGATAAATCTTGGAACACATGAAGCACCTAAGAAGGTATACATTGGTAGAGATATATCTCAAAAGGTAAAGAAATCTTTGATTGAATTGTTAAGAAAATTAAGGCATGTTTTTGCATGGTCATATGATGACCTAAAGGTTTATAGAGAAGATTTGTTTCAACATATTATTCCATTGAAAGATAATACTAAACCTTTTCGGCAAAAATAAAGGCCTATTAAACCTACTTTGGCACCCAAGATGTAGGAAGAGTTAATGAAGCTAAGAGATGCTAGAATTATCAAGCCTATAAGGCACTCTTCTTGGGTGTCAAACATTGTTCTGGTGAGAAAAAAAATGGTGACATCAGGCTTTGTGTGGACTTCAGGAATTTGAACATTAGCTCATTAAAGGATAACTATTGTCTGCCCAATATGGAAGCTATGTTGCAGAGTGTGACTGGATCAGAATTGATGTCCATGACGGATGGTTTCTCTGGTTACAATCAGGTAATTGTAAAAGAATCAGAGAAATTCAAGACAACTTTCACAACACCTTGGGGGACATATGTTTATGTGAGAATGCCTTTTGGTCTCACAAATGCTGGTGCTACTTTTCAAAGGGCAATGGATGTTGCCTTTTCAGATTTCATAAATGATTTCCTTGTTGTATATCAAGATGATTTAACTACCTATTCCAAGAAGGAAGAAGACCATTGCACTCATTTAGAGAAAATATTTGTGAGGGCTTTGGAATATGGCATTTCATTAAACCCAAGGAAATGTGCTTTTGGTGTCATTGAAGGTAAGTTGCTTGGAAACTTAGTTGGGAAGCAAGGAGTGAGAATTGACCCTGAGAGGGTAGCAACCATTGATAAAATTTAGAGACCAAAGAATGTTAAAGGGATTCAATCCTTCTTTGGTCAGGTCAATTTCTTAAGGAGGTTTGTGAAAAATTTTGCATCGGTTACTAGACCTATTTCTAAGATGTTGAAGAAGGGATCTGCAATCAATTGGGAGGGTGAACCTAATGAGGCTTTCAAAAATATCAAGCATGCTATCAAAGATGCACCAGTGCTTAAGGCACCTGATTATAATGTCCGAATGCATATCTTTTCCTTTGCATCTTTTCACACTATTTCTATAGTTTTGTTACACAAGAATAAGGATGGATATGAGTAGCCTATTGCATTTTTTAGTAAATCTTTGCAGGTGACTGAATTGAAGTATGAAATAAATGAGAAACAAGCATATGCACTTACGAAGGTAGTCAAGGTTTTTAGGTGTTACTTGATGGGGGCAGTTGTGATTGCTTTTGTGCCAAGTGTAGCAGTCAAGGATATTTTCTCATAGCAGGAGGTGTCTAGAAGATGATGCAGATGGATCAATAGGATCCAATAATTCAATGTTGATGTTCAGATTACTAAATTGATTAGAGGACAAGGATTGGAAAAACTGATGGCCCAATCCAATCTTGATGCAAATCAGGTAAATCATTCTGAAATTGATTACACATGTGACATGGATGATTGTATCTGGTATCAAGATATCATCTATTACTTGAGAAATATGAAATGTCCAGATAACATGAATGATAATTAGAAGAGGACATTGAAATTACAGGCCATCAAGTATGTAATTGTGAAATGTAAATTGTATAGAAAGAATTTAGATTGTATACTGTTGAAATGTGTAGATGAAGATCAGGCTAACAAGTTGTTGAAAGAAATGCATGAGGGAGTTTGTGGTGGGCATTATATGGGTAAACAATTGCTCATGAAATCCTAAGAGCAGGATTTTGGTGGCCCATAATCTTCAAGGATGTGGAACAGTTGGTGAGGAGGTGTGATGCTTGTCAAAGGTTCTCTGGTAAGCTTAAATTTTTAGGTAATGTGCCATTAAAACTAGTAGAAGTACAGGGGCCTTTCCAACAATGGGGAATTGATTTCATAGGGGAGATATCAAACAATTCTAGTGGAGGACACTCATGGATCTTAGTTGCCATTGATTACTTTACAAAGTGGGTAGAAGCTATACCTACAAGAAATGTAACTAGTAAGGTGGTAATTGATTTTCTCTTGAATAATATTGTTACAAGGTTTGGTTGCCTTGAGAGGATAGTTAGTGATAATGCAATGTGCTTTAGGTTTGTTGAATACAAGGATTTCTACAAAGGTTTGGGAATTTAGACTTTTAATTCCTCACCTTATCATCCACAAAGAAATGGACAGGCAGAATCTACTAATAAGAGTTTGATTAAAATTCTAAAGAGGATTCTTGAAAAGAATAAGAGGGCATGGAATTCAAAGCTTCTGTGAGATCTATGGGCTGATAGGGTGACTATGAAGAGGGCAATTGGTTGTGCACCATTTGACCTAGTATATGGAATACATGCAAGGATGCCTCAAAATAATTTGTTGGAAATGTATAAATTTGTTTAGTTATATGATGATGACATAGATGATGAGATGAAATTGAGGATTGAGGACCTCATTAGGTTGGATGAGACTAGAAGAGAATTAGTTGCAAGAAATGCCAGATTGCAGTTGTAGGTTAAGAATTTGTATGATAAGAAGACTGTTGATAGGAAGTTTGAGCCTGGTGATTTGGTATTAATTTGGAATGCTAGACTGGAGGATAAAAGAAAACATGGTAAATTTGATCCCATCTGGTTAGGTCCATAACTAATTCATGAGAAATGGGGCCAAGATTCATATATTGTCAAGGAATTAAATGGTGATATTCAGGAATTGCCTGTTCATGGACAATTCTTGAAGAAATACTTCTTTTGAAGTATTCTATTTTCCATGAACATTAGTTAGGTCTGTACATTTTGTAAATTTTGTAAATAAGTTGCTTGCCCCTACCCTATTTTGTCCTAGTCTATAGGGTTTTGGTCTTGTTGCTCTTTGTTGTCAGTCTTTTCCAATGGGATGGTCTGCTTTAAACCAGTGATTCTAGATCCTTGCTATGCCTACAGGAGGCATACATCCCTAGACAGAGCCACTGTTAGCATGTGAAATTTTTTTTATGGCTTCATTATCTTTCCCATGGTCTCTGTATCATTTTTCATGTCCTTGGCTAATGCCCTAAGAATAATATTCAAAAAACTAGCCGTTACATTTAAAACCCTTTGTTTTGCCTAGGCCCTGTTCTATTTTCAAGTTAACTTTTCTGGCCACTTAAAGTCCTAATTTGCATGTGCTAATTTTTTATCCCTTTGTCACATGATCGCATGAACCTTTTTCATGTTATGTGATCATGCGACTAAGGTTTTATGTCAGCCCCCTTTAATATTTCCCTAAGTCAGTCGGCTTTATTTTTCCTAGGTCTTGCGCCTTGACTTTCCTAATGTTCCAACTTAATATTTCTTGGGCCTGATTTTCTGACAACATCTCCATTCAATGGTTAGCATAAGTTCTCATAGATTGTGTCAGAAGCTTGATATCTTACACCAATCATTGATCTTTCCTGATGATGCAGCATTTCAAAGAAGTGGGACCTTTTGATAGGTGTGCATGATTGGCAGTCTCTCATTGGTCTACCTATTTATGATTTGGCAGTTGTTAGTGGGTCCTGGGTTGCCAGCATGTTAGAGGGTCCTGACATCTACAAAGGATTGATGGTGGGCATGTCTTCGCAAGGGGTGTGTCAAATGTATGAGATTTTGAGACAACCGTTGATTCTTTTGTGTGACATGACCTTTTCTTTCGGTGGGTCCATTGCTACGTATACTTAGTTGGCAAACTATGATTGGTCCAAATGTGCTAAGGTGGACTTGTTAGTGGGTCCGCTAGTCTTAGAGGAGTTAATACACTACAGGATCTAACGGTTGTTGTGATACCATTGATTAGAGTTGCATGATGGATAAGTCAGCAGTGTAGCAACAGTTGTTGATCTTCACTAAGGGGAAATGCTTTGCGGTGGGTCCTTTGTTAGTGATGATTGAATGATTGCAGTGAATGATGTGGTGACATGTGGTAGGTTTTCAGGTGGGCTTGGGGTTATCAAACATCTTAGCAGTTCTGATAAAGTGTTTAGTGGCTCGACAAATTTTCAAAGGCCTCGCTCATTCGCACAATAAAGTGGTGATATTCTAAATCGACTGGTGATCCAACGAATGAGCATTCACATAATAGCTAAATGAATTGGCAGAAAGGTGAAACATTTGGTGAATAGGCACTAACCTTTTGTCGCTAGTTTGCTAAATATGGGACCAAGGTTAAATGTTTTCCTTTAGTCTCTAGGTCACAGAGTTAAAGATGGGTTAAGGTTTTCTTTCCGAGAATAGGAAAAAGCATTGTCACGTAGTTGCTAGGAGTTAACCCGAGGGTGGCAATTGAGTTAAGACTTAAAGACCACAAAAAAGAGAGATCTAATGGTTAGGACTTAAAGTTGGTTGAGATTCAAATGTGGACCACCAATTTGCTGCTGGTGCCATGAAAATGACCGTTTGATTTCAAATTTGAATTTGCAGAGGGTTTCCTGTGACCAGAAGGACTAAAATTGAATGCTTTCATGGCCAGATTTGATTTGTTTGGTGGTGCTTACTATTGTAGTGTGGTCTAGGGTGTTCCATGATCATCTGCAAGGGTCTGTACTATGTGGTTTTATGCTTGAGGCATGCTGTAGGTGGCCAAATTGGTTGACAAATTTAAATTTTCATGATTTGTAGTACTTTCCGAGGGATCTATCATAAGTGCAAATCTTTCTCAGGCATGGCCGACTAGTTTTCATCCCTTACATTTAAAATTGTGACTGTTTCAAGTTGGTTGGGTGGTTGAAACCCTAACCCTAGTCACCTGAAGCTTGATGCAACCTTTTTGAGGATTCCAAGGTGACTAGTGGTGGTATATATTGCAAAATTTTTGACTTAGTGCAGGTTCCAAAAAATTCTTTTGGTCCCTGGTTGTTAATGGTATTTTACTAAAAAAGGAGATAGATTTTGGGTCTTTTCCTATCCTTGTGTTGCTTTGATTGTATATTGATCTTGAATATGTTAATGAGAATAATTTTGAGTTCCAATATTGCATTTGTGTATCTCTTCTTATTTCAGTTCTGAGCTCATATATGTTAGTGTCACAAAGTATATTAGCATATGGTAAACAAAGAGTATTGTGAAGTCATCTCTGAGTTCCTAACAATGTTAGGATTAAAATATTTTAGGTGAGTTCTATGAGTTTACAACCAGATAAGAATCTGATGTCCATATGTTTGAGGGAGAGGGGTAATAGGCAAAGCACTTATCCTGAGCCCATGAGTGTTTGATTTAAGATCTTCAGTTGATATATGTAATTGGGTGACTCTTTGCCCTAGGTTAAGGCACTGGTCCATCCTCTAGAGGCATTCCATTGTCATCAACCACACACATCCAAATTTCAATGATCAAATCCTTAAACTAGTTAATAAGGGGTATAGTTGTATATTATTTTGTGATTCATTTGAAGAATTGAATCAAGGGTGCACCCACCTAAGCATTAGGGCTCAAAGTGTAGGAGGATCTATTTGATCCTTGTTAATTGGCCCTCTTCCTTGTAGACTTTGGAGTGGTGATAGAGTCAAAGTTATATTAAAGTTATCCATCAAAGTATAAATCTACAAGTTGAAGATCAAAGGGAACTCCCAATAGAGCATATGTGTTGAATTTGTTGAAAACTCATCATAGTACAAGATATATCATTTTAATACTCTATCACTATGTTACCACTAGTCATCTTGAATTCTATTGTAAATCAATAACCCAGATTTTACAAGACTTGTAGCACAAATTCTTACTTTCAACAATGCAATCTGTTTATGGGGTTAGAGCATGGGCTTGTGACACCCATAAAAAAATTCATGTGATCTTAATCTTTGATATATAGCATACATTTAGCAAATGAATAATATATGAATAACAAACTGATTTTGTGAGCACCATGATGAAAAGTATACTGCATCTCTTTCAATTTTTTTCTATGAAGAATACCAGTCTGTTAAGACAATGCACCTCTCTGTTCAGCTTGAAAACATCAAAACAAACTCATTATGTTAGTGAACATGACCAAGTGGTCAATTTTGGGCATCCATCAGACCACTAGTGTGCTCACTAACATAATGCATTAGTGCTGTCATGTAACACTATTTTTCACTCTATGTGCATGCTCATTTTGTTAGTGCATTGAATATCAAAAATATATGCAACTATGAAAGAATTTGATGTTGTATAATGTTCTCATTCTTTTTCATTTCTTAGATCCAGTTGGATCTAACACACTTTCCTAACCATGATGTAGGAAAAACCCTAAAACACCTATAACCAGACAGATGTAGACTTAAGATGAAGATGAGAGACTTGGACTAGACATGACAACCAGCTCCTGATATGCAGAAGACACTTCAAGGCAATGTAGAGGACTCACTCATACCCTCATCTCTTCTTTCTATTATACACTTTGTACTCTATTTAATGATAAGAAATATGAAGTATGAAAGAACATTTGTAAATTACATTTAGTATGAATGCACAATGTACTGAACAATTATGAATTTGAAATTAAATTTTTGACATGTGATGAATACTTAGAGTACAATGAGAAATCTGATTTGAATGTAATAAAAAAATGATGATCCACATCACTTGAAAGACACTGTTAAATGAAAGTACCTAAATGCACCCTTACTATTTGTCTATTATTTTGCATGATGAAAAATAGGGTAACAATTTTGGTGACTTCTGCTAGATGTCTTCCTAGTAGACATGAGCTCAGACCTTATCATTGGGCAATAAGAGTCAGATAATTGGAATATGCATGAATGCAACCTTATTGAAATGAAAATGCACCTAAACCTAGACCTAGACTTATGCAACCTAAAACCTAGTGCTAGACTGCACTTATTGTAATGAAAACCTAAACCTAACCTACTTTAACCAGCTTGAAGCTTGGCTAAACAAAACCATTCACAGATTGTGAAAAATAACTTCCAATCCTCCACAGTTCACAATAATCAATATGCTTCTGGAAAGCTATCATAAGATGAACATAGGAGATATATTTGATCATTTACTTGACAAGGATCTGATGGAGATGAATTTTACTTGATCAAGATGAATGAAATCACCATTATTTTGAAGAGACTCAACAACCAAAAATAGGACTATACTTGATCATTTGGGAAAACAAGTTGATTCCATTCCTTCTCAATTTCATCTTGCAAAGGTGCTAGCACAATTTGTTCTTCTTTGATAAAATCCATCTTGGAAAAATGCCTGATAGGATAGCCATGAGAGATGATGAATTTGGAGCTTTCCTTGATAGAGTCAAGTTCTTTAGAGATCATTTCAGTCTGATTGATCTTCTCTTTATGCTGGCTGGGTATAATCTCCTGCAGCTTGTAGGTGCTTTCCAGAAGTGTGGGCTTGACATCAAGATGCAAGTAGAACTGCTCCATCTCATCCCAAAAAAGATTTTCTTCATCATCTTCCTTATTCTTTTGTAGGAGGAATATTTTATGATCATCACAAATATTCTGATTTGCTGAAATCTTCTTTATCTTGACTTGTTCAGAAAGATCCTCCTTTAGCCTATCAAAAACCTTATGTTCAATACTTTATTTTTCTTCTTCTAGTTGGAAACATTTCTCAATCTGCATCTGATAGCCTCTCTTATATGTTTTAGTCGTAGAAGATAGGAATCCTATTTTTTGCTTAAGATCCTGTAGCTCTTTTTCATGGGACTCCTCTTGAGCTTTTGATTCTATTTCTTTTTCCAACTGAAATTCATGACTATGATTAAACATGGCAACTATCAGCTCTTGAAATTTCTCATTTAATTCTTGATGAGCTCTCAATTCATTTTCATAAGCATCCTTTTGAGCTTCCAACTCTCCTTGATGAACTTTCCTTTGTGCTTCCAACTCTCCAGCAAGCTTGGATTCTTTCCTCCTATATTGCTCAACAAGATACTTCTTGTAACTTTGATCTTGCTGAGCTAATGCTTGTTGTTGTTGGATCTGGGCCTGATAAGTGTGTTCTTCTATCTACCTATCCAATGCTTGTTGGAATTCATCTTCTTCCTACCTTTGAATATCCTCAATCTGCATACACATATTATGCAACATACTTGTAGTATCTCTATTCTATGAACCATTATCATTTGCAAAAAAATGAAAATCATATTGTGATTTCTGACCTTGATAGGGTTGAAAATGATTATCTTGAATAGAATTCACTTGCAATGATGGAAAATAGCTCCTGATCTTTGGAACTATCTCATCTTCCTCCATGGACCATTAGATATGCACAATGTGACCTCTTTCAGGTCTGAATCTTGCTGATTTCACACTAGAACTAAAAAGTAATACAATGCAATTTGACCCATTCATTGAAGAACGTGTCCCACCAGGCATGCCAAAAACTATTCAGGTTTAGAATTGTCACCCTAACTTAGGCATTAGGGATACACGACAATTCTATCCTGACAATGAAAACCTCCTTGAGCTATGGGTAGACTTTGAATAAGAAGGAATATCTAGATTCTAGGTCGATTTCTATCAAATATAGAATATCACTTCCTGATCTATAACTTTTTTGGAAAAGGGAAAAGAATACTTTAAACTGAAAATAGATTAGGGTGATACTCCAAGAATTGATTCAAACTTTGTAGAAAAGATAAATCGTTAATCCTAACTCATAAATCAAGGTCTTCACACTTCAAATCTCTGCTCAACATATAGGTTAACAAACCTTACTATTAGGGTTAAACCACAAATAGATCAAATAGTCAACAAACATACATTTTTCCCATAAGGCTTTGTAACAATTGATTACCTTAAGAAGGAATAGAAATTTGTTCACTTCTCTTGGACTACAATGAAATTAGCACTTATAAGAAAAGATGAAGACATGATCATATATCAAAAGAACTCCAAAAATATGAGCCAAAAACCTCTACTTTGTTTCCTCCAAAATATGATAAAAGTGATTACAAAAATGACTTCTAACACATCTAGGAACAATAAGTTCTCTATGTTGGTAGTTCCCTTTGATCTTCAACTTGCAGATTTATACTTTAATGGATAACCTAATATAACTTTGACTGTATCACCACTCCAAAGTCTACAAGGAAGAGGGCCAATTAACAAGGATCAAAAGAGATCCTCCTACACTTTGAGCCTTAATGCTCAGATGGGTGTACCCTTGATTCACTTTTGAAAAGGAATCCAAAATGTTATATCAATATACTGATTACTAACTGATGTAAGATTTTATCATTTGAATGTGTGTGTGTGTGGTTGATAAAAATGAAATGCCTCCAAAGGATGGACCAGTGCCTTAACCTAGGGCAAAGAGTCACCCAATTACATACATCAACTGAATACCTTAATTCAAACACAATTGAATCTAGGATAAGTGCTTTTCCTATTACCCCTCTCCCTCAGACACAAGGACATCAGATTCCTACTTGGTTGCAAACTCACTGAACCCACCTAAAAGACTTTAATCCTAACTTTGTTAGGAACTCAGAGATGACTTCACAATACTCTTTGTTTACCATATGCTAATACACTTTGTGACACTAACATATATGAGCTTAGAATTGAAACAAGAACACATACACAAATGCAAGATTGGAACTCAATAACATTCTCATTAATATATTCAGAATCAATACACAATTAGAACAACACAAGGATAGGAAAGATACAAAATCTAGCTCCTCTATCAGTAAAACACCATGAACAAACAGCTTGGGACCAAAGAAATTTTTAGAACCCCTGGGACCAAAGAAAGTTTTGGAACCCCTACCAAATCAAAAATTCTACCACTTATACTCCCTAGTCATCTTGGAATCCTCAAAGATAATACAACAAGCTACAGATGACTTAGGGTTAGGGTTTCAACCACCCAATGAACTGGAAATGGCCACAAATTTATTACAAGAGAAGAAAACCAGTCGGCCATGCCTGAGGAAGATCTACACTCATGATAAATCTTTGGGAAAGTACTACAAATCATAAAAATTTGAAATTGTCAACCCCTTGTGGCCACCTGCAACACACCTGGAGCACAAAACCACATGGTACAGACACAACAGACAAACATGGCACACCCTGGACCACACTACAATGACAAACAAATCATCTCCCACCAGCACCAGTCACTTTTGCATTGAATTTTAGTCCTTTTGGTCATAGGAAACCCTCTCAAATTCAAATTTGAAAATACATGGCTACTTTATGGTGCTTGCAGGAAATCGGCGGTTGAAATTTGAATCTCCATCAACTTTAAGTCATGACCATCTGATCTCTCTTTTTTGCAGTCTTTTAGTCTTTAACTCAATCGCTACCCTAGGTTAACTCCCAGCAACCATGCGACAAGGCATTTCCAATTCATGAAAAGAAAACCTAACCCATCACTTAACTCCATGACTTGGTGACCCAAAGAAAACTCTAACCTCAGTCCCACATTTAGTGAACTAGCGACAAAAGGTCTCTGCCAGTTCGTGAAACACTTTATTTATCTACTAGAAAGTTTAGCGATTTCGCGAATGGTTGTTCACTAAACTGCTAAAACATTTAGAGAACTGCCACTATTTCACGTGAATGAGCAAAGCCTTCATAAATTTTTCAGCCGCTAAAACACTTATCAGAACCACTAAAAGACTTAGAAACTTTGACCAAGCCTGCATTAGGAAGATCGATGACCGTCACAAGATCTTAAGCCTCTGACACACTCGATGAGATTATACACCGTTCATTGATTCAATGACAGGATCAGGACCCACTGACACATTCAAAAACTAGGTCCCACTGACAGCACTCCACCTCATACTCCCATGGACCAATGAGATACTTCCAAGTTAGCTTACCTGGCAGTGGACCCACTTGAAAAGAAAGGCTACGTCATCAGGAAAAATCAATGATCAACGTAGCTTCACATACCTCTGACAAAACCCTTGCACCTTAGCGACAACTATTAGATGGAGATGGTGTCAGAGAGGGGCCTAGAAAAATATTAAGCTAGAACATAGGAAAAATAAATGTTGAGACTTAGGCTTTAAGGAAAATATCAGGTGTAGGGGACATAGGAAGATATTAAATCACTGGGGGTAGAAACTTAGGAAAAATTAAAAGGGACCCCACCGGACATGAAAACCTAACCACCAAATAGCTTAAAGGACTTAAATTAGCACATGCAAATTAGGATAATAAGTTACCCATGAAAAGTAACATGCAAATATAATAAAGCCATGGTTTTCAAAGGGTTTTTGTATGCAACGGCTATATTTTAAATTTTTTTAACTAAGGCCAAAGGCAGGGACCTAAAAATAACTACAGAGACTAGGGGAAAAGGGTTAGAGCCATGAAATTTTTTGCATGTGCTAATAGTGGCTCTATCTGGGGATGTATACCTCCTGTAGGCATAGCAAGGACCTAGAATCACTGGTTTAAAGTAGATCATCCCACAATTAAAATTTGCAGACAACAGAGAGCAATAGGACCAAAAACGTGATAGACCAGGACAAAACAAGATGGGGGAGGAAAATATTTATAGAAATTTATAGAATATACAGACCTAACTACTGTTCATGGAAAATAGAATACCTTCAATTGAAGTATTTCTTCAAGAATTGTCCATGAACAGGCAATTCCTGAATATCACCATTTAATTCCTTGACAATATATGAATCATGGCACCATTTCTCATGAACTAGATATGGCCCTGACTAGATGGGATCAAATTTACCATGTTTCCCTTTATCCTCCAATCTGGCATTCCAAACTAACACCAAATCACCAGGCTCAAACTTCCTGTCACCAGTTTTCTTATCATACAAATTCTTAACCTGCAACTACAATTTGGCATTTCTTGCAACTAACTCTCTTATAGTCTCATCTAACCTAATGAGGTCCTCAATTATTAATTGTATCTCATCATCTATGTCATCATCATATAACTGAACAAATTTATACATTTCCAATAAGTTATTCTGAGGCATTCTTGCATGTATTCCATACACTAGGTCAAATGGTGCACAACCAATTTCCCTCTTCACACTTACCCTTTCAACCCATAGAGCTAATGGCAGCTTTGAATTCCATGCCCTCTTATTCTTTTCAAGAATCCTCTTTAAGATCTTAATCAAACTCTTATTAGTAGATTCTGCCTATCCATTTCCTTGTGGATGATAAGGTGAGGAATTAGAAATCTGAATTCCTAAACCTCTGCAAAAGTTCTTAAATTTAGCAGACCTGAAGCACATGGCATTATCACTTACTATTTTCTTAGGGAAACCAAACCTTATAACAATATTATTCATCAAAAAATCAATTACCACCTTACTAGTTTCATTTCTTGTAGGTATAGCCTCTACCCACTTTGTAAAGTAATTAGTGGAAACTAAAATCCATAAGTGTCCTCCACTAGACTTGTTTGGTATCTCCCCTATGAAATCAATTCCCCATTGTTGGGAAGGATCCTAAACTTCTACTGGTTTTAATGGCATATTACCTAAAAATTTAAGCTTACCAGAGAACCTTTAACAAGCATCACACCTCCTCACCAACTATTCTGCATCCTTGTATATTGTGGGCCACCAGAATCCTATTCTCAAGATTTTATGAGTAGTTGTTTTACCCATATAATGTCCACCATAAACTCCCTCATGCATTTCCTTCAACAAATTGTTAGCATGATCTTCATCTACACACTTCAACAGTATGCAATCCAAATTCTTTCTATACAATTTACACTTCACAATTACATACTTGATGGCCTATAATTTTAATGTCCTCCTCTGATTATCATTCATGTTATCTGGACATCTCATGTTCCTTAAGTAATAGATGATATCTTGATACCAAATACAATCATCCATATCACATGTATAATCAATTTCAAAATGATTTACCTGATTAGCATCAAGATTGGATTGGGCCATCAGTTTTGCCAATCCTTGTCCTCTAACCAATTTAGTAATCTGGACCTCAACATTGAATTCTTGGATCCTATTGATCCATCTGCATCTTCTTCCAGACACCTCTTGCTGTGAGAAAATATCCTTCACAGCTGCACTTGGCACAAAAGCAATCACAACTACCCCCATCAAGTAACACCTAAAAGCCTTGATTGCCTTCACAAGTACATATGCTTGTTTTTCATTTATGTCATACTTTAATTTTGCAGTCTGCAAAGATTTACTAAAAAATGCAATAGGCTATTCAAAACCATCCTTATTCTTTTGTAACAAAACTGTAGCAATAGTGTGAAAAGATGCAAAGGAAAAGATATGCATCGGGACATTATAATTAGGTTCCTTAAGCACTGGTGCATCTTTGATAGCGTGCTTGATGTTTTTGAAAGCCTCATTAGGCTCACCCTCCCAATTGATTGTAGATCCCTTCTTCAACATCTTAGAAATAGGTCTAGTAACCTCTGCAAAATTTATCACAAACCTCCTTAAGAAATTGACCTAACCAAAGAAGGACTGAATCCCTTTAACATTCTTTGGCCTCTGAATTTTGTCAATGGCTGCTACCCTTTTAGGGTCAATCCTCACTCCTTGCTTCCCAACTAAGTGGCCAAGAAACTTACCTTCAATGACACCAAAAGCACATTTCCTTGGGTTTAGAGAAATGCCAAACTCAAAGGCCCTCACAAATATTTTGTCTAAATGAATATAGTGGTCTTCTTCCTTCTTGGAGTAGGCAGTTAAATCATCTTGAAATATAACAAGGAAATCATTAATGAAATCTAAAAAGGCAACATCCATTGCCCTCTGAAAAGTAGCACCAACATTTGTGAGGCCAAAAGGCATTCTCACATAAACATATGTCCCCCAAGGTGTTGTGAAAGTTGTCTTGAATTGCTCTGATTCCTCGACAATTACCTAATTGTAACTAGAGAAACCATCCATCATTGACATCAATTCTGATCTGGTTACTCTCTGCAACATAGCTTCCATATTGGGCAGACAATAGTTATCCTTTAATGAGATGATGTTCAAATTCCTGAAGTCTACACAAAGCTTGATGTCACTATTCTTCTTCCTCATAGGAACAATGTTTGACACCCAATAAGAATGCCTTATAGGCTTGATAATGCTAGTGTCTCTCAATTTCATCAACTCTTCTTTCATCTTGGGTGCCAAAGTGGGATTAATAGGCCTTTGTTTTTGCTAGAAAGGTTTACCATCTTCTTTCAATGGAATAATATGCTGAAATAAATCTTCTCTATAAACCTTTAGGTCACCATATGACCATGAAAAAACATGCCTGAATTTTCTCAATAATTCAATCAAAGATTTCTTTACCTTTTGAGATATATCTCTACCAATGTATACCCTTTTGGGTGCCTCATGTGTTCCAAGGTTTATCTCCTCTAGATCAGCATGATCTTCTCTTTTGATATTCTTTTGAACCCTATCCTGGTTGTTAAAGATAGTCTCCAAAACAACAAGTCCCTTAGGCACCTTGTTAGTTCTAAGTTGAATGACCTCATTGCCAAAGAAAACATCCCTTCCTTCTACTGACTCAATCAAGGCTGAACAATCAAATTCCTAACCATGATAGTGATCCTCACAACTCATAAACTTTAAAATATCATTATCATCATCAAAAACTTGCCAATTTTCAATATTGTCTAGTATGATAGGCCTAGCCTAAATTTCAACTTTAGAGATACCAGAAAATGTAATATTAGTGGGATTGATTGCAATATTGGCTAACAAGTTATTCATCTTATTGTTGCTCCTATCCTTCCACTCAATATTGAAGGCATCAAAATGTTCAATCAAATCCCAAACTGCATTCCTATATTGTTTTAGCCTATTATTCTTGGAAGCATATATTGACCTAACTTGGGACACTACCAACTTAGAATCACCAACAACACTTATGTATTTAATACCATGTTTTTGTGCCAACTTCAATCCTGAACATAATGCTTCATATTCTGCTCTATTGTTGGTGCAAAAGAAATTCATTGTGAAAGAAAATTTGTAGGTGTTTCCATTAGGGGAAATAAGTAAGATACCTACTCCTACTCCATCCTTGTAATTTGCACCATCAAAGTACATTACGCACAAATCACCCTTCATAGAATCAACACTTACCTCAACAGAGATAGGTGACAAAATAGGTTCATTTTCAAATACAGGGATTTCTACCCTAAAAGCATTAATATAAGTATCCACAAAACATGTAGTTTCATTATCAATATTTCTCTCAATCATGTGGCATACCCTTAGCTCTTGTTCAATCTTGACAAACTGATCATTAATCTTGAAAGTAGCATAGGATAGATCACACTATAAACTTCCACCCATGGCAGCACTCCATCTTCTAGATAACAAAATCCCATAATGAGGAGGGATGTCCACTACCAAAACACTCATTGTCCACTCTTTCTTTGGATATGTTTCCATCTTGTAAGGCATTGAATTGATAGTCCCAATAACTAGTACCTCCCTCTGATCCATTGCACAACATCTTCCTTGCACTATATCAACTTTAAGGCCCAACTTCTCCATGATTTTGAAAGGCATGAAAGTATTAGAGGTACCACTATCAATCATACAATTTCTCAACTTCATTCCATTCACAAGAACACTTAAAAAGAATGGATCAATATTTTCAAGGCTGGCATTGATAGAACTATCCAGATATATTGGAGGAATTTGAGACACAATTCCCTGAGCAGCAACACCTTTCAAAGCTTTATCTTGAGATCCATTGCATGCAACATCATTGTTATGAAAATTATCTACCCATGCAATAGCTTTGTCTTTGTGTTCAGGGATCCTCAAAAATTCTAACAATGGAACCTTAACTATAATTTGGGATAATACAAATAACATATCAATAGGAGCAGAAGAAGGATCTCAATCTGCACTGCCTTAGTATCCTTTTTCTTATCTGATACATTAGGTGTATTGACCACCCTCATTTTTTCAATCTAATCCATTGTGTTAACTAGCTTCTCAATCTCACTAGAAGTCTTTTCAATTCCAACTCCCTTAGGCTCACAATTCTTACCTTTTACATTCTTGAATTTCACCATGTGATCACCTTTTGATTTGTTCTCATTAGTCTCTCTGGAGTTGGTACACCTTATGAACATTCCTATAGCTTTCTCATTTGTATTCCTTGCCACCATGCCTCTAGTTTTCACTTGGGCAATCATTTCTGCAGTAATCCTATCCATCTCTTCTCTAGAAGGTCTTCTCAAATTTACTGACTCAGAAGAAGAGTTCATGTTACATGTCTTCCTATCAATGTCTTCACTATTAGAAAAAACTTCTTGATGAAAAAGGGCCTGATTATGTCTCTTCACATTTACATTTTCCTCTTCATCAAAATTAGAATCTTCATCTTGATCTTCATCTTGATCTATCTCCTCATTGCCACAATCCTGATTTGCAACCATAGAATGTGCAAACACATAATTCTCTACAGAATGAGGGGATTGGTATGCAACACACCAAGGTATGTCATCCATGAAATTTATTGAATCTTTTTGTAGAGGGTCAGGGACACCTCTATCATTGTTTCCTCTTGCAGCAGGGACAATAGGCTTGCCATCCTTCCATTGGGTGTTGTAGGGGTAGTTCTGCAATCTATTCTACTTATTGAAATTGTTGTTGAACTAAGGCCTTTCATTGGTAGGAGCACTAATGTTCCTATTTGTAGGTGCCTTCAAATCCTTCGATGCATTGAGCACCTTATCCAATTTATCTTCTTCTTACCTCCTAGCTCCAACATTCTTATCATTTTCTTTTTTGTATTTCTTGTCCCCAAACAACTTTGGATCATCTCTTTTTCCACCCAACTTTTCTGATATTTTCATATTGTTCTCAATGTTGACAACAATCCTAAAAGCATCCCTAAGAGTTCTTGGCTCTTTTTCCCTCAACAAGTATCCCATCTTTCCATCAAATGCATTGAGGTATGTGGTTAAACAAACATTGTCATCTAACTGCATAACTTGGAACAACTTATGCATACCCTTTTGAAATCTCATGTTGAATTCAGCTGCAGTCTCATTCTAATTTTTCCTTATGGTATTGAATTCATTCAACATGAAACTAACATTAGGTCTATCACCATACTATTCTTTAAAACATCTCTCAAAGGAATCCCAAGTATCAATACATTTATCAGGAAGTCTCTTAAACCAATCTCTAGCATCCTCCATTAGAGATTGAACAAACAATTTCATGACTACATCCTCATGCTCTACCTGATAATCATTAAGCATATCAACAAATAACCTAGGATGCTCCTCACAACTAATAGCATTGTTACCAGCAAACTTAGGTACCTTATCTCTTATATCATTTGGAAAAGCATTTGGGTAACCATGAATTCCATCAAAACTAATTTTCCTATAGCCTTCTAATTGCATAGGTCTCTTTGAAAACTTGAACTAGTTTTAACCCTAGGATCAACATTAGCATTTACATTTCTATCTACTTGTGCATTTGACTGGTACCTAGGATCAACACCTATCCTAGCAGATGAAGAAGGAATTGAACTAGTAGCATTACTAATTGGAACAGTAGTAGTCATAAATGGCATACCTAGTTTAGTAGTAGATGGACCAAGAGCACTAGCTAACGAAGCCTTCAAGAATTGGATCTTTCTTCTCTTTTCTGTAATGGAAGCTTCAATTTCAGCCCTCTCTAATTCTCTTGTGAGGTCCTCATATTCTTTTCTTCTTCTTTCTATTTCTATGTCCTTACTTGAATTGGGTGGTGGGACCCCTGGTATTGTCAATGATCTACTTGGTTGATGTCCCACCATCTTTTGCTTTCCTTTCTCACCAGCAGCAACAACAGGCCTAGTGATCTCATGCCCATCTTTGTTTTTAGGCAAAGGAACATAACTTTGCACTTGTCTAACCATAGGGCCCTCCTTATCAAATTCATGATCTTGTAGTAAGTGCTCTTGCTCACTCCTCAAAGCCTCAAGATCACCAAAAACATCATGTTGCAAAGTCTTAGGAGCAAAAGAAAGCATCTTGTTTCTCACCTTCATCTCATTAATCTTTCTAAGGAGAGACTACCTTTTTATCAGAGCATTCACCTTCTCAGCCTCTCTCTCCTCTTGTAACCTCTTGTGTATGGCATCCTTCTCTACCAACTGTAACCTTAGTGCATTTAAATCATCAAGATCTACTATAATGTCATCAGAACCTAATGACACATCCATATCAAAAATATTTTGATATGGGAAGTGCACTTGCCTAGGTCTCATGGGTTTTCTTCTGAAATTATCTTCATCAAGATCTAAATCAATCTCCAAACCCATCTCTCTAGCTTGTTCATCCTGACTTGTAGGCAATGGACCCTTGTCCTGAAATACAGCCTCTAGGGTATCATAAAATCTATCCTCAGAGCGACCACCATCTGATCTAGAAACTCTATCCTATGAACCTTCCTCACTTGAGGAAACATGTGATGCTCTACCTCTAGTATTTCTCTATTCTCTAATGGGAGCACTAGTAGACTCACCATTCCTTCTGATCCAACTCTTCTTCTCTTGTCTAGGCAATTGTTCCAGAGTGACCTTTGGATTCTTTTTGACAAAGGACCTAGTATTCCTCCTCTTGTCCATGATTTATAGTTTATAGCACTAGTTATTAACCTTTTGAGTCACCACCCACTTAGATGGGAAAACCTTTAACTGAATAAAATAGGAAAACAAGAGTGCATCTAATAGCCTTAAATCTCTAGACTCTCCCTAGCAGAGTCACCATTTTGTTGGGGACTCAGATGGGTAAATCAATCTGGTCTACAAAAGATTTTGATTTTAACAATATAGTCCCAACTAGAGATCCTAACAGATATATTTCTTCATTGTTGTTCTCCCCAGTAGAGTCACCATTTTTCTGGTAGTTCCCTTTGATCTTCAACTTGTAGATTTATACTTTGATGGATAACCTAATATAACTTTGACTCTATCACCACTCCAAAGTCTACAAGGAAGAGGGCCAATTAACAAGGATCAAAAGAGATCCTCCTACACTTTGACCCTTAATGCTCAGGCAGGTGTACCCTTGATTCACTTTTGAAAAGGAATCCAAAATGTTATATCAATATACTCATTACTAACTAATGTAAGATTTTATCATTTGAATGTGTGTGTGTGTGGTTGACAATAATGAAATGCCTCCAGAGGATGGACCAGTGCCTTAACCTAGGGCAAAGAGTCACCCAATTACATACATCAACTGACTACCTTAATTCAAACACAATTGAATCCAGGATAAGTGCTTTGCCTATTACCCCTCTCCCTCAGACACAAGGACATCAGATTCTTGCTTGGTTGCAAACTCACTAAACCCACCTAAAAGACTTTAATCCTAACTTTTTTAGGAACTCAAAGATGACTTCACAATACTCTTTATTTACCATATGCTAATACACTTTGTGACACTAACATATATGAGCTTAGAACTGAAACAAGAACACATACACAAATGCAAGATTGGAACTCAATAACATTCTCATTAATATATTCAGAATGAATACACAATTAGAACAACACAAGAATAGGAAAGATACAAAATCCAACTCCTCTATCAGTAAAACACCATGAACAACCAGCCTGGGACCAAAGAAAGTTTTGGAACCCCTACCAAATCAAAAATTCTGCCACTTATACTCCCTATTCATCTTGGAATCCTCAAAGAGAATGCAACAAGCTACAGATGACTTAGGGTTAGGGTTTCAACCACCCAACCAACTGGAAATGGCCAAAAAATTATTATAGGGGAAGAAAACCAATCGGCCATGCTTGAGGAAGATCTGCACTCATGATAAATCTATGGGAAAGTACTGCAAATCATGAAAATTTTAAATTGTCAACCCCTTGTGGCCACCTGTAGCACACTTGGAGCACAAAACCACATGGTATAGACACAACAAATGAACACAGCACACCCTGGACCACACTACAATGGCAAACAGATCATCTCCCACTAGCACCAGCTACTTCTGCATTGAATTTTAGTCCTTCTGGTCACATGAAAGCCTTTGCAAATTCAACTTTGAAAATAAATGGTTACTTTATGGTGCTTGTAGAAAATCGGCGGTCAAAATTTGAATCTCCATCAACTTTAAGTCGTGACCACCTGATCTCTCTTTTTCACGGTCGTTTAGTCTTTAACTCAACCGCTACTTGAGGTTAACTCCCAGCTACCACGTGACAAGGCATTTCCAATTCATGAAAAGAAAACCTAACTCATCACTTAACTCTGTGACTTGGCGACACAAAGAAAACTCTAACCTTAGTCCTACATTTAGCGAACTAGTGACAAAAGGTCTCCGCCAGTTTGCAAAACATTTTATTTATCTGCTAGAAATTTTAGCGATTCCGCGAAAGCTTGTTCATTGAACCGCTAAAACATTTAGAGAACTGCCACTATTTCATGTGAACAAGCGAAGCCTTCATAAATTTTTAAACTGCTAAAACACTTATCAGAACCACTAAAAGACTGAGAAAATTTGACTGGGCCCGCATCAGGAAGATCAACAGCTGTCACAAGATCTTAAGCCTTTGACACACTCGATGAGATTATACATTGTTCATCGATTCATTGACAGGATTAGGACCCATTGACACATCCAAAAAATAGGTCCCACTGACAGCACTCCACCTCATACTCCCGTGGACCAATGAGATACTGCCAAGTCAGCTTACCTGATAGTGGACCCACTCGAAAAGAAAGGCTATGTCATCAGGAAAAATCAATGATCAGTGTAGCTTCGCATACCTCTGACAAAACCCTTATGTGTTAGCGACAACCATTAGATGGAGATGGTGTTAGAGAGGGGCCCAGGAAAATATTAAGCTAGAACATAGGAAAAATAAATGCTGAGATTTAGGCTTTAAGGAAAATATCAGGTGCAGGGGACATAGGAAGATATTAAATCACTGGGGGTAGAAACTTAGGAAAAATTAAAAGGGACCCCACCGAACATGAAAACCTAACCGCTGAACAGCTTAAAGGACTTAAATTAGCACATGAAAATTAGGATAATAAGTGACCCACAAAAAGTAACACGCAAATATAACAAAGCCAGGGTTTTCAAAGGGTTTTTGCATGCAACGACTATATTTTCAAAAATTTGAACTAGTGCCAAAGGCAAGGACCTAAAAATAACTGCAGAGACTAGGGGAAAAGTGCTAGAGCCACGAAATTTTTTGCACGTGCTAACACTCTATATGCCCTCTCTCCAAAATTTGCAACCCCTAAAATTGATCATAAAAATCAATCTTATAGCCCACCGTAAGCTTCGATCTGAAAATCTAAGCCCTTTACAAAATTTCCCTAAAATTGGCCAAAAACATGCCAATAATTAAGCCTATGAAAACTCGACTATAACTGCCCCTTAAACATTGGCTTATACTAAGGACTTAATCCTTTTACAATTTTTTGCCAATATTTAAAATTTACTTAATATTAGATAAAATCCAATATCAAATAACCTAACTATTCAACTCCTAACCTAGAAAACATCTCTAAGTGTCAAAAATGCCAAAGTGGAGAAAGTCGACATGACTATTCAATCCACTTGCAATATAATGCAAAACTCGAGGAGATGAAAGTATGAGGTGGCACTATACAATTTTTGAAACTCTATAGGAATGTGACATCTGCATTGATGGCATTGAATGTTGCTCATCTTGTGGACTCCAAATTTGTTATGTTCATTTTGGTTTTTGAGACTTGTTCTTATCTCATTCTTTGTAGAGAAGAATTAGGGAAGATGAAACCCTAACTGAAGGAAAGCTTTTAAAACTTTCTGATGAAGCTCGGCTCTTAACTGACACTTGAAATATGACTGGTATTTTCTTTGAACTGCATATTATCAACAACTAATAGGTTTCATACTGGCAATAAGCTCAACCTTTGAGTCTTTGTTTGCATTTTGATGATAGGAACTTGGGCTAATTGATTCTATATAGCTCAGCCTTGGCTTTTTTTGATAGAAAATTTGATACAAACTTGGCTTTGGCTGAAGATGCGAGTTTATCCTTCACTTGAGACATAGAACTTGGCTTGTGATTGGTAGTTCATGAGCTGAAGACTCGTGACTGGGCTATTGAAGCTTGGACTCTTCGTGATGCTTGGGGTTTGATGACTTCTACTTGCACTTGGCTTTTTGTTCTGGAACTTGAAGTCTTAGCTCATGTTTTGGTACTTTTATGAACTCTACATTTGACTTTAAGCATTCTTGGCCTTTGCTATAGATAAGTATCACTTATCTCTCCTTTTTTGCTTTGCCTTACTTATCTCACTACTAGAAATAGTAAACATGAACATGAATGCTTAAAATTAGTTTCTCTGCTTTCCTTTACTTAGCTGTTTATTGTTGAAGCTGAGCCCACTTTCTTGAATATGTGAAGATTTTGGGCTATCCTCTATTATTGCTAGCATCAAAAGCTGATTTCTATCTTTATCTTAAAATAATCACAACTCATGTCATGTGTTTGTCACAGCCCCTACACTTTGACTCGATTTTGATTGAAAACTCCAGTTTGTCATTTTGGCACTATACCTAGCCGAATATTGATTTTTACTACTGAGCATTGACCGGGAAATTGTTGGGTTTCTACAACTTGGCCTATGACATGAGCCATACTAAAAGTTATCTTTTAAATAATTCATGCTCAATTCATTCATAACCCGGCCTCAAGGCCAAAAAACTACAAACTTTGATGTCTCACAAGCAGTGAACCCAAGTCAGTTAACTGAGATTTAAGCTTAGTTTAATAGCAACAATCTTTTCCTTGACCTGGCACTCGAGTTATTTTCTAGATATGACTAATACATTCTAGTTATCTTGTGTCTACATCATTTATCTTAAAAATTTGTAAAAGCCAACTCTATTGTGTAGAATTTATAGCTTTCTTCTGATAGTTTACTCACTGTTGATGAAATTTCTCTTGATTGATAATAATCAACATGTTAAAGGATTTCTATGCTAAAGTGACCAGATACATAATTGAATGCACACTCATGCTAGAATTGGCATAATAATACTGACCAATGCATAACATTTTCCCTTCTTTTGAATACATGCTTGAAATTGACTACCAATATTGTTCTGGCTGAAAAAAACTATGGGACTATTGAATGTGCCCGAACAATGAGCATATGTGTTGAATTTGTTGAAAAATCATCATAGTACAAGCTATATCATTTTAATGCTCTATCACTGTGTTACCACCAGTCATCATGAATTTTGTTGTAGATCAATAACCCAGATTTTACAAGACTTGTAGCACAAATACTTACTTTTAGCAACGCAATCTACTTATGGGGTTCAAGCATGCTCTCGTGACACCCATAAACAAATTCATGTGATCTTAATATTTGATATATATCATACATTTAGCAAATGAATAATATTTTAACAACACACTGATTTTGTGAGCACCATGAGGAAAAGTATACTGCATCTCTTTTGATTTTTTTCTATGAAGAATACCAATTTGTTAAAATAATGCACCTCTTTGTTCAGCTTGAAAACATCAAAACAAACTCATTATGTTAGTGAACATGAGCCAGTGGTCAATTTTGAGCATCCATCAGATGATTGGTGTGCTCACTAACATAATGCATTAGTGCTATCATTTAACACTATTTTTCACTCTATGTGCATGCTCATTTTGTTAGTGCATTGAATATCAGAAATATATGTAGCTATGAAAGAATTTGATGTTGTATAATGTTCTCGTTCTTTTGCATTGCTTAGATCCAGTTGGATCTAACACACTTTTCTAACCATGATTCAGGACAACCCTTAAAAGACCCATAACCAGATAGATGTAGACTTAAGATGAATATGGGAGACATGGACCAGACACAACAACCAGCTCCTAATATGCAGAAGACACTTCAAGGCAATGCAGAGGACTCACTCGTACCCTTATCTCTTCTTTCTATTGTGCACTTTGTACTCTATTTACTAATAAGAAATATGAAGTATGAAAGAACATTTGTAAATTACATTTAGTATGAATGCACAATGTACTGATCAATTATGAATTTGAAATTAAATTTTTTAGATGTGATCAATACTTAGAATACAATGAGAAATCTGATATGAATGCAATAACAAAATGATGATCCAGATAACCTAAAAGACACTGTTAAATGAAAGTACCTAAATGCACCCTTACTATTTGTCTATTATTTTGCATGATGAAAATTAGGGTAACAATATCACAGACTTCATTTTGGGCTATAAAATGAACATAGATTTTCTTTTTGCATATTTGTTACACATAGTAAATAGGCCCTATGAACACTATTTGTGTATGAGCTCGAGAGAGTGGGCTTCTTTCGCTTGTTCACACATGCAAAGCTCTTCTTGACAAAGGATCCCCTTGTAGGTAGGGAGGATACTAAGATTGTCTTGTGTTCTACTAGATTTTTGAGTCTTCAACTTTTGATTGATACATTCTCTCTCTAGAGAGGTTGATAGATCATGAGAAGTTGACATCATATATCTTTGTGAGATAATTTCAGTCTTAGCATGTCAAATCAATCTATTTGCTTTTTTTTGGTGTAGTGAAGAGGCTAGGGGATTATGGTCTACTTCCTTTTTGGATAGTACCAGAAACCCAGATCCTTAAATCCGATCTAGTCCCCCTATGGTATCTTTTGTGAGTCACCTTTAGAGAGGGTTAACTGTAGTGGACATTCCCTTAATTGGGTCAACCTCATGGATGGAACCTCAAGCGGTAATAGCCATTTTCATCATGGTAGCAGTAGCCGCTATATAAATGTCCTTGTGGAGGAAATCTTCATAGGTGTGGTCTCTTTTTGGGTTGTCAGATCTCCCTAGCATCTCTTGATTTATTAATTTCTTAGACTATGTCAAAACCCCAGTGTGCTTGGATTGAAGTTCACCCTCTTGATATCACAAAAGTTGCAGAGTCAGACCATTACTACAAACCCTAGTGAGGCAAAAATTTTCATTTTCTAGGAATATGTGCATTATTGAAAAACTTTTTGGAACATACACAAATAGGACTCCTAGGGATTAGCACATTAAGTCACTATTGCTTATTCATGCGCAAGGTTGCTTTTTCCCTTGTTCATTATTTTTAGACAATTGCTTGCTGTTTTGCATGCTTGATATCTACTTGATTATTTGAGATGGACTATTACACAGATCTTCAAAACTCGACATAAAACTTTTCCAACAATCTGAAATTGAAAATCTAAAAATTGCAAAATCTGACGAAAAATTCCTTTCTAGAGTCAAAAGTCATCCCATAGTCTTAGATTGTCGTATGAGTTTTGAAAAAAAGTCATTTCATAACCCCTGTATTTGTTGGAAATTTGGCTAAAGTGAGTACATAGATGTTGTCATTATGGAAACATATGATCCTCATGAAGATCACACAATTCAGAGAGCAAGTATAGTAGAGCACATCATAAATTTGTCTAAGTGCGAGATAGTGTTTTCACAGTGTACTAGGACATAGTTTTTGTTTGTGACATTGACTGGAGTGAGTTCAATGCTTGCACACTTGAACATAGACTCTATGATGGCTAATGATGACCCATCTCAAATTGCAAGTTAGTACGACATGTACGGAATTAGTTATGACAGTTTTATCGAAGATAGTGCGAAGCCGACAGAACATAATATGAAGGCAGAATTGGTAAAGAGTTAAGGGATTATTTTGTTTATCAAAATAATGACTTAATAATATAAAAAGATGACATCCTAGATGTTAAATCTTAGATAATTATATATGGAAGCCAACCATGTAAAGTTATTAGCCTTAATAACTTGTATATATATGCAATTGTAATTGAAAATAAAAGAGCAAAAGTGAAAGAAAAGTGATGTAATGAATGTAATTGTGAAGAAAATGTAATAGTGATGATGCGAAGATAAGAGAAACAAAGGAATATTGATACAAGTAGAAAAATGTTATGTACCTTGACCTATTTTGTATACATTGTATATTACTTGTTTGGGCAGTGGGCTCATCTAGTAATCAGATTTTTTATTGACAACTCCTAACAGGGTTGAGGCTTCTAACAAGGCCTATAGTCCCTTAATCAGGACTAATACACTATATTCTTGTAATAGACTCCTAACAGGGTCAATATCCTTAACAGGATACTTTTGATTAGTGAATCTTTGTGGGTACCATCCCCACCGGGGTTTTCCCTTGGCTAGGGTTTCCTCAAGAACAAACAATGTGTTATGAGTTCTTTGATGTTATTGCTATGCATGTTATTTAGTTTCTTATGTTATGCATGTGTGAAGATAATCTTTTATATTCACATTTGGGAAAAAGATAAAATTTTTAAAATACTGATTCAACCCCCCCTCTCAGTATTCCCTATTTCTAACAATTGGTATCAAAGCTTAGTTACTCGGAAAAGAATCATTCAAGGAAAGCCTAGTAGCTTGAGTAAGAACTCTATGGATATGGATCAGCTACAGAAGAATCTTGATGAATCTCTTGAGAAGATTGATATGCTTACTGATGAAAGAAACACTCTGAAAAGGAAATATGATGATGCAAAGAATCTTATTGAGAAATTGATAAACAAGATAGAAGATCTAAAATCTGAAAAGGAATCTAAAGTTCTTATTAAAGATTGTGATGGCAATTTAGAAAAAGAAAATGTGATCCTTAAGCATGAACTAAAGATAGAAAAACTAAAACTAAGTCTGAAAGATGGAAATGACAAAAATGAAGCAAATCTGAGATCTGAGAATGAAAGATTGAAGATTGAAAATGAAGAATTAAGATCTAAGCTTGGCAAAGTAACATTTGAATTTGAGAAAGTAAATTTGCAGCATACAAAACTTGAGAAATACAATAAGATTGTGAAAGGTGAATTGACTCAATCCAAACAACAAATTGAAAGGATATATTCAAATAGTGAGAAGATCGATGAACAAGTATCTTTTGGGAAACCATCCTATGATAAGACTGGATTTGGATTTAATATATTCAGAACAAATGATGAAAGAAAAGAACCAGATCTAAAAGCATGTAAAAGAATTGATGAAAAGAAGTCAGATGAGATCAATAAATCTGAAGATACACCTAAAGAAGAAGAATCACCGAAGCAAGAAGAATCACCCAAAGGTATGCAAAGAGAGTTCAAAGGTAGATGTTTTGGTTGTAATACTATTGGCCACATGAAGAGAGATTGCACAGGTAAACAATTTAAACCTCTTAATGGTTATTGTTATAAGTGTCATGGTTTTGGACATAGAGCTATTGAATGTAGAAAATTTGAAGTTATTGAGAATAGTTATGGTAATAGAATGTTTAGGAATACTAACAATGTAGTTAAGAGACCTAATGAAGATATGAATAGAAGAAATGGAGTAGTATTTTATAGATGCAACAAGGTTGGACACATTGCTAGAAATTGTAGGTCACAGATCAATCAACAAGGACCGAGATATGGGAACAATGGAATTGTTTGTCAGATATGTAAGAAGATTGGACATACAAAAAGATTTTTTAGAATGAACAATGGAACTTATCATCCTAACCCTAACCCTAGGAATCATGCAAGAAGAAATGAAAGTACAAGAAATAATCAGAAAGGTTGCTACAGTAATGAAGATGAAGTAAAGTTTGTTAAAGGCACAGATCAAGGAGACATATTCAAAATTGAAGGTAATCAGAAAGGTGAAGTATCAAGTGGTAAGAGTGAATCCTTACCTAACCTATCTTTAAGCACTTAAATTATGTGAATTACAGTAGTTTAGGAACTTAGAATTAGTGTAGAAGTAGATTTATGATATATTAAGTCTTGCGCAGTTAATGTAAGGTAGTTTATGATGTACTAATGCTATGGTTAAGAGGGCAAAAGAAAATTTTATGTTTTGCGAGATCGCAAGAAGTTTTAAGTTTTGCAGGTTAACATAAATAGATTTTTGGAATGAAGAAGAAAAATAATTGAATACGATGTCAGACCTAAGTGAGATTCAAGTGAAAAAAGGTTATGATTGAAGTTATTTGTCTATCAAAGTGAATTGAAGTGTTTGGAAGAGTAGAAAGTAGTGATTGGAAGCATTTTGCAGTGATTTGGTGAAAGATTGAAGTGCCAAATCTGTAGAAGCCCTAAAATCATGAATTTGAGGTATTTATCTTGATAAATCTTTGAATCGGTATAAGAGATTAGAAGCAATCATGGATGTATCCTTAATTCACAATGTCAGAGATAAGAATAGACTTAGATTGAAGAAAGAACTAGTAGAAACCTTGGAAGATGATCCTAAGTTAGCACTATCATCTGTACCAGATGAAGTTTTGCATTTGGAAAATGTAAGAAGCTATCTTGGATGTAAGATTGAAACCCTAAGTGATAGTGACTTTACTAGTGAGTATAAGAAGATTTACAATCATTATATGTCTTTGAAGCAAGGATATGAATATTTGAAAGACAATGAGATTGTTAGGTATTCATTGAAATATGAGTTTGATGATGAAGAATGCACTAAGATCATTTTGAGCAGGATTCATAATGGGAAATTTTGGCTAGAGGACAGAGTAATAGAAATTACTGCTGATTTGATTCATGATGTAACTGGATTATCTAAATCTAGTGCTATTCCCTTAAATGAGAAGAATATGAGGAAAATAGTTATTGATAACACAGGTTCATCCTATAATGGTAGAGGAATTTTAATCAGTAAAATCAAGCAAGATGATGTAAGATATTTGTGCAAAATCCTAAACACTAAGTTTTGTGCAAATTCTAGAGAAGATGATATGGCAGTTGGTATGGTACATATAACATATTTGATGTGTGTTGACAAGGTACCAATAGATATGTGTGAAATCCTGAGAATTCAATTGTTTGAAAACTTGGAGAAGTTTAAGAAGACCAAGTATGCACAATTTAGATTTTCTTCTTTGATCACTTATATGTTTTTCCACCTATTAAGGAGATTTCCTTACTCAATTACAGATGATTGGAATAATGGAAAAAACACTATGGAAAGAATCAATAAAGTATATTTGAAACATGTTATTGATAATGTGAATGAAAGTGCTATGTTGGTATTGAAGACATTTCAAAGATTGGTATCTAGCAGATCAAGGATTCCACAATCTATTATGGAGAAATATAAAAATGATATATGTTTCATGGTTGACACTAACTTTACGTATATTGAAGTAGTGGAACCTAGAATTGAGTTCATAGACCCTCTTGGCTATGAGATATCTAAGGTAGAGATAGAAGGGTTTGTTGGTAGGTTACTTAAGAGTAAGTTGGATACCCAGTGCAAGAGATTTGGAACTTTTGAAGAGAACTTCAACTTGACTAAAGCTATAATGGAAGAAAAGTAGTCAAAGAAGAGAGTTGACAGCACTATCAAGAGAATACTAAAAGATACAGGAATGTCAGAGCAAGAATTCTTAATAGCAAAATAGCTAGTAGTAGAAATCAAGGATATTGGATAGAAAGAAGTCTTGATTGTACCACCCTTGTCATCAAGTGTAGTTGAGCATGAACCTACACAAGTAAAGGTGAAAGTTGAGGAACCTGAGGAAGGACAAGAAATAAGGAAATCCACTAGATCCTCTTCTTCCACACCCAACAAGAGAGTGAAGGAAAGTGCTATAGGACCTGGTAAGAGGTAGAAATTTTTGGTGTCACCAGTCCCTAGGAAAATTGTAGTAATTAAAGAGGATGACACTACTGTGAAGAAGAAAGCATGGAAACCTAGAATTGAGAGAGTGAATGAAGAAATCATACAAGATGGAGACTTTACTAAGATGAATAAGTACTATGACCTTTATCACTATTTTGAGAGATTGAATCTTGAAATTTTTTTTACTAAGCACATGATTCTAGCTAACAAGAAGTTTGATACTATTCAGGGCAAAATTCCTGATGACTTATTCACGAAGCTTGTTAACAGGAAAATGAGAGCACAAGAAGAAGATAAAACTATAAGAGAAAATATGGTGAAGAAACTATGTGTTGTGAAAGATGATGAGCATCTTGAATAGATTTTGAAGCCCCTTGGCACTCTTTTGAGGACTAAGAGGAGAACCATTCAGATCATGGCAAGACAATATGAGCAAGTGAGAACAAAAATAGAACAAGCAATAATTAAAGTTATGGCAAAAATTGTTGGAGAGACTTCAGTTGTAGCAGAGCAAGAGAAAGAAGTAGAATAAGAGGATATTCCTTCTCCACCTACTATAAATATTGAAGAAGAATCTATGAATGTTGAAAGTACAAAGATTACTTTGGACACTGTAGAAAATGTATTTCAGAAATTAGAAAACATTGTTGACAATTCGGCTCTTGATGAACCAGATAGAACTGAACAAGAAGAACTAACCCAATCTATGACTGAAGAACCTAAAGAAACTAAGGTAGAAGTACCCCTTCCTACAAAAGAAGACATCAGTCTTACTCCTAAGACTGAAAAGAAGAAAGAAATTGGATCATTATTTGAAGATTTAGGAAAGGAAGATGATGATGATCAGTTAGAATTGATCACTTCCCTGAATAAAATTATTGGTAAAAAAAGAAGGTAAAGAATCTTGAAGGTTGTCTGAAGGACTTAACTGAAAAGTTACAAGGAGTTGTAAACACACAGATTGTAGATGCAGACCCTTTGGAGAAAGAAAAGAAACTGATGAGAATGTTTGATGACGAGTTTACAAATTTATCTGATATTGCAAAGGTAAAGGCACAAGAAGACTATGAGGCTGGAATGCTTTTGAGTATTAGTCAAAATATCAGAGATGATGTCAATAGTCTTGATATTTGTATCAAGGATTTGAGGAGACATTTGGGAACAGGAAAGTCTTTGTACATACAGTGTACAACACCAGAGATTTTGGCAACAGAAGAAGACAAGAAGATCAAGATGAAGGAAGCAGAGATTCAAAATGAATCAGACCTTCTTTCTAATCCTAATGTGAAGATTAGTCATGTTGAGAAGAAAGTTCAGAAGCTATATGATGAAATAAGAATTTTGAAAGATGAGAGGAATAGAAAAATGAGGAGACTCACTCTTCTAAGAGAACATACTTCCATGAAGATAAGTGTTATTGAAGAGTAGCTGGAAGAATTTCTTACAGCTAGGATATCATTTCAGAAATTCAACTTTGAGACCCTCCAAGCATGTCAAATTGTAGCTTATGGACTGAGCACACTACTTAATGTGGTAGATTACATCAAGAAGTGATGGGAAAAGGAGTTAGAAGCTATAAAAGTTGATTTTACAAATTGTGTTGCAAGCCTACCAGCTTTGCAATAAGACATTTAAGGTATAATCTTTTGTGTTACAATTTTTTCAGCCTCCCTACTTTATTTTGTCATTGTTGTCAAAGGGGAAGAGATATACAAAAAATTGAGAATTCTACAGAGTAGAAGATTGATAGTATTATGTATACTATTAGGGGGAGTATTCCAGTATATAAGAATTATTTTTGAGGAGATATAAGGATAGTATATATTTTATACTATGGCCAATTTTGAGACAATTTTGAAATTTTGCTATTGTACACTTAGCCAATTTTCTCATATGTTGCCACCAATGACAAAGGGGGAGATTGTTGGAAATTTGGATAAAGTGAGTACATAGATGTTGTCATTATGGAAACATATTATCCTCATGAAGATCATACAAGTCAGAGAGCAAGTATAGCAGAGCACATCATAAATTTGTCTAAGTATGAGAGTGTTTTCATAGTGTACCAGGACACAGTTTTTGTTTGCGATGTTAATTGGAGTGATTTCAATGCTTGTGCACTTGAACATAGAATCTATGATGACTAATGATGACTTGTTTCAGAGTGCAAGTTAGTATCGCATGTACGGAATTAGTTATGACAATTTACCGAAGACAGTGTGAAGCCGATAGGACAGAATATGAAGGTAGAATTGGTAAAGAGTTAAGGGATTATTTTTTTTTATCAAAATAATGAATTAAAAATATAAAGAGATGACATCCTAGATATTAAATCTTAGATAATATATTAAGGCTAATAAATTTATTAGCCTTAATAACTTGTATATATATGCAATTATAATTGAAAATAAAAGAATAGAAGCGAAAGAAAAGTGATGTAATAAATGTAATTGTGAAGCAAATGTAATAGTGATGATGTGAAGATAAGAGTAGCAAAGGAATATTGATACAAGAAGAAAAAGGTTATGTACCTTGACCTATTTTGTATACATTATATATTACTTGTTTGGGCAGTGGGCTCATCTAGTAATCAGATTTTTTATTGACAACTCCTAATAGGGTTGAGGCTTCTAACAAGGTCTATAGTCCCTTAATTAGGACTGATACACTATATGCTTGTAATAGACTCCTAACAGGGTCAATATCCTTAACAAGATACTTTTGATTAGTGAATCTTTGTGGGTACCATCCCGACTGGGGTTTTCCCTTGGCTAGGGTTTCCTCAAGAACAAACAATGTGTTGTGAGTTCTTTGATGTTATTGCTATGCATGTTATTTAGTTTCTTATGTTATGCATGTGTGAAGATAATTTGTTATATCCATATTTGGGAAAAATATAAAGTTTGTAGAATACTGATTCACCCCCCCTCTCAATATTCCTTATTTCTAACAGTATTGTCGTATGGGAGTCGGTATTGTGTCATATGAGTGTTGTCACTAGAAATCAAAAGAACATTATCCCTGGTAGAAATTGTCATACAAGTCTTGTCAATTATTGTTTGAGAGTATACCTAGTGTTGTATGAGCTTTTAGAAACTTGTTTGAGAATTTTTAAAAAGTTGTCAGAGACTTGTCCAATTTGCTAGGAATCTAGTTTTTACAGCCTATTTCTAGATTCTATCAAAACATTCACTATGTTAGGAATAGAGAAAAAACTAGAAAAAATTCAATCATTTTCCTAAAGTTGTCTCTTGAGTTTGATTTATCCTTTTGATTTATCGATTTGAGTCTTTTTGATCTTGTGTCAAAACCTTGTCAAAATTATCTTCAAATTCAGTCTTCTTACCAAAACGGCTAAGTGTTGTGAGCTCATGCCTACCATCTTTTGGGCATCTACCCATAATACTATGGCACATTATGGTTCATTTATGTCCAATCTAATCTTCAATCAATTCAATCTCGACAAGGTTGTGTCATTCGATCTTCTTGAATCAAGTCATTCTTCAATGGTCTTCATCTTGCGCTCTTGCTTAACCCAAGGTTAATGGTGGAAACTTGAGCTTCTTCACATAAGAAATCCAAAGAAGCACCTCATACCATACCTTTGACTACTCATGTGGGTCCAACTCTCGAGCAACTCTATAATTTAGGTCTTTACGAAGATGACGGTCTCGGCAATTTTTGATTGAAAACTCATTACATACCCCCCCCTTCATCAACTCACGGAGGTAATTAACAAAATCTACATCCATGTATCCCAAGGAGTCCTAAAACTCCTACCATGTCTCAAGGAGGGACACATCATGGGTCTTAAGGGCCTCATTCCTAACATGGTGCGGAACAAGAACCCACACCTTCTAAAATTGCTCAATATCAAAATGATGATGACTTCAAGAAAATGATGAGGCATTTCTTAAAAGAAGGTAAAGAGGCATACTTTCTAGAGTTAGCTCATCAAGGAGCTAAAATTCCTCCAAACTTTAATGTTGAAAATATCATCATGCATGAGGAAGAAACCCCTATCACGACTATGATGAAACATATGCATGCCATGCAAGTCAAGCTTAACAAACTTGAAAAAGAGAAGGAACCTAAGGAGTTTTCCATGGAAGCTCTATGCTCTTTTCCATTTGACAAAGACTTGTACATGTTGACATTCCCTAAGCAAGTGGATATGCCTAAATATGATAAGTATGATGGAAACTCTGATCCTCAAGATCATGTCAGATAATTATGTACTCAATCTATGGAGTTCATGCATGGACCAACCTACTTAATGCATCTTTTCCCTCAATCTCTGGGAGGGTTGGCTATCCATTGGTTCTAAAAAATGCCTCCAACTATCAAAATGTTTGAGGAGTTAATCAAACTATTATATCAACAATACTCCTACAACATTCAACATCCAATCACTATGATCAATATCTACAATCTGAAATAGAACTCAGGAGAACCATTCCTGACTTTTCTCAAAAGATGGAGGAATAAGTTTTCTCTATATGCTAGACCCATTCCAAAAACTGAGAAGCTGGAAATCTTCATCAACAATCTTGTTCTAGAACTTAACTACCATTTTCAAATGCAAAATCATACATCCTTTGATAAGATGGTTGAAAATGCAATCAAAATTGAGAAAGTACTTGTCCAAAAAGGAGACATAGCCCTTCAAAAGGAAAAGTATGAATCTGGATCTAGTTCTAAAGATAAAGGCAAAAATTGGAACAAGAAAAAAGGCATTGTCACAGATGGCGTTGATGATACTATCCATGCCCCATCTAAGGAACCCACTTTCAATCTCACTGTTGGCACCCAAGCCATCAAAGCTTCTGAAGCTAAAACATTAGAATCTAACAAGAAGCCATCTTCTTACAAACCTTGGGCTATAGATCCTAACCAGAAATTCACTCCTCTTGGAGAGTCCTTGGAATCTACCATGAAAACTCTATTGGCTAACAACATCATTTACTTTCCTGAGGTAAATTTTTTTTATCCTGAACCTAAACTAAAATGGTTGAGAGAGAATGATTTCTATAACTTCCATTGCAATAGGGGTCATAAAAATAATAACTATGTTCACTTGAAGCACATCATACAAGACAAAATTACTAATGGATAAATCACAATTGATAATCATAAAAGCAATAATGATCATACCACATTCACGGAACCATTTTTGAAACATGGTAAAGAAGATTCTTCTTCTCAGTCTAATATGGGTACTAAAGTCAATTATTCCTACTCTGGAAACAATGTTGTCATCAATATGGTTGAACCATGTCTATCTGAGCGTTGCAATGTCATCACAATTAAAAGAAAAGATAGAGAAAATCAACTAGCAAATGCAGTTACTCGATCACAAGCTCAGGCACATCTGCAAGGACAAATCCCAGATTAATCCAATGTCCCTAAGATTATTTTCAATCTTTCATCTACTTCTAAATAGAAGGACACATCTAAATCATCAAATCCTAAAAAAATGAGGCCTATATCATACATTATTGTCCAACAACTCCAGCATACTAGTCCTGAAATCTCAATGTTTGAGTTGCTTCGGATATCTCCAGCTCATAGAGCCATTCTAGACAAAGCCCTAATCAGATCCAATGTTCCTGACAACCTTGATTTAGATAGATTCTAGGCTATGGTGGGTCATCTAATGTCTCCATAGTATATCTCCTTTTTAGGGGAAGATGATAACTCTTTGAGTCATCTGCATAACCAACCCTTGCATATTGAAGTCTTTATCCAAAACCATCATGTCAAACACATGTTGATAGATGGAGGCACTAGTCTCAACATTTGTTCTTACAGATTGATTACATAATTGGGATTATATGAAGCTTCCATTGATCCTAAAAATAAAATAACTATCAAGGCATATGATGATGAAGAAAGATCTTCCAAAGGAAGAATTGTCTTGCCTATTAAAATAGGTCCAGTCATCAGAGATACTACATGTCAAGTTCTTGATATACCTTTGGCTTACAACATCCTTCTAGGGAGACCATGGATACATGAAATGAAAGCTATTCCTTCCACATACCATCAATGTGTGAAATTCCCTTATGAAAGAGTAGAGGTGACAATTCCAACTGACCTATATACAACTTGCAATGCTTTGAAAGTAAGTGTTGATAAACTTGTTCCTAATAATAGAGAATCTTCCACTAAGTAGCTAGACATTTTTAAAGAAGTCAAAATCAAGGATAATGGCATGGGAGAATACACAATGGAACTTGTTTTATCTCTTACATCTCTCTCGTTGTCCCCAAAATCTTATGGACAACCATCTGACAAAGTGAAACCTACAGCTAAAGAATCCCAAGTCATATTCAATGGAATCTTTGTCCTAGAGCAAGTATCTAAACAAGAGTTTGAGGAAGATGAAGTTGTGCTTGCATGGTTATACAAGGATGAGCCTCAGTCCCAATCATTCTAGAAATGTGACTCCACTTCAATAAAAATTCCTCATAATTCATATGGACCAGGAGCCAAATTGATCACAAAAATGGGATATACTAGCAAAGGACCTTTAGGACTACAAGGTAAAGGTCTTCTATCACCTCTTGACCACCATGGTCGAACCAAAAAGAATAGATCAGGTCTAGGATATAAGAAGAAGCCTTTCTATCTTAGCAAGAACTCCCCACATGTCTTAGAATAGATTGAGCCATCTGCAACAAATCAACTAAAGGAAGAAACAACTGAACAATCTGATAGTGATGATTCAGACACCACTGATGAGCTCATTCCTTATGAGTGTTTGCCTAAAAAAATAAAAGACCTCCTTGAAGCTAAAGATGATCTAGTAAAAGGAATCAATGTAGTAGAAACACAAGAACATACTATAAAGACGAAGGTGGTAGTTATTTTGAAATAGATTCCCATGAGTATGAATTCAAATCAAAATCTGAGAGTAACCCTTCTTGGGGTATTCATTCTAACTTTACTCATGTTCTTAAATTTCCTAGAGGCATAGATGATGAATCAAATGACTATGAATGGGGAGCCATTCCAAAGGAAGATGAACTTATCATAGAGAAACATGTTGATGTTATTCACCAATATGCACCTAAACCCAACGTAAGTCTAGAACAAAATAATGAACTTAACGAGTTAGATCCACCGATGGATGAAGTGGACTCCCAAAATGACATTAAGCCTATTCATGAATTGAATGCCTTAATTTGTAATATCACCTTTGAACTTGAGCATCGGGTTAGGACCAATGATGATAGATCCATATCCGTAAACACTATTTCCCAATCTTTCACCACTTTGACTATCCAACATCCCGAGCTTCATGACCAAACCTCTATGAATCGGAGCCAAGGTATTTATACCTTTCCAAATGACTATGCCCTTGCTTTCTACCTAAATTTAGTTGAGCCTATGAGGACTTCCATCAGTGAACTGAGCATTAGCATGACGGAGTCGGACATCAAGTATCTTAGTCAAAAAAATAAGAATAAGAATAAAAAGGAGTTCTGAGGGTGAAAACCACTTTGTGGTAGTCTCAGAACCTACACAAGTAAAAATAAAAGATGTATCTGAAGGTGAAAACCTCTCTGAGGTGCCTAAGGATGAGATATTTTATGTCCTTCCATGTCATTTATAGGACATATCTCTAGTTCTAATTGAGCCCACTCAATCCATCAACTTGGGAACATTAGAAGAACTACAGTTGATCCATGTAGCACAATCTTTATCAACAGAAGAAAAGAAAAAATTTACTACATTCCTAACAGAAAGGAAGATCTACTTTGCATGGAAGTATTTAGATATTCCAGGGTTGGATCCTAATCTTATAATGCACCACTTATCTATAGCTCTAGGCATCAAACCTATTAAGAAAAAATTAAGAAAGATGCATCCACATATTGCACTCTTGATCAAAGATGAATTAGAGAAACTACTAAAAGTTAGATTCATCCATGTTATTGACTATGCTAAGTGGATCTCTAATATTGTACCTATTTCTAAACTACATAAATCAATCAGAGTGTGCACAAATTTTAGAGATGTAAACAAAGCATGCCCTAAGGATAATTTTCCACTACCTAACATTGATATGATAGTGGACATGACTGCGGGCTTTGAAATGTACTCTTTGATGGATGGTTTTTCTGGATATAATCAAATAAAAATTTCTCTAGAGGATCAAGAGAAAACTACTTTCACATGTGCGTGGGGTACCTTCTATTGGAATGTCATGCCATTTGCGCTTAAGAATACTGGTGCTACATATCAAAGAGCTATGACATCTATCTTTTATGACATGATGCATCAAACAATGGAGGATTATGTTGACGATACTTTAGCAAAATCTATGATAAGATATGAACATCTAAATGATTTGAGAAAATACTAGATCAAATGGAGAAGTTTAGTCTTAGGCTGAACCCTAAGAAGTGTGCTTTTGGTGTCACTTCTAGAAAGCTCTTAGGCTACATTGTTTCAAAGAACAGAATTGAAGTAGATCTAGCTAAAGTTAAAGCTATCATGGAGATGCAACCTCCCAAGAATATTAGTCAAATGAGAACATTGCAAGGGAGAGTACAATCTATTAGACACTTCATATCATAGCTTGCTAACATATCACAACCTTTCACAAAGACATTACATAAAGGTGTGACCTTTGCATGGAATGAGGAATGTGAAAAGAACTTTAATCATATCAAGAAATATCTATCAAATCCTCCTATTTTGATACCTCCTATACAAGGGAAACCATTGATCTTATATGTCTCCACTACAGATAGATCACTGGGGGCATTTCTATCACAACATGATGAGAACAAAAAGGAAAGAGCTATATATTATATCAGTAGAACTTTGGTAGCATATGAGAAGAAATATTCAATGATTGAGAAATCTTGTCTAGCTATGATCTTTGCATCATAGAAATTAAGACATTATATGTTAGCTCATACCACACATTTAGTAGCTAAGATTGATCCACTAAAGTACCTACTAAGCAAAGCTGCCCTCACATGTAGACTAGCTAAATGGGTGATGTTATTAAGTGAATTTGACATTGAATGTTTTGAAAGAAAAGCTATTAAAGGCCAAGTTATTTCTGATCAACTAGCAGATGCACCATTGTTTGATGAGACACTAATGCAAATGGAATTCCTAGATTCCTCTATCATGAACCTATCTTCTAGATCATGGAAATTATTCTTTGATGGCTCTTATACACAGAATGGATTTGGAGCAAGCATCTTTTTCATCACTCCTCAAGGATACCCAAACCCTAAAGCATTCAGAATCAAGTTTCCTTGCACAAACAATATTGTTGAATATGAATCCCTTCTTAATGGCATGAAGATAGTAATTGAGTGGGGGGTAATAGAGCTACACATTCATGGAGACTTGCAACTTGTAATTCACCAAGTCAATGATATGTATCAAGCGAAAGATGAAAAGCTAATCCCATACAAGAGAATGGTAGATGATCTAAAGAAATATTTCATATCTATCACCTTTGAGAAAATACCTAGAACAGAGAATAAGGTTGCTGATGCTATGGTAATGCTATCTACTTTACTATACCAGCCTGAACATGAGCTATGCTATGAGTTCCTGGTGGAAGCACTATCTTATCCTACATATGATTCCCCTGATACCCGCATGATCTTTACTATTGTTGGTCATGATTCATCTCGATATAAAAATATTTTCTCCTATCTCCAAGATCACATCATTCCCAATACATTTAACTACCATGAGAAAAGATACCTTATTCGTAATGCATCCCGATATGTCATCATTGGTCATGATCTATACAAATGAGGTCTAGATGGTACACTACTTAGATTTTTAGAACTAGAAGAGTCTCAACATGCATTGGAGGAAGTCCATGAAGGTATTTGTGGGTCACGCTCAAATGGTTTAACACTAGCTTGAAAACTTATTAGGGCTGGGTGCTATTGGCCTGAAATGGAGAAAGAGGCTATCAAGTTTGCTAAGAACTATCAAAAGTGCCAAGTACATGGAAACTTAATTCATGAACCAGGGAGAGATCTAATTCCCTTTACTACATAATGGCCTTTTCACCAATGGGCATTTGATCTTATAGGAGCCATACATCCTCATTCTTCTAATGAACATACCCATATAATCACAGCTACAGATTATTTCAAAAAATGGGTAGAAGCAGTCCCTTTGACTCAAGTGACTGGCAAGAAAATTTCAATGTTCATCTTGAACTACATCATATGTTGGTATGGTATTCCATATTCTATAGTCACAGATAATGATGAACAATTCAAAAATAGAGACTTAGATGATTTATGTGCCAAATTCAAGATTACACAACATTGGTCATCTATCTACTATCCTCAAGGGAATGGACAAGCAGAGGCTTCAAACAAGAATCTATTGAAAATATTGCATCGTACAGTTAATAAAATAGGAAGAGACTGGCACCTCATGATCAATCTAGCTCTTTGGGCCTATAGAAAAAGTATCAGATTGCCCATTGGGGCTACTCCATTCACTTTAGTTTATGGGTCTGCAGTGGTACTACCTATTGAGGTTGAAATCCCATCAGTAAGAATCAGAATGCATGGTCTAGTAATAGATGAAGACTACAGAGTGTCTAGGTTGCAAGAACTTGGACTACTAGATGAGCGTAGACAAGAAACATATGATCATCTCAGAGTATATTAGACAAGAATGTCTAGAGGTTACAACAAGAAAGTCAGACACAAAGAATTTCAGGTTGGTGATCTAGTCTTGAGAGAGAATCCTAAAAATCAATCACATAGAGAACGCAAGGGGAAGTTTGAATCCAAGTAGTTGGGTCCCTTTGTTATCACTACTACTTTTGGGTCTAGTGTCTATCAACTCTTAATGACTAAAGGAGAACAACTCTAAGAACCAATCAACTTTCTCCATCTAAAGAAATTCTATGCCTAAGGCATCCAGTCTTGGTAAAATGTCCTGCAAAAATCTTAAAAACCTAAAAATGTCCTAAAAAAATGAACATCTTGGTGAAAACCTTGCAATAGGCACCTTGATGTATCACAAAAAAATAAAAAAATATCAAAAGTACAAAAAAAATTGAAAGAATGAAAAATACAAAAAAAATGAGAAAAAGAAAAAGTGCCTTGGTGAAAACCTGGAAACAGGCGCTTTGGTAGCAAAAATAGAATCTCTGCCAAGATGGTGAAAACTTGGAAAATGGGTGCCACTTGTTCAAAATGCTCCATCTATTAGTGCAATCTTGGTGTTTCCTAGCTTTCAGTCTGCTTTAGTCTATATATATCCTATTTTCAATAAGTCATTCTATACACCAATCAACAAAAATGTATGTATGCTATCAATGTTCAAACTTGGGGCTAATCAATGTCATATCTTATGGTCCTCGGTATCTTAGACATGTCATATCTAGTCAAGGTCCTTTGAAGCTACATCTGAGTTAGTATGTCTATCTCCTCTCCAGAAAGGATTTTGCATCTACAACAACACAATCAAGCAATAACACAAACTGAAAATAATCTATGCTTCTTCATTCTTTTATATCCTTGTATGCTTACTGATTCACATTGAGATTTTTTCATATTGTGTCCTTTTGAGCTCTTTGATGATGTCCTTTACAATATTTAGAGAGTGATGATTGGGGGCATAATCTTTTCTTTGTCTTCTGCTTGTATGTGAAAATCTAACAACTTTGGAAATTCTAAATTGAAATGGTGTCTGTCTGTAAGAGCCTTCATCTCGTAATGGATGACCATGCATACCTCAAACATTGATACCCAGAAAATTCAAGGAATTTTGATCTAACTATTGTCTTTTTGAGAAAGTTCTTATTTTTACTGTGAAACACAATCTTACCTAAGGATGTGAATGATAAAGGGTCACTACGGGTAATTCACACTGGACGTAAATGATCTCTTGACTGCTTGATGTGTTTGTTACGCAAGGCATATTCTGGTCATCATGACATCTATGTTTTGATGCTTATACAAATTGCTATACCAAAATGGATATGATATTCAGGTCATCCTAGCGTTTGTGCCTTGGTGCTTATATCTAATCTAACATTTCGAAAACAAAATCAATATTCATATGCCCATGGTTGTCTAGCTAGTGGGTGTTGTATTGATTCTTGTGCATACAAATCAATATTCATATGTCTATAGTTTCATAAATAGTGGGCATTGTATTGATTTATCCACTTACCTAAAAAGTTCAATGATGAAAATGACCGACACATGATCAATGACTAGGTCCTAGATCTTAGGTTTGCATTTTATTTTGCATGTCACTTTACATTTTGAATGTTTGCATGGTCTCACAAATTGATTGAACACTTAAATGATTCTTCAAAAACAAAAATGCTAAACATGACACAAGGATTGAGCATTGTATGAAGGTTCCTCTAATGAAACAACAAGTAGACTCATTTTCGGGAAAAAAATCAAAATCTAAGATTGTTTATATTGCCAATTGCTTGCATAATCGACCTTCAATCATCACAGAAATCTAGAATTCAACTTAACTAATTATCTTACACCAAAATATCAAAATTTCAACTTGGTCACCCATGGTCAACTCTGTTAGTACCCTGCAAAAAATTTCATGGCTCTAGCAATTTTCTCCTTGTCTCTGCAGTCATTTTTGTGTCTCTGGCTAAAGCCCTAAGCAAAATATTCAAAAAACTAGCCGTTGCATTTAAAACCCTTTGTTTTTACCCTGGCCTTGTTCTAATTTCAAGTTAAATTTTTAGGTCACTTAAAACCTTTTATCTACATGTGCTATTTAAATGGGTTCACTTTATGTCATGCGGTTAGGTTTTTCATGTGTCGGCGGGGTCCCCTTTAATTTTTCCTATGTCCCTGTGCTTTAATCTTTCCTAGGTCCCCAGTGTCTAGTGTATTTTAAATTTTCCTAAGTCCTGAGCTTTAACTTTTCCTATGTTTCGGCCTTAGTTTTTTCTGGGCTTGGTCTTCTGATAGCATTTCCATCCAACGGTCAGCGTAAGTTCTCATAGACTATGTTAGACACTTGAGATCTTACATTGATCATTGATTTTTCCTGATGACGTAGTCTTTTTTTTCAAGTGGGTCCACTGCCATGTTGGCATAGTTGGTGTTCTCTCATTGGTTAGTGTGTTTCTAAGAGGGATCCTATCAGTGGGCCCTGTAGTGGAGGCTTTTCAATCTACGGTCAGCGCATGATCTTAAGGAATATTCTTCCCCTTTGAGATCATGCGCCATCTTTTGATTTCGAATCTTACATGGACATGTCAGTGGGACCTAGTTTTTAGCTTGTCAGAGGGTCTTGACATCCGTAATCTATCCAATGATAGGCGTAAGTTCTCATGGAATCTATCAGAGGCTTGAGATCTTACGCTAGCCGTTGATCTCATTTGTCTCAAATGTATCTTTGGCGATGGTTCTAGTGTCAAGTGGAGCTGATTTGGAGGTTGTTTATTGGTCCACATTGTGTGAGCTAGACATGTTGTCAGGTGGGCCTGGTATCTCAATCAGAGGATTCTCGATCGATGGTTGGTGTGTAAGTGCATAGAATCTTTTGAGCCTTTTAGATCTTGCACCAACTGTCCAATCTTCTAGGTGGCTTAATGTTCTCAGTGGGGCCATTTGCCAGGTGGTGCAGGATGTTTCAAATTTTATTGGTTGACATGGATGATGCGGTAGGGTGGGGTCATTGTCAGAGAGATCAGTGATGAGGACATGATCTATGGTCAGTGTAAGTTCTCATGAGTTTTGTCAAAGCTATGAGATCTTACACCTACCGTCTGATTATAAGGATTACAGAAAGTGGGTCCTGTATCAGTGGTGACCAAGTGATTGTAGCAAGTGGTGTAGTGACAAGTGGCATAAAGAGGGCCTAGGTGGGGTCTAAGCTATAGTGGTCCTAACAAAATGTTTAGCAGCCTGATAAATTTTTAATAGTGTTTCACTCATTCATGAAGAAAAGCGGCGGTGCTCCAAGTTGACTGGTGATTAAGCGAACAAGCATTCATTGAATTGCTAAACTAAATGGCAGAGAGATAAAGTTTTTTGTGAATTGGAAAAGGTCTTTGGTCACCAGTTCACTAAATTTGACTGTGGCCCTTTTAAGAGATAAGTCATAAAGATCGTGAAAAGGAGAGATCGAATGGTCATGACTTAAAGTGAACTTGATTTCAAATTTTGACCACTGATTTGCTGCAAGCACCATAAAGTAGCCATTTGATTTCAAATTTGAATTTGTAGAGGGTTTCTAGCGATAGGAAGTACCATAATTTATGGTTTTAATAGCTGATTTTGATTGGTTTGGTGGCACTTGCTATTGCAGTGTGGTCCAGGGTGTTGAGTGATCATCTGCAGAGTTTTTACTGTGCGGTTTTGTGCTCAAGGCATGTTGCAGGGTTGACATTTTGAGCATTGTTCACAATTCTTAGTACCTTCACAGAGAATTTTTCATGATTGAGGATCATTCCAGGATTTTCTTTGTCCTAGTTGCTTGGTTTTTCACCCCTGTAATAACTTTATGACTATTTCTAGTTGGTTGGGTGGTTGAAACCCTAACCCTAAGTCATCCGTAGCTTGTTGCATTCTCTTTGAGAATTCCAAGATGACTAGGGAGTATAAGTTACAAATTTTTGACTGAGTAGGGGTTCCAAATTTTCTTTGGTCCCATTTGGTTGTTGATAGTGTTATACTTGAAGAAGGAGAAATTGGATTTTGGGTCTGCATCCTATCTTAGTATTACTTTGATTGTATACTAATTCTAAATATGTTAATGAAAATACTATTAAGTTCCAATCTTGCATTTGTGTATGTATTCTTGTTTTGGTTCTAAGCTCATATATGTTAATGTCACAAAGTGTGTTAGCATATGGTAAACAAAGAGTATTGTGAAGTCATCTCTGAGTTCCTAACAAAGTTAGGATTAAAGTCTTTTGGGTGGGTTCAGTGAGTTTACAACCAAGTAAGAATCTGATGTCCTTGTGTTTGAGGGAGAGGGGTAATAGGAAAAGCACTTATCCTAAGCCCAAGAGTGTTTGATTCAAGATCTTCAGCTGATGTATGTAATTGGGTGACTCTTTTCCCTAGGTTAAGGCACTGGTCCATTCTCTGGAATCTTTTCATGGTCTTCAACCACACACACACATTTAAATGATTATACCTTCAGTTTGTTTGTAAAAGACCTATTTGAATATTTATTTGGTGACTCCTTTAGAGAAGTGAGTCAAGGGTACACCCACCCAAGCTTAAGGCTTAAAGTGAAGAAGGATCTCATTGTTGATCCTTGTCAGTTGGCCCTCTTCCTTGTGCACTTTGGAGTGGTGATAGAGTTAAAGTTTTATTTAAATTATCCATCAAAGTGTAAATATGCAAGTGAAGATCAAAGAGAATAATACACACCCAACAAAATCATGGTCAAACCTAGTCAAACTTGGTCTCCAGGACCTCCAAATGATGTAGAACACATTCTCAGATGTGCATAACCACTTCTCAAATCAATTAAAATGCTTCTAGACCATTCAACACTGACTTTTCTTGTCAGATTTCAATTTTTATCTCAAAGAGGGCATGGTATTACCCATCATTCAAGTCTGTAAATCTAAATCTAATCTTTCCTCAGTAATCAAGTCAATAGCCATGTCTAGTTGCTGATTCATCTAAAGTCCTCATCACTTCGGGAAAATCTATCATTGCTTGGGGCATATCAGATTCATCGAGATCCATATCAATCTGGTATCCTAAATCTATCTTGTAAATTGTATCAGCTTTTTGTAACCATCAATTCATTAGTGTTATTTCCTTGGTTCTTCATAAATGATGGGTTTAAGATGTGATACCAATATGATTCACTTTGGACAATCAGGTCTAGAATTGGTCAGTCACTTCTTCACAATCATAAGGTTCAGAATCAGGCATTTTGGCACTTTTTCATAATCACCGGTTCATTATTGCTATAGTTAACATTATCTTTGGTCAATCAGGACCTAAATCTTACATCTTCAAATCTTTCAACCGATTTCTGTCTCAGAATCAGTTAATCTTTCAAATTAGTTTCATACATCTTTATCAAACATAGACTATTCTTTGAACCACTATGGTTCGCACAGTGATTCAAAGAGGGGCAAAATGTAATACCCCAAAAATGGGATATAGGTTCATTAACCTCCTACATCTTCAATGCGAACAAAATCGATACAAAAGTCCTAACCAGAGGCACATCTTCACATTATCAAATCTTAATTGATTATTCTAAATTTTGCATTGGGGAATATTCCTAGCAATATTCCTATTTATCCTAATTATCTTTGATTTAATAATTATTTGGCAATAAATCCTATTTATCCTAAAGTTTGATTAATTGAATATTCTGAATATTTAATTAATCAAATTTAATACTACCACTTAATTATTTAATTAGATTTAATTCTATTTATTCCTAAATTGTATTATTTAATTTTGACAATAAATCTAAAATCCTATGACTAATTGATTAAATTCTCATTTAATTAATTAATGTCAATTGTCAATTTTTAATAATATAGTTTTAGAATAAAGTTTGATTTAATGATTGATTAACCCATAAATCAATTATTTTAATTCAAAAATCAGTTAAGTTGAGAATAAATCACTTTATTTTTAAATTAATTTAAAATAAATCATGCACAATCAAAAAAGCAGGTAACTAGAAATTAACAATTAATTTTAAATTTAAACTCAACATTTGATGATGAGTTGAAATTTGAACTAAAGCTCTATTTTGAGATAAAAACTACTTTTGCATGATTTTATGAGTTTATTTATTCTTCATTTCTTGATAACTCAAAAATCAACCTGAGTTTATCAAGAGTGATTTATTGTTTTTCTCATGCATCCTCAAGCCCTGGATTTCTATAAAATCAAGGCTCAACTCTTCATAATTATCAACACTCAAATTTGCACAATTAATCTAGCAAATTGGCGATTGAAGGATTAAACACTTGCAACAGACAATTTACGAGAACTTTCATTGTTGATCATTGTTTTACATAGTTTTCATATCATAGAATTCATATTCATTCATATCATTCTTAGATTAAATCTGCATTCAATTTCATTTATCTAGTTTAGATTCATACAATTTTTTATATTATTGCACATAAAATACAAAAATATAGATTAATCTGCATCCATATAGTCTTTCATCTTTTTGCATTCAAATACTTCATTTAGGTGTTTCATTTTCACTGATCTTGATTTCAATCTAAGAACATCATACTCACACCTACTAGAAGGTTGTAAATCGCCTAGTTAGCATAGTTTCATTAACTTGCAGATTTTGATTTTGCTAACCTTTAATGTTTTACTGAAGTGTTGTGTCTACAAGTAGGTACAAAATTCACACACATAGAGAGCACCACATAAATTTGAACCTGAAGGGGGTCAGGGCAATCATAGGGGAGTCTCACCAACAAAGGAGGGGGTTATGATCAGAAGTAGTTTTAGGGAGGGAGGATAAGGTGGTGGTCAAGAAGAGATCCCACAAGGATGTGGCAAGGATACAGTCAAGCCACACCTAGATGAGATGGGAGCCATTCCTATTGTTGGTCCAGGTGAAGGGGTTCCCCTTCCAAACAATGTCTAAAAGGCCAGTGTAGGAGATAAAATCTACCAGGTCCCCCATACTATTAAAGTAGTCCATTAATCCACTGCACTTTTCTAAGGGGTAAATAGGGGTGTTAAAGTTTCCAACCACCAAGTAATTAGTAGATGTTTCCTAGTCTATCCAAGGGGCATATCTTTCCAAAGGGAATCCCTGCTAGACTGGGTATTAGGGGCATATATATTGAACAGGTGGCACTCTAGTCATTTTTTCCTAAAAGTAACAACAAGGAAGTTTAGGGAGGAGGCGAGAAGTTTTCTAATAATAGTATTGGAGTTCTAGAGTGTAGCAATGCCCTCGGAAGCCCTAGAAGCTTTAGAGTAGAGAAACTCAGCCCCTAACTAGAGATTGGAAGCTAGGGCAGCAAAATTATTGAAAGAAATCTTAACTTCTTGAATGAGAAGAATATCCATCTTATGATAAAAAATGTAATGTTTAACATCACTTTATTTGAGGGAGCTATTAAGACCCCTAACATTCCAAGAAAGACAAATCATTTCTTATTTCTAAATCTTATTTCCAGGGTTTTCTACCTATCTAGTACTGCAACATCTCTTGTAGTCCCTCTCGATCTCCTAGCACGATCTAATGGCCTTCCTCTGGGTGTCTCCATCCCCACATCAGCATTCTTGGGCTTGGATTTATTTTTTTGCATTTTTCATTCCCCGTCATCTTCCTCCACACAACAATCTGCACCCAAGGAGTTGGGAGAGGAAGGGTAGCTCTTTTTTTCCAATTGTGAAGGAGGTTTTGTATCAGATTTAGGGGATTTTAGCTTGAGAGAAACCACAATGGAAGGCTGGTCCAACACAATATGGCTAATCTCACTCATCTCTAGGGTAGCCACCAAGGGGTTCTCCAATGGCTCCTCCATTGGCAGGGGTTTTGGAGCTTCGATTTTAGGGTGTACCACTTCATTCTCTAGAAGGGAGACTATCTTTCCTTCTTCCATCTCTAGGTTTTCCCACTCTGGGTTTTCCAATGCTTTAGCCACTGGGGGTGGGCTGGTCTTCTCCTTCTGCTCTTCTTCTATCAAGGGTGGTTCCCTAGTGGTGCCTTTATCCTTATTCCCCTTTTTAGTTCACAGTAGGGAGGCTTTTCAAGTATCACTAGAATGGCCTACGATATCACATTTCTAGCAGTAGAGAGTGGCATTTTCATACACCAGAGCTTGAGTCCATCTTCCCAGTTTGGATTTCAAAATAACACAGTTGGGGAGGGTTTTATTCAGGGTGACATTCACACAGAACCTAGCAAACACCAGCCTAGATTTAGAGCGGGTTACTTGGTCTATCATAATAAAAGTGCCAAAGGAGTCTCCTATCCATTTGAATACTTGTTCATCCCAATATTCAAGCAGAAGACTAGGGAGCTGAACCCAAACTAGGGCCATTTGAGTCAGTTCAGTCATTAGGTTGAACCTAGGTTTCCATTTTGCTAGGGCAAGGAAGTGCTTTCCATAGACCCACGACCCAGATAATACAAAGACTAGGTCCTCCAGAGTAGTGAACTTGAACAGGAATAGCCCACCCAACATAACAAAGACAAGGACATATCCCTTAATCTTCCATTGGGTAGTCACCCATTTTATGACCATTTCAATGGCAGGTTGAAAGTTGAAGAATCAACCCAGTAGTGCAAACTGAAAATTTTCCATAGCCCTATTCACCACAGAATCTAGGAGTGAAATTTTGGTGCCTTCCTTAGTCTAAATGAAATCTACTAGGAGAGCATCCAGAGATTTTTGGGCTTCACCAACAAGCGCACCTTTCTAGCTGGATTTTGGGGGGGATGAAGGGGCATAGAGGGGATGAAGGGGCATAGGTAGAAAAGGACAACCTATGGATTCCCTCCGTTGACTCTTTCGATGAGTCTATGACAGAGGTAATCATGGGGCCAACATGGGGTCAAGAAGGGGGGCCTGCCAAGGGGGAAGATTCTCCCCCATGGGATGTGGGCATGGGAGCCCATAGTTTGAAAGTAGAGCTTGGGTGGGAATAGCTTGTTATCTCTATTAATTAATTCTTTTATATTGTAATGATATTTAAAAAAAATTATAAGATAGTTAAAAATAATCAAGTTTATATAATAATTCTTTAATTTGTGTATAATATACCTAAAATTTAAAATAAAAAAAAGTTCTAGAGTGGAAAAATATCTCCTCTGTACTTCATATCTTTGGATTATTTTTGATAGATGCAATTAAGATACATGTATTAATATAAATATTTTAGTACTCCTTTAATCTAGCTACAATTTCATTTAAATGCACGGCCTGTTAATGGGCTTCAATGGGTTCATCCTCTCCCACTGAAGGTTGATGTGAGGTCATGGATACCACTTGATAAAGAATTTATAAAAGCCAGTTTTCACGGGGCCTCAAAAGGCAACTTGAGGCCTTTAAGTGCTAGGTATGTAGTTTGTGATTAGACAAGTAATATCTTGATGATTAGAGAAAGAATTATGATGGATGGGCCAAACAAAGCTGAGGTTTAGGAAACCTTCATAGCAATCAAAATAGAAAATAATTTCAATGTGTTAAACTCCATTTGGAAGGAGATTCCTTAATTATCATAAACACCATAATAGAAGGGGAGTTAGGTGTATGGTATTTGAATAAACATATATGAAGGATCAAAGTATTGTTATGTTCTTTTAAAGAATAAAAAATTACTCATGTAAGGAGTGAGGGGAGTGAAGTGGTCAATGTAATGTCTAAAGTAGGGGTCTCATTGAAGGAACAAGGAAAAGTAGAAATGATAGAAGATTTATAAAGTATTGATGGGAAGCATCTCAATTCTTTGGTTGAAGTCGCAGTAGTCTCAAGGTGAAGTCAATATTCAAGGGAGGAGTTGTAGAAAAAGTCTAAGGTGGGTATCAATGTAGTCTAATCCCAGCTAATTTAGGAATTAATTCTTAAATTCAAATTTAAATTTTGAGGTATTCCATCCACTTTGTAGTCATTCGAGAGAGGGGTATATTTCAATCATTTTTTTGCAACCTTGCAAAGAAATGATCAAAGAGGAAGGAAAGTACATAATGCCATCATGAGCTCATACAAATAATATTAATGTTGTAGTATCCAAGGCTAACATGTGAGGAATCTTGAGTGCAATGGTAATCGCCAAGGCATAATCAAGAAGAAGAAAAGGTGGTACATGGGTTGTATAAGGAAAGACATTTTAGAGTTCTTATGCATTGGAAAATGACTATAATATCAATGTAGTTAAGTTTGTAGAATGTTAATAGAGTAGAGGGATGGATGCCAATTTCTCTTTAATAATGGTCAATCGAAACCAAACATTTATAATGACAATGAGTTTGAAGTGAATGAGAGGGATTTATTCTGATAGACAACACCTGGTTTTGGTAGATTACCGACATGTTTCTTGGTGAAGACTTCATAGAAATAGACCATTGTTACTGTTCTGATATAGACATTGCATTTCAATGTTTTCATGTGTTGTTCAACTCACAAAAAGGGAGGAAGTTTTGTGGGTAATAAAATCATATGTGGAGCCCCAATGGACTAATAGGATAACTTTTTATTTTATCCATGGTAGAGCCAAGAGTGGGTTTTAGGGTAGAGGAATGAAATTGGAGAGTAGTGGAAGGAATATTGAAGAGTGATTTGAAAACTCTAGTGATTGTTCTTACTCAACTATGTTCTTGATTTATCAGATTTGAAATTAGTTTCTTAACTTACTTAATCTAAAATCTATGCCAAGATCTTTTATTAATAGGTTTGAATCTAATATGAAAACTCAATCCATTAACCTTATGAGCTCATTGATAGGGCATTTTTACTTAACCAAACTTAGTTCAATACAGAATAAAGAGCTATATAATCAATAGTTAAATAAAACTAATAAACTCATATAAATTTATGAAGATTGTAGAAGCTAAATAAACCATATGAAAAGAGACATGTATGATAATGAAGTTCACCAAACTCTAGCCACATCTCTAGTTTTGTTTGTACATTAATCATTCTATTCCTTCTTCTACAAGACATTGGGACCTTCTCACAATTACAAAAAAAAACTTACCTTCTCCTTAAACAAGGATTCAAGAAGGCATCACATGCCTATGACCTTACTCTAGACATCATAAGGATGAACCCCTTACAATGCCTACTTTTCCATCCTTTGGAATGAATAGTCAAGGTCCTACACCCCCTTTTATACAAAAAAATGCCTTAATAAGGATTAGCAGTAAAATAACCCCCTTTTACAAACATTTCCTATTAGTAATTCATTTACCAACTCCCTTTTGGTCTCTATACATTTTTTAGGTTGTAAAGAACCATATCAGGCTTTGTTTTAACCATATTTCGGTTGAAAACTATTTAAAACACACACAACCTACAAATATTATAAAGTCGCTAAGAAGCATAGAGATTACAAACTATTTTGGTTGAAAGGGAGTCAAGGGGTTGACCCCTGCCAACCACCTTTTTTTGCTAACTTAAAATAATAACATGACAAATAAATAATGTCACCCATAAATTAGTAACTGCATCATATTTGGTGTGGTCAATGGTTGAGCTATTTGTTGTAGATAGGTGGTTATAGGGTCAAATAGCCTTAACAAAAATTTTTTAGATGGTTGAAACAAACCTGACAAAGGAGAGATGTAAGGTGCCACATGGCACAAAGTTGATGTGTCACTTGAAAATATTAATTTTTCCACCTAATGCCATGTCTCAACACTCAATTGGTCATGGTAGATGCCACATTCTTGCAACATCATCATACGAGCTTCTGATTGTGATGCCATATCACCATGATGACATCATCATTATACTATCCAGTCAGTAGGTCAACCCAAAAACTTGATTGTTGACAACTTTCATGTACGAACTTCATTTTTTTTAAAAATATAGTTTCAAAATCCACACGATAAGCACTACGACTTTGTATCTTTTTTTCTTGGATTTGAGCCAATAATTTTTTTTCCTTTTTGAACATCTAATTCACCAATTTGATCAAACCTTTGACTTCAAATAACTTGAGCATATGAACTCCTTTTAACCCTATTAACTTGCATTAGGACTAGTTGAACAAATACTATGACATGGTGTTTCTTCTATATAGATATTAGGAAAAATATACTATTCCTTTCAAACTTGTCTGTTGCATTATGCCAATTAACAACCTCAATACTAGGATGTATACAGTTCCAAATCTACCTCTAGGGGTCTTCCACTTTGGCAATGTATTGCCAATCATGAGATTTCCTATTATGACATCTTCCCTCTTGTTGGTTCTTGAAAAGATTTTAAACTCCATGAGACACCAATATACCTAAGACTAATTTTTGGAATGGTTAGTTCCAAATATGAGAAATTTTTAGGTAACTAGACCAACTATAGGGACAAGATTGCCCTCTTCACTTCTGGCTTTGCAAAACCAAGGTGGGTACACCTGATCCAATAGATATAACTCTACTCCTGACTTGATGATGGATCTAACAATAGATATCAGTGAGAAAGTACTAAACAACAACCTATTATTCATTGAGGAATCCATCACTGGGTAGGACAATTATTTTAAAGTAAATGAAATTAAATGAGTGGTTTTGATTATTGTATTTTTGATTGTAATGATTTTAATCATTCCTCATCAAATAAAGATGCATTTACATAGGCGAATGCCTTATCCATTGGGAACATAACACCATAAAATAGAGAAAATACAAAGATCCTTGAATAATTTAGCTCATGAACATAAATACAAATACACCAACTCCTTCCTACTTGCAAACAATCCTTATGCAAATTAAATGAACATATATCCCACATTGAGCAATATTTAATCTAACCCGAGATCAGAACTCAAAGCAAAAAATACATACACATAAGTCTCTGATAGACTCAGAGATTCACAAATTTGACACAAAGGAGAGGTAAAGACCTAACATTTGTATTAAGTATAACCTTTGATCATTTGTATATAATATATGCTGGGTAGCAAGCCTGTAAATAACAATATCAACCTATGCTTTTTCTCTAGTACTTGACAAGAAATAATACAAAATATTACAATCCTCTATTGAGGGTTAGGGTTTCAAAATTTCTATCTTCTCAACACCTAAGACTCTCAATGCCTAATATGATCGTGAAAAATTCTTTTACATACAAGGAAATGCAACAAGCTTTCGATCATATTAGGGTTTACAAAACTTTACCATAAAACTTTACAACAACCCTACTGGGTTTACAATAAATGCCTCGATCAGATCTTGGACTGATATTTTGAAAGTGAGCCACCTTACTTTATGTCTTCCATCTTTTCCTTGATCTCTTCAAATAAATCTGATCACCATTTCTTCATAGTTGTTCTTGCAATAAATACATTTTATATCTCAACCACCTTAAGACCAAAAAGTCACAATCTTTGTTTGGCTCAAGAAGTAGATGGAGTATCTACTTTTTCTACATGGGGAATGTACTGATACCTCCACTTATTAAACATGTCCTCACTTGGGAACATAAAATTAACAAATTCAGCCCTCTTGCTAGACAATTGTTTGCATTTGCCTTCCATTTTCTTGACCTCCTACTGAATATATTCAAACTTTGATTTGGTAGTCATCAATAACTTGATGGTGTGGATAAAGGAAGAAGTGCTTTCCAAAACAATTGTCATTCTTTCCTAGAAAAGTTCATCCATCTCCTCTCTCCATTTGTACAACTCCTTTAAATCACTAGTAACCTTGAAAACACTTGGTACTAATTCACAATTTGGATGTGTTAGCTCTATCTTTAACATATTAGACTTCCTTTTAAAATCATCCAAAATTATACTATACTCTACAAGTTTCTTTACAGACTGATGCACTAGTTTGATCAATGGATCAGGATCAACTTGGCCCTTGGATAACCAATGGAATAAACTTATGTTTGGGGATCTCTCAATCCACTTATTCAAAATTGGTCCAAACTCATCCCTATCTTTATCTAAAGATGTAAGAAAAACTTGTAATCTACTAGCATGATCAAACAAAATTAAAGGCTTTAGATCCTGAGCAAATTGTATTAGTGCCTCTCTTATTTTCTCTTCATATTTTTGATTTGCAAGGGATCTATCCTTCACATGATCATCCTTTTCTTTTTCAAGTTCCACCCTAATCTCCCTTAATTTAGTTATTTCCTCAACCAATTTTTGCTTCTCCCAACTGATTCTTGCATCTATGTTTGTTTTTGGGAAAGGTGATGGTGGAAATTCAACAATAGGGCTGGAAAAAAAGGCTACTGCTGGCCTATCAAAAATCATCAATTGAGGTGACCTATGATCCTATGGTCCAAATAATTGTGCAATTAATTTATCCTTCTAGATCAAGTCTACTTTCAACTCATTGTAAGACTTAAGGATAGTTTCAAACTTAATCCTTAATTCCTCCTTTTCATTTGCATCCTTCTCTCCTACCTTCAAATTGAATTTTGTTGTCTCCAAAATGATATTTGAGGCTTCAACACCTAAAGTCTCACAAACTCTTTGCACCAACAAGTTCCTAGCATATTTTGAAGCAAGAACCTCTCTTTTCCCTTTATTTTCTTCCTTCTTTAGGGACCACATGACCAAAGCTACATGGTCATAAGATAAGCCACACACCTGGTAGCTTGTTTAACCTATTCTATAGTAGAGAGAATGGTAAATTTACTCTTTCTAACTAAATTGAAAACAATTACATCAGCAATATCCCATTCAGGGAGAATCAACACTCCTAAAGTATGAATCATTTCCCTACCTTCTTCTGGGATTATCTTTTCAAATTTATTCATCATTTTCCCCTTTGTCTCATTTTAAATTTCAATCATATCCCTATCAAGGAATTCTTCTTTATTTTTATCAAAAATTTCCCTATACTGATTTATTTTCATCCTCCACAAAAAATGAAGGAATGTCCTAGTCTTGAAAAAATTGTCATCTGAAATAAAGTAGTCACTGGCTTGTTTCAAAATTGGGTCTATTTCTTTACCCTAAAACTCTACCATAGTGAGATCCATATCTATCCCTTTTGGTGCTTCTGGCATCCCCTCCCGTATCTCATCATTTGAAAAAAAAATATTTCCCTCATTGCTCAATTGCACCAGTTGTTGAGCAACTCCATGTTAATCTAACTATAATGGTGACTGGGAAGGAGAATAAATGTCCTCTTCTGGGTGGGATTTCTCCTATTTTTTCTTCTTTGGAGAAGGCTCCTCTACCAATGGGTCAGTCATAGGTCTCTTCCCCTTACAAGTAGATGAGAGACTTTCATCTATCTACTGAATTGGGAGAAGAACACTATACCCCTTTCTTTGTTGAACTGTATATATTCCCCTTAGGGTAAGCTTTGTGTATCCTAGTTGGCTTAAAATTCTCCTTGCTCTTTCTGGATATGTTCTACTCACTGCAACCCTCTTTTCATTTACTGCTTGCATGATTGTTACCCTAATTTCCATGTACATGCAAATTTGGCCAAACCTATCCCCAGGTCTCTATTTTCATCTTGCTAGGCATCCCTAAAAATTTCATGGCTTTATCTATTTCTCCTTGGTCTCTGCAACTGTTTCTAGGTCTCTGGCTAGGTGCAAAACCCTTTAAAATTTTGAAAAATGTAGTTGTTGTGCTAAATTGACCTTGCAAACCCTAGCCTTGTTTTAATTTGTTGTTACTTTATCGAAAAATTAAAAGTCCCAATATCCACGTGCTTTTAATTTTTCTTCAGTCAATAGTTCTCTAAGTTTTTCGGCAGTTACCTTTTCCTCTCGGTGAACTAGCGACTGTAGTGTTTCTCTTAGTCACAAGATAAATTGGTGGTGCCCTTAAGTATTTAGTGACTCCACAAATTGCCTTTTAGTCAGACATTCACTAACTAAAACCCTAGGATGGACTTTACACTCAGCGATTCTGGGAATGCCTTGTTCATGTATTCTGCAGACTTAACCAAGGTTAGGAATTCTATTCGGTGACGAAGTGATTCTTCCTTTGGTCACTCATTCGCTAAGACTTCTAGAGTTAAATTTTAGTGGGGTCCTAGTTACTAAGATCAATGGTTGTCATGAGATATCATAGCATGTGTCAGAAGCTTGCAATCTTATGACAACCATCGATCTTTCCTTTTCCTCAACGCTTCATGCCTTTGTGGGTCCATCACCATGGTGTCCTATGTGGAGGTATTTCATTGGTCGAAAGGAGATGACTTGTGATTTCTCAGTAGGCCTGATTGTTAGTCCTCTTTTAATCTAACAGCTGGCATGTTTTCTCATGAAAAGTGTTAGAATTTTGTGAACTTAAGACAACCATTGATTTCTCCTGGTGATGTAACTCTTCATTTAGGCAAGTCCACTGCTACGTGATACAAATGGTAGCTTCTGATTGGTCCACATAATGATGATTAGGCATATGTCAATGGGGCCATGCCAAAATGCCTGTAGAATTTCTAAAGGATAGAGATCGATGACTGGCATGTGTTCTCATGAATGGTGTTAGAGCCATGAGATTATGCGTCGACTATCCATTTTTCCAAGTGTTCAAACCTCTGTCAGGTGAGTCGGATGCTAGGTCAAAGTGATTTGGAGGTTCACGATTGGTTGCCAAGTGATAACAAGGTTATAGATGGGTCCATTTGTCAAAGGGGTCCTAGTCTAATATAGATCTACAGCTAGTGCAAAGGCACAAGGAATATTTGGAGGCCATGAGATCATGCACCTGTTGTTGGATCAGATCTTATCTTCAGTGGGTCCCTTGTTAGAAGGCTTGCAGGGGTGTCTGCTAATGAGGCAGTTCAAAACAAATAGGAGATTGACATGTGGAGATGGGCCTAGGGTTAACAAAGTTTTGGCGGCTTCGATAAGTTCCTTTTGGTCATGTATTCATGTGATAAAATAGCAGTGCTCCAATTGATCTAGCGAATGCACGAATGTGTGTATTCGCAAAATCTTAGAATTAATTAGTAAAGCCCCAAAGTTCTCAGTGACCTAGTGATTGTCTACGGTCACTAGTTCACCAAATGTAGGCTGGATTCTCATAAGTGGTTAAGGGTATTCTATGAATCAGTGAATAAAGAGGTTTTCTCATGTTCACTTAATGTAACTAGGTTTATTAGAAAGACCTGGTGATTCAGTGAAAAGCCTTGTTCACTGAATTGCTTAACCAGACTAGGATTATGAAAAGAATTCTATGAATTAGAAGAAGTCTTCAGTTGCGTAGTCACTAAATGAATTAAAGGAGGAAAACTCGAGGTGGGTCCAAACATGCTGACGTGCTAAAATTTCATTGGTCCTCGTATTGCTGATATGGACTCAAAATTTTTAAAGCAGTTTCATGACCATTTCACGATAGATTTGAGCTGTTCATCTATCAGGAAACAAAGGATATCGATGGTCACATTTTAAAATGACTGGCTAGCCATTAATTTTTCAAATTCAAATGTGTCTAAGAGGGTTTTTACTAGTATTTGATTTGCAGGCCACAAGCGGTGAGGTAGCTTAGAAAATTTATGTCTCCAAGAGATTTGTAGTTGAAAGAAGATGATGAGGAAGTCTGGGTGGCCATCATGGGTCATTTCTTGTCTTAGAAAGGTACCAGTTATGCATTCATGGCTAGACTTTGTGCAGGAAAGTGGATGAATCCAGGTTGCTTGTCTACGAGTTGATGTAGTACAGAGATGGGCACATAATATCTGATCAGCCATAGTATTAGAGAGATGTATTTCTGATTAGATTTGATGGTAGTTAGGGTTTTAATATTATTCTAATGTAAAATCCATGAAACCCTAGTTAGGTTTTTTGACTCCTACCTGTGTGCAGTTGAGTATGTATATATTGTATTTTTGGAGCTCTTGAGCTCAGAGTTGGACAATTGTTAAAAGAATTATAATTTTCTTAAGGGTCATCTATGGTATCATCTCTACCCTCTGGCTTATATAGTTGTATTTCTCCCATTGATGAATTCAAACATTGTAGAGGTATTTTGTGACAATTACTCATGTCCCTATGCTTCCTTGTCTGAGTTTATCTCTTATTGAATTGAAGTATATGATGTTTTCAGTGATATCTTAGTGTTCCTGATCCCTCTTACTTTCTATAACTATGTGTGTTATTGTGTTTGATCTGATTTAGAGGCTATTTTGGGTATACTTCAGCCCCCTAATAGTCTTGTCTCAATCCTATGCCAAGTTGCAGAAGTGAACGTCTACTTGTAGGTCATAAATTATGTCTTATGTTTAGACCCTTCTATGAAACACTTATGCAAGCCTATTCAGTAAGTTGTGACCTACTAGACTTAAGCCTTTCATTGGTTACATTCCTCTATACTAAGATCCAAACCCTAATTTTGGTGCATCACCTAGTAGGGAGTTTGCTTTCAGTCATTTCCCTTTCAAGCATTCCTTCTATCCTTTTCTCTCAAAAGTTTACTTTTCATGTCTAGGAGAAAATTAAGGTGATTATCTAAGAGGAACCAGTCGAGAACCTAGAGGTCTCATCTTAGTTAGCATAGGTCCCACAACCTGGAGATGATTCCCATGTTATACTAGGTTATCAAGACTATGAGAGCTTGAGACAAAGCTGCAAACTTAGTGTATAACAATTCTGGCATGCCCGGTGGGACTAGTAAAAGAATAAAAAATTCATGTTTTGTTATGTTATCTCTGATATAGAAATTTCATACTATAGACTTTTAGAAGTTGTTCTATCAAGTATATCTAGTGGCTCCATTGGTGGAATGATTCACGACAACATTGTTCAAGGTTTATGAAAAAGATTGAGACTAGGAGCTCAAAGCCCACTAAGTTTTCAGAGTTTCCCTCAAGAAGAAGTCATAAAAGTAGGTCAACTCAAAGAACATCCCCTGCAAGGAGAGTTCAATCTACACCTCCTAATACTTTAGAAAAGAGACCTTTTCCCTTTCATTCCAGAAGAAGAGGCAGATCTCTAACCAGAGATCTAGAAGAAGATTTGAATCCAGCAGCAAATACATCTCATATAGTTTTTAATCTTTAGATTCAAACTACTACAATGGCCAGACAATTTGCTTTTGCACCATTCAATCAGGGTAGCCCACTAGCCTTTTCTCAACATCATGATGTGCCCTTGGTAGCAATAAAGAGCATTCCCAATTTCACAGGTGAAGGAGAGACAACTACTTTTGAACACATAAGAGATGTGACCACCATCTACAACATACATAACATAACTCAAGAAGATGTGGCCACAAAATTATTAGCAGCCTCTCTAAAAGATAAGGCTCTAGAATGGTTTAGAACTCTAATTGTTGGTTCTATTAATTCTTGGGATGAGGTAGGGGATGCATTAAGTAAATATTTCAAGGATAAATCAAATAACTTATCTCTAGTTGAGCAGTTAACAACCATTAAAAGAGACCCTCAAGAGCAAATGACAGACTACAATAGTAGATTCCTCAAAACATGGAATAGAATTCCAGTCTCTATAAGACCATCAGCTGACCATGCTATTCTATACTACTTACAAAGTCTAAAGAGTCAAATCTCTATCATGATCTAGTCTATGGGTGGTACTTCTTTACCTTAGGCTTTTGACATAGGTGTTAGGGCTGAAAACTGTTTGATTCAAGCAGGCATGATTGCTAGAAGAACTCCAATGCCCATTTTTCCTAGCCTTCAACCCATTGCACCTGCCCAAGTACCTCCATTTACCCCTATTCCCACCATTTTAGCACCATAGGCTAGTACTAGTGGTCAGGAGCTAACAAAAAAGTTTCTCTCAAGAGCTACAAGAAATAAAGAATAGCCAACAAAGTAGTAAACAAGAAATCACAAATTTGTTGTAGACCTCGACTAAAGAAGTAACAAATCTAAAGAAGTAAGGTCAAGGAATCAGACCACCATTTCAGCCACAAGGCCAAGGTCCTAATCAGTAATATCAAAATTAAGGACAACATTATCATCAAAATAGGCCACCATACCAAGGAGGCTATCAAGGACAAAGACAAAGCTTCAATCAGAGACCATTCCAACCATATAGCCCTGCACCTCTAAATTCTACAAATCCAGTGAGGGATATGGTTCCTAGTCAAAATAATATGGCTATGGATGATGAATGGTGTTTTCCTTGTAATCAGCCTCATAATTAGGCTACATGTTCAAATGGATCAATGAACCAAGCTCTAATGGTTCAAAATGCCTCCCAAGCTCAATCAAAGGTTCCATCTAGTGGGTCAGTGCCTCAACAAGAATCACAAGAGAAAGAGACTACTTTCTTTAATTGGGAGTAGCCAAAATTCAATGGAGTCAATGATGAAGTTGCTTTTGTTGCCTATACAAGAGAAAAGAGAAGAGTTCAAGACATGGAGATAGAAGACTCTAATGCCAAAGCCACTACATCTACAGAGCCACTGCAACAAGCTACTCCCATTGCACCTAAGGAGGCTCCTGTCATTACAAGCAAAGAAGGCCAAATTCCAAAGGAAGTGGGGCCCATCATAGTGAAAGCATAGCAAAGAGTACACAATGTGACACCTTTTAATATCATAGACAACATGAAGAAGGTAAATGTCACCATGTCCATGTGGGACTCTTTGGCTCTTCCAGGATAGCCTGAAATTTTGAAGAAGGCCATGATAGAAGTGACAACTCCTCAACCTACAAAAGAACCTACAAAGCCAATGTTGGTTAACACTAATCAGGAAAAAGAGGCTCCAAGTAGCAACTCTAAAGGAAATACCACACAAGGTAGGAATTCAAAGCCACCTCCCTTTTATGTATCTCTAATTATTGGAAAATCTTTAGTACATAATTGTATGGTAGATAGTGGAGCTACTAGCACTGTAATGCCCAAGAAAGTAGATGACCAATTAGGACTAAAATATGAACCCTTCCAAAAGAAGGTTACACAACTTGATGTATCCCCATTCAATACTATAGGTGTGGTTAAGGATACTAGTTTAATCATGCATGCTAGTCCTAATTTTTCCATCCTCCTTGATATATATGTCATAGGTCTCCATGTATTATTTGCTATATGTCTTTCAAGGGAGTTTATAGCCAAGATAGGGGGCTACCTATCTTCTGACTGGTCTCACATGTTATTTCATACAAGGTATGGGACCAAGGTTACCATTAATTCAGAACCATTAGCAACACACCATGTAGAACCATATGTGTCCAATACCATCAATGTAAACTACCCTATATTTGATGACAGTGACTTCCAAACCATTAGTGAAGCAAGCACACAGATAAAGAGTATCCCTGATATTCTTCTAGATGAAAGAGCTTTAGAGGTCCAAGAAAATCCTATTTGGGATTTTGGTTTGGGAAGTTATTTGATACAAGAAAATGATGTCATAGAGCCAAGCCTTCTCAAAGAGGATACTGATTCAGAGGATCATATCAATCAGGTTTGGGAATTTTTTTTGGATGGAGCTAGAAGTAGACATGGTTCTAGTGGTGGTGCTATGCTAGTGTCACCAAAAGGAGAAAGGTATTATACTACTTTTAGATTTAGTTTCTCCTGCACTAGCAATACTATAGAATATGAAAGTCTAGTCAATGGACTAGAGTGGGCTTGAAAAAGAGGGCTTAAGGCCTTAAAAGTTTATGGTGACATTGAGTTAGTTGTCATCCAAGTAAGAGGGATAAGTGAAACCAAGAATGAAACCATGAAAGCATACAAAAATAGAGTTTGGAATGCAATTGAAGATTTCCATGCTTTCAACATTGTTGCTATCCCTAGGAAATTAAATCAAAATGCAGATAGGTTAGCTGCTATTGGATCTTAGCATGATATTCCAAATAGCATCTCAAAAGAAAGGGATCAATAGAATATCAAAGTGATTGTCAGACCATCTATTCCTGATAATGATGTCAATTGGCAAGTGTTTGACAATGATGAACAAATTTTGCAGTTCTTGTTTGAAGAAGATGTTTTTTCAGAACATAATCAAGATAGGCTATCACAAAACTATGGTGATCAGGTGATACAACTGAAGTCCAATAATATGCCTAGAGGTCTTGTTACCTTAGAGACTGCCTTCAACAAGGATGATGAAGTTAAGAGAAGCAAAGCTAGCCTGGTAGTCCAACAAGAACATTGTGTTGAATTAGAGTTGGAGCCAAGTAAGAGCTTACAATTTGGAAAAGTAAACACTGAATTGGAAAAGCAAGCTTATACCCAATTATTCAAAGAATTTAGTGATGTTTTTGCATGGAAATATGAGGACCTCAAAGATTTTGATCCTACCTTGCTCAACACACTATTGAGTTAGAATCAAATGCCAAAGCAGTGAGGCAAAAACAAAGGCCTGTTAATCCCAAGCTTGAGCCACTTATGCATAAAGAAGTACTCAAACTAATAGAAAGTGGTATCATCTACCCCATCAAGAATACTAGTTGGGTTTCCAACCTTGTTCTAGTCAGGAAGAAGAATGGGGAGCTAAGGTTATGTGTTGACTTCAGGGATCTTAATGGGGCCTCATTAAGGCACCGCCATCCACTACCTTCTATGGAACACATCTTACAATGTGTCTCTGGATCTGAGAGATTTTCATTGTTGGGTGGCTATTCAGGATACAATCAGATCCTGGTTAATGAAGAGGATCAATATAATATTGCATTTACAACCAAGTGGGGAACCATGGCTTATCAAAAGATGCCCTTTGGTTTGTCAAATACAGGTGCTACATTTCAAAAGGCAATGGATAGGACCTTTAAAAGCCTTATGTACAAGTTTGTGCTAGTCTACTTAGATGACATAACTATCTATTCTAAACATGTAGTAGATCACATCAAACATTTAAGGAAGATTTTTGAAAGGTGTAGAGAATTTGGGATATCTCTTAATCCCAAGAAATGTGTGTTTGTAGTTCATGAAGGAAAATTTTTGGGGAATGTAGTATCCAAAGGTGGGATCATAGTAGATCTTGAGAGAATTGTAGCTATCCTAGAGCTACCCTTACCACACCATAAGAAAAGTCTCCAATCTTTCATAGGAGAGATTAATTTTTTTAGGAGGTTCTTGCCTAACATTGTAGATTTACTCAAGCCTTTGATAGCCAAGTTAAAGAGGAGTTTAGCTTTCAGTTGGACCAAAAAAGGGAGAATTAATTTTCAATCTATCAAAGAGGCCTTAACAGAAGCCGTTTCCCTCCTAAACCCAAATTTCAGTAAGGATTTTAACCTTTATGCTTATAGAGGTCATGATGTTATATCTTCTATGTTGACTCAAGAAAATTTAGATGGATTAGAATAGCCTATTGCTTTCTTTAGCAAAGGTTTAGAGGAGTATGAATAGAGATAATCTTTCATAGAGAAACATGTACTTGCTGTGGTGAAGAGCCTTAAAAAGTTTTGATATTTGTTGACCCATAGCAAGGTACACTTAAAAGTTACTCATCCAAGTGTCAAAGAATTTTTACTTTCTAAGGACCTAAATGAGAAAAGTGTTGGTTGGATCACCAAGGTGATGGAATATGACATAGATATTCAAACCACCAAGCTGGTTAGAGGAAGAGGTCTTTATGAGCATTTGGAAGGGGATGAGGGTTCAAAGAAATCAAAACAAATAGATGCATCTTTGGTGGTGCATTCTATAGAAGAACAAGCCAAGGCAATAAGTTGGTTGCCTAATATGATCAATTACTTGAAGATATGACAATTTCCTACAGGTTTGGACTTAGCAAAAAGAAGGTATTATAGATTGCAATATGTTCCTTTTGTGTTGATAGATGAAGTTCTTTTCAGAAAGGATCATAGTGGTGTCCTTTTAAGATGCATAGATTCAGAAAAGATAGTTGATGTCCTATTTGAGTTTCATGATGGACCTTCGGGAGGTCACTTTTCCCCTAGGACTACTACTTTTAAAATCATGAGGGTTAGGTACTATTGGCCATCTATCTTTAGGGATAGTCATGAATATGTGAGAAAATGCATCAAGTGTACCATGTTTGTAGGAAAAGAAAGGCTTGCAACCTTGCCCCTACAGCCAGTCAGAATAGAGTAACCCTTCATGAAGTGGGGTATAGACTTCATTGGTATGATCAATCCTCCGTCTAGTGCAGGCCATAAATGGATAATTACTTCAATAGATTATTTCACTAGATGGATAGAAGAAATTGCTTTAAAAGAAGCCAATGATAGTGTTGTCCTAAGCTTTTATGATGATATAGTTCATAGTTTTGGTACTCCTAATTCCATAATTTTAGATAATACATTGGCATTCACAGGCCTCAAAGTCTCAAAGTGGGTAGTCAAGAATGACATCTATCTAAATACTAGCTCCAAGTACTACCCCTAAGGTAATGGCTTGGCTGAATCAACAAATAAGAACTTGATTAGGATAATCAAGAAGACTCTAGAAGACAATCAGAGGGATTTGCATACTAAACTTAGGTTTGCCTTGTGGTTAGACAAAATTACCCCAAAGAAAATTATTGGTAATTCTCCTTATATGCTAGTATATGGTAGAGAGGCCAAGTTGTCTATCTCAGTTGAATTGCTAGCTCTAGACTTAGCCACTCACTATGCCCTATTTGAATAAGGAGATCCTTTGCAGATAAGATATGCTCAGTTGATGGAATTGGAAGAAATTAGAGATAAGTCCTTGAAAGACCTAGAATTCCATCAGATTCAGACAAAGAGGAGTTTTGACAAAAAGAGCCAAGGTCAAAAATTTCAAGGTTGGAGATGTAGTTCTCAAATGGGATGAATTAAGATCTAGACCTGGTAGGCATACAAAATTTGACTCATTTTGGGGTGGACCATTTGTTATAATAGAGTGCAAGGGATCTAATGCTTTCTAGCTATCAGATCTTGAAGGAGTTTCCCTTCCTATCTCAGTAAATGGTTTCCACTTGAAGCCCTATTTTAAGGTTAACCCCTCTCTGTAAATTTTTGTAAATAAGTTTCCCTACTTTCTTTCCCTATTTTCTAGGTTAGTTTCCTACTTTTCAAGAAGTGCCTATGCACAAGTTTGTCTCTCTAGTTCCAATTCTATCTCCCTGTGAGAATTTTTGAGTTTTGATAGCCCCATGCCCAATGGATATGTCAAGGCCACTGATCCATGTCTAGCAGGCTGACATCCAGCAAAAATCACCAAAATGTTACCCTAATTTCCATGTACATGAAAATTTGGCCAAACCTATCCCTAGATCTTTGTTTTCACCTTGCTAGGCATCCCTAAAAATTTCATGGTTTTATCTATTTCTCCTTGGTCTCTGTAACTTTTTCTAAGTCCCTGGCTAGGTGCAAAACCCTTTAAAAATTTGAAAAATGTAGCTGTTGTGCTAAATTGACCCTGAAAATCCTAGCCTTGTTTTAATTTGTTGTTACTTTATTGACAACTTAAAAGTCCCAATATCCACGTGCTTTTAATTTTTCTTTGGTCGCTAGTTCTCTAAGTTTTCTAGCGGTTACCTTTTCCTCTCGGTGAACTAGCAACTACAGTGTTTCTCTTAGTCGCAAGATAAATTGGTGGTGCCCTTAAGTATTCAATGACTCCATGGATTGCCTTTTAGTTGAGCATTCACTAACTGAAACCCCGGGGTGGACTTTACACTCAGCAATTCTACAAATGCCTTGTTCATGTATTCTAGAGACTTAACCAAGGTTAGGAATTCTATTTGGTGACTGAGCAATTCTTCCTTTGGTCACACATTCGCTAAGAATTCTGGAGTTAAATTTTAGTGGGGTCCTATTTACTAAGATCAATGGTTGTCGTGAGATCTCATAGCATGTGTCAGAGGCTTGTGATCTTACGACAACAATTGATCTTTCCTTTTCGTTAGTGCTTCATGCCTTTGTGGGTCCATCACCACGGTGTCCTATGTGGAGGTATTTCATTGGTCGAAAGGAGATGACTTGTGATTTTTTAGTAGACCTAGTTGTCAGTCCTCTTTTGATCTAATGGTTGGTGTGTTTCCTCATGAAAAGTGTCAGAAATTTGTGAACTTAAGACAACCGTTGATTTCTCCTAGTGACGTAACTCTTCATTCAGGTGGGTCCACTACTACATGATACAAATGGCAGCTTATGATTGGTCCACATAATGATGATTAGGCATATCTTAGTGGGGCCATGTCGGAATGATTGTAGAATTTCAGAAGGATAGAGATCGATGGCTAGCGTGTGTTCTCATGAATGGTGTTAGAGCCATGAGATTATGCGTCGACCATCTATTTTTCCAAGTGTTCAAGCCTCTGTCAAGTGGGTCTGATGCCAGGTCAAAGTGATTTGGAGGTTCGCGATTGGTTGCCAAGTGCTAACAAGGTTATAGATGGGTCCATTTGTTAGAGGGGTCTTGGTCTAATATAGATCTATAGCTGGCACAAAGGTGCAAGAAATATTCAGCGGCCATGAGATCATGCACCCGCCATTGGATCAGATCTTATCTTTAGTGGGTCTATCATCAGAAGGCTTGCAAGGGTGTCTGCTAATGAGGCGGTCGAGAAAAAATACAAGATTGACATGTGGAGATGGGCCCAGGGTTAACAAGGTTTTGGTGGCTCTAATAAGTTCCTTTTGGTCATGTATTCATGTGATAAAATAGTAGTGCTCCAATCGATCTGGCGAATGCACGAATGTGTGTATTCGCAGAATCTTAGAATTAATTAGTAAAGCCCCAAAGTTCTCAGTGACCTAGTGATTGTCTTTGGTGACCAGTTCACCAAATGTAGGCTGGATTCTCATAAGTGGTTAAGGGTATTCCATGAATCAGTGAATAAAGAGGTTTTCTCATGTTCACTTAATGTAACCAAGGTTATTAGTAAGACCCGATGATTTAGCAAAAAGACTCATTCATTGAATCACTTAACTTGACTAGGGTTACAAAAAGAATTCCAAAAATTAGAAGAAGTCTTCAGTCACGTAGGTGTTGAATGACTTAAAGGAGGAAAACTCAAGGTGGGTCCAAACGTGCTGACATGCTAAAATTTCATTGGTCCTCGTATTGCTGATATAGACTTGAACTTTTTAAAGGGGTTTCATGACTATTTTAGAATAGATCTGAGCTATTCATCTACCAAGAAACAAAGGATATCAACAATCATGTTTTAAAATGACTGGCTAGCTGTTAAGTTTTCAAATTCAAATGTGTCTAAGAGGGTTTTCACTAGTATTTGATTTGCAGGCTGCAAGCGGTGAGGAAGCTCAGAAAATTTATGTCTCTAGGACATTTGCAGTTGAAAGAAGATGATGAGGAAGTCTCGGTGGCCATCATGGGTCATTTCTTGTCTTAGAAAGGTACCAATTATGCATTCATGGAAAGACTTTGTGCAGGAAAGTGGAAGAATCCAGGTTGCTTGTCTGCGAGTTGATGTAGTACAGAGATGGGCATATAATATCTGATCAGCCATAGTATTATAGAAATGTTTTTATGATTAGATTTGATGGTAGTTAGGGTTTTAATATTATTCTAATGTAAAATCCATGAAACCCTAGTAAGGTTTTTTGACTTCTTCCTATGTGCAGTTGAGTATGTATATATTGTATTTTTGGAGCTCTTGAGCTCAGAGTTGGACAATTGTAAAAAGAATTATAATTTTCTTAAGGGTCATCTGTGGTGTCATCTCTACCCTCTGGCTTATACAGTTTTATTTCTCCCATTGATGAATTTAAACATTGCAGAGGTATTTTGTGACAATTCCTCATGTCCCTATGCTTCCTTGTCTAAGTTTATCTCTTATTGAATTGAAGTATATGATATTTTCAATGATATCTTAGGGTTCTTGATCCCTCTTACTTTTTGTAACTGTGTGTGTTATTGTGTTTGATCTGATTTAGATGATTTTGTGGGTATACTTCAGCCCCCTAATAGTCTTGTCTCAATCCTATGACAAGTTGCAGAAGTGAATGTCTGCTTGCAGGTCATAAATTGTGTCTTATGTTCAAACCCTTTTATGAAACACTTATGCAAGCCTATTCAGTAAGTTGTGACCTACTAGACCTAAGCCTTTCATTGGTTACATTCCTCTATACTGAGATCTAAACCCTAATTTTGGTGCATCACCTAGTAGGGAGTTTGCTTTCAGTAATTTCCCTTTCAAGCATTCCTTCTATCCTTTTCTCTCAAAAGTTTACTTTTCATGTCTAGGAGCAAATTAAGGTGATTATCTAAGGAGAACCAGCCTAGAACCTAGAGGTCTCATCTCAGGTAGCATAGATCGCACAACCTGGAGATGATTCCCATGTTATACTAGGTTATCAAGACTATGAGAGCTTGAGACAAAGGTGAAAACTTAGTGTATAACAATTCTGGCATGCCCGGTGGGACTAGTAAAAGAATAAAAAATTCATGTTTTGTTATGTTATCTCTGATATAGAAATTTCATACTATAGACTTTTAGAAGTTGTTCTATCAAGTATATCTAGCGGCTTCATTGGTGGAATGATTCAAGACAACGTTGTTCAAGGTTTATGAGAAAGATTGAGACTAGAAGCTCAAAGCCCACTAAGTTTTTAGAGTTTCCCTCAAGAAGAAGTCATAAAAGTAGGTCAACTCAAAGAACATCCCCTGCAAGGAGAGTTCAATCTACACCTCCTAATACTTTAGAAAGGAGACCTTTTCCCTTTCATTCTAGAAGAAGAGGTAGATCTCTAACCAAAGATCTAGAAGAAGATTTGAATCCATTAGTAACTATAGCTCATATAGTTGTTAATCTTTAGATTCAAACTACTACAATGGCCAGACCATTTGCTTTTGCACCATTCAATTAGGGTAGCCCACTAGCCTTTTCTCAACATCATGATGTGCCCTTGGTAGCACTAAAGAGCATTCCCAATTTCACAGGTGAAGGTTAGACAACTACTTTTGAACACATAAGAGATGTGACCACCATCTGCAGCATACACAACATAACTCAAGAAGATGTGGCCACAAAATTATTAGCAGCCTCTCTAAAAGATAAGGCTCTAGAATGGTTTAGAACTCTAACTGTTGGTTCTATTAATTCTTGGGATGATTTAGGGGATGTATTAAGTAAACATTTTGAGGATAAATCAAATAACTTATCTCTGGTTGAGCAGTTAACAACCATTAAAAGAGACCCTCAAGAGCAAATGACAAACTACAATAGTAGATTCCTCAAAACATGGAATAGAATTCCAGTCTCTATAAGACCATCAGCTGACCATGCTTTTCTATACTACTTACAAAGTCTAAATAGTCAAATCTTTGTCATGATCTAGTCTATGGGTGCTACTTCTTTACCCCAGGCTTTTGACATAGCTATTAGGGCTGAAAACTGTTTGATTCAAGCAGGCATGATTGCTAGAAGAACTCCAATGCCCATTTTTCCTAGCCTTCAACCCATTGCACCTGCCCAAGTACCTCCATTTACCCCTATTCCCACCATTTTAGCACCGCAGGCTAGTACTAGTGGTCAGGAGCTAACAACAAGTTTTTCTCAAGAGCTACAAGAAATAAAGAATAGCCAACAAAGTAGTCAGCAAGAAATGAAAAATTTGTTTTAGACCTTGACTAAAGAAGTAACAAATCTAAAGAAGTAAGGTCAAGGAATCAGACCACAATTTTAGACACAAGGCCAAGGTCCTAATCAGAAGTATCAAAATCAAGGATAGCCTTATTGTGTTTGATCTGATTTAGATGCTTTTGTGGGTATACTTCAGCCCCCTAATAGTCTTGTCTCAATCCTACACCGAGTTGCAGAAGTGAATGTCTACTTGTAGGTCATAAATTGTGTCTTATGTTTAGACCCTTCTATGAAACACTTATGCAAGCGTATTCAATAATTTGTGACCTACTAGACCTAAGCCTTTCATTGGTTACATTCCTCTATACTAAGATCCAAACCCTAATTTTGGTGCATCACCTAGTAGGTAGTTTGCTTTCAGTCATTTCCCTTTCAAGCATTCTTTCTATCCTTTTCTCTCAAAAGTTTACTTTTCATGTCTAGAAGCAAATTAAGGTGATTATGCAAGAGGAACTAGCCTAGAACCTGGAGGTCTCATCTCAGTTAGCATAGGTCCCACAACTTGGAGATGATTCCCATGTTATACTAGGTTATCAAGACTATGATAGCTTGAGACAAAGGTGCAAACTTAGTGTATAACAATGATTCCTTCAAAATGTTTCATAACAGCATCCACCTTCTTTGCCCATGGCTGAAGAGCTTTCAGTGGGTCATATCCTTTATCAAAATTTCTAAAAAATTCAATAGTTTTCTTGTAAATAACCCACTTTTATTTATTGATCTCCTGAGCTTGAAGATCAAACTCATTTCTAATTATATCTTTTGGGAAGTTAAATTGGTGCTCCATAAGAGCACACCTTATCTTTTCTCTAAACATTCCATAAATAAAAGCCTCATTGATAGCACATCTCATTGCTGTTGTAGCCATTTTATAGGGCTGCAAAAATTGATGTAAATGCACCCATCCCTTCTTGACAATGATATATTGGTGAGCTATTATAATATCTAGGAACAAGGTTCCCCTTTCCTTGCCAGTCAGGGTTGTTTCTTGTAGATCACCAATCTGTTTCAAAATTTCTTCATACCCTATCTTTAAAGGGACCTGGTAAGGAAATATGTAAGGTGCCCTTTTACAACCATCCATACCTTTGTACAACAACATATGCATTATCATAGAATACCACCCAAACGGCCTGCTTATCTTCATATTCTTTATCCCCATTAATCCATCATGGATTAGGTCTACAAGATAAGGGGAAAAATAAAAAATCAATGCCAGGTGAGGATGTAAAGATTGAACCATCATAAACATATAAGGGATAGGCATGTGAATGGCCTCATCTTCTCCAAAAATTAGAGCCAAGGACTTATATACACCCTGTGCTCACAAACTTAAAAGGTCCAACCTAAAAGGCTCAGGTGTGCTCTTACTAACCATACACATGGCACCAATTTGGCCGACGAAATCCCTTAAAGGGCCAGACCTCAAATAGTCTCTCTGTGCCTCATAGATTTTGTCAAATTCTTCAAAATCAATCTTTTCCACTGCAATAGAGGGGCCATTTAATGAAAAAACCTCTTTGATTTTATCCTCTATGATGCTTATCAAGTCCATTCCATTAATATCTTTAACAAACCTCATTATAGGATCATAACACCTAACAACCTGTATGAGAAGGTCAACATCCATGAAGACTCCAGACATAATGAGTCTCCCTATGTCGAATTGCCAAATATTACTAAGAGGTGCACATGCATTTCTTTGGGAATTTGTGACCTTAAACAAGATCAAACCATTGTAATCCTTCCCCACTTTAGCATCCCTCATCCATAACCCTCTATCATACAATCCCTCATTTACAAAATCCCTAGGGTTTTTTGGAATTAATTCCTTCATCCTAGATGCCCCATTTTTTGAGTGTGGGAGAAGCTGCATTAAATCTTGAAAACCCCCCTATCCTTATACTTAGTCTTCCCTGAGAGCTCCCTTTTAGGTGGCATTTTCAACTAGGGTTTTTGAAAAACTTATAAATACCAAAGTAAGAATCACTCAAATATCACAAGATAGAAAAAATAGGAAAGATTTAAACATTGAAACCTCTGTTCCTATAAAAATTTGTGCACTTTTAGGTTCAAATTGGCCTACTGTACACCTGAGAAAATCACTGCTTGATCTTTACAGAGAAAACCAATTTGCTTGCAGAGAAACTTGGAGGTGAAGTGTTGCTCTATCAATTAAATCTGACTATGTAGTCATTTCCAACCCACCATAGCCAACACACACAAAATTCATTAAGTCTTCCATTACAAAAAACTAGTGGCTTCAATGCTCATAGGACATGAAATAACCATCACAAAATGAAATTTGAATATTGACCATTGATCCTGTTGGTTCCTTTTCTTTCCACTTGTAGATTTACACTATGATTGACAAGCTAATGTCACTGACTCTATCACCACTCCAAAATTTGCAAGAAAAAGGGCCAATTAATAAGGATCAACAAGGATCCTCCTACACTTTGATCCTAATGCTCAGGTGGGTGTACCCTAGACTCACTTCTTGAAAGGATTCTCCAAAATATTACTCATTCATGCCCTTTACAAACTGATTTAAAGATTTTATCATTTATATTTGTGATTGATGATGACATACTACTTCTAGAAAGTAAACTAGTGTCTCCTCCTAGGGCACAGAGTCATAAGAAACATACATAAATTAGAGTCCTAACTTGAATATACTCAAATTTAGAATAAGTGCTTTGCCTATCATTCCTCTCACTCACATATCTAGACATTAGATTCCTATTTCACCCTGAATTCTCTGAAAGTATCTTTAAGAATTTAATCCTGACTTTGGCAAGAACTCAAAGACAATCTCAGAATATACTTTGTATACCATATACTAACTTACCTTGTAACATTAGCATATAAGAACTCAAGATCAAAACAAGAAGACATAGAAAAATATGAAATTAGAATCCAAGTATATTCTCATCAAAATTTGAAGTATCAATACATTGCAAGACAACAAAATGCTAAGGAAACAAAACCCTAAGTCTGATCTCTCTTTCTTCAGTTTTTGAAATTGACCATCAACAACTTTTTTCATACAACAGTCAGCAATATATAGTCCCTAGCTATCTTGGAATCCTCTGGAAAGGATGCAACAAGCTTCAAATAGCTAGGATAGAATTAGGGTTTCAACTACCTCACCAACTAGATTCAATCAATATTTACTACAAGGGAGGAAAACAAGCAACCACGAGAAAATCAAATCCAAAAATAATCTTCATTTATGGCCAAGGACTGATCGACATACAAGAAACTGGAAACCCATCATGAAAATTCTCTGCAACTCCAACTACAATGCAACCTGAAAGGCCATCTCACCCACTTCCATGATGCAGACACCTTTTGCAGTTAATCATACCTTGGGGCATACTATACCAGTGAGAGAAAAATCATACCATGCAGATCGGCCATCAAAAAATTGAATTTTTAGTCCTTCTGTCGCTGAGAAACCCTAAAAATATTCATACTTCAAGCAACAAGAGTTAATCAACCAATTTAAAACATGACTATTGATTAATCTCCCTCCCGGCAGATCATGTGGTTCTCAAAAATTAGCAAAATGGTCAGTCGGGTCCCTAAAAACAACTTCACCACATCAGCAATTATTCGACCAATGAGAAACAAGTATATCATCACATGTCTGACAATAGACCCACCATCTTTAAATCAGATGGTGGTCACATGGTCACAAAGGGGAAGAATATCCTTTGCGATCATGCGACAACCATAGATCCTATCACACTGCCATTCTTTCTAAAAATTTTGGGCCCACCAATTTACCCCCGTCACTGCCGAGCACAACCAACAAAAAATGAACATGTTAAGAAGACCTGACAACTGGACCCACCACTGCATTAGCCCAAAAATGGATGGTAGTCACTGTAGACTAGGATTTGAGCATGCACCTAAACCTGTTTTGAAAGCCAAAGACAAACAAATGTCATAGCATATTATCAAATCAAATTTAAAGGCAAACAAACTAAAATCAAAGCCACCTCAGTTTAAGCTTAAAACGGATGCGCCCATGCACCGTTTGATATGCTTAGATATAGAGGGATGTGGGTGTGCAAACTCAAGCACTTGGAGCATGCAAGATGGATGATTTGAGGATCAAGAAGATCCAAAATGACACAAAATAGGTATGAGGAACCTATTTTGCCTCAAAGGCCTCAAGAACACACAAATATGCAAAGCTAAATGAAAGAACTAAGATTAAAACAAGAAATGAATCTATGTTAATCCATTTAAGCTAATTTAGATGTAATTTAAGCTTGAAAATGATCTAAAATGATGAGCTTATGCTTATGCTAGAATGAAAATGGCATTATAACTTTGCTATTGAATTTGAGAGTTGAGAGATGATTTGCCTTAGGAAGTGAGGGTATTTATAGGATTTCTAAGGCTTGGGGTAGGAGGAATGAATGGCCAGGATTGAAATCCTTAAGAGAGGCCAAGATTCACTCAAAGGGAAGCACATGGATTGTGCTAGTTCTCAACCAATCAGGAGGTGACACATGTCACAAGGTGAGTGGATGAAGGGAAGGGCAAAGAGGAGTCAAAAAAGGGGGCTCCAAGCTCATAACTGTCCAAATAAATGCTTGTAAGAGAAATGAATGGGCTTTAAGAGGCTTTGAAGACTTTGGGGAAGCAATAAATGCTTTGTGGTTGAGATATTTGGAAGGAAAGACTTTGCCTTGGTTTAGGAAAGTCTTAAGCTTGGTTAGGATTGCACAAAGGTTTAAGGGTAGGATTAGGATTAGAAAAAGGATTAGGATGGGTGAAGAGGGTGGATTTGAGAAGATTCTAGAAGAGTCTAGATTTCTCCTTAGTTTCATGGAATAAAAGTTATTCATTCCAAAAGCTTAAGTTTTAGGAATATTTATTAAAATACTTTCAATAAATATGAAAATTAAATATTTAACCTTAATTAAATATTTAACCTTGGGATTAGAGTTAGAAAAGATGGGATTAGCCTTTTAATCAAAATTAAGAAGGGATTAGAAGATTTTGGAAGAGGTTAGTGGTCTTAAGGAAATTGGCCAAGTTTGGGATAAAAAATAAATTAAAAATAAATTAATTTATTTTTGAAGTTTTTGGTCAATTTATTAATTAAAATAATTAATAAATTAGGGATAATGTCCAAATGACATTTTTAGGCTAGATTCCTTAATTAAAGATTTTTAATTAAGAGAGAGGGATTTAATGCCATAAAAATAAATTAATTAATTAAATAAATAATTAATTAATAAATGATGATGTCATCAAGGATTTTCAGAAAACAAAAATAATTTATTTTCTGAAGAATTTTTCGGTGTCTACATTTTGCCCCTCTTTGATGCGATGCCGCAAGTGGCATGGCGTCAAAGACAAGAAAACAAGATGCCAAGGCTAGAATCAGAAGAAGAGGGTATGACGCCTGGGTGGACTAGGAGAAAGAGAGATACATGCTCCGATGGGACAAAATCATGGAAGATGCGCCCAGTGGGACAAGGAGAAAGAGGGATTACGCCCTAGGACAGAGTGTGCCCGACGGGACGAAGAAGGAAGAGGGGTTAGGAAGAAAGGGGAGATAAATAACCTCACTTCTAAGAACAAATATGGATGATATGCAAGATGAGATGGAAATGCAAGATGCAAGATTAATCTATATGATAAATGCAAGGGACCAGATAGCTCCAAGTGCAAACGGGAGTGCACAACCTAGATTTAATATAGCTATGTTAGAGACCTGCCAAGGATACTGGGATCACGAGGCCTTGTCACCAGTGTTGCAGAGGACTGACGAGGACTGACGCTAAATAAACACACAGGGTTGCCCCAACATCACACATGAAGCGCAGAGGTGACATGGCGAAACCGGTGCTGAAGGAACCACAAACACACAACTGACTCACAAGCAGAAGCGAAAGATCAAAAGACCTTGCCCCAGATTATCCGCACACGCAGCACACCGTGATATAATGAATCGTGGTGACCCTGGTGGGATAATGAGAAGCCAAAAAAGATTAACAAGACCCAAAGGACAAAAAATCCAAGATCAAAATGATAACTCCAAAAAGACATCCTTTGCCAAGGAGAGAGATTAGGTTTGATTGATGGTGGGAAGATTGGTCAGACAGGAGGAACGATATATCCTCAAGGACCAGGATGGAAGATTAGGTCAGACAGGGGGAACGATATATCCTCAAGGACCCATGGGTTGGTGAGAGAATAAGTGTAGTTGTTCGCTGGCAAAAGCTGAAGTTCAAGGAATAATCAGGATGAGCATGGATAAGTCATCAATTGATGTTGCTGAAGCACAAGGCCCGAGTGGGACTACAAATTTTCTGAGGCTGGGGATGGGACAAGATATTTGATCAAATGCTACTGCAGGACGGACAAAGGTTATGTACAACAAGGAGGAACGATATGCACAAGGGATATGTACAGAAGCTCAGGATTGGGGATAGGAAGATCACACTCAGTGGGACTCTCACTAGGACAGAGACAAGAAGGATAAATACAGGGAGGAAAGCACTGTACAAGAAAGGGAAAGGGATATGGTACAAGATATGGTACAAAGCTTTGGAATAGGATATGGATTGCAGATGGGTTGGAGGAAGATGGAAGCTAAATGCTTGGAAGATAGGGGAGATGGAACTGCTGGGAGATCTGTTATGGAATGGAGGATGAGGACGGTAGCTGAAAGGACAACTGAATAGATAAATAGCTCAGTTTACTATGTTGGCACCTGTTTGCCAGGTTTTCACCAACATACTTGTCCAAGGTGCTTGAATTGCCAAGTTTTCACCGTTTGGATGATTATTTTCTCTTTCTCTTTTCTTTTTTCTTTTTTTACTTTTTTTTTTTTTATTGCTTTTTTGAATGTTTTTGGATTTTTCTGATATATGCAGGATCAGGTTCAGGCATAGAACCTCTTCAGATGGATGATGTTGATAGGATCATTCAAGGGCTCACCTTCTGGTGTTGATAGCTGATAGGCTCCGGAGCCAAAGGATGTGGTGACAACATAGGGGCCCAACCAAGTAGGCTCAAACTTGCCTTTCTTTTCTCTATTTGCTAGGATCTTCTGATTTTTTTTAAGGACCATGTCACCGACTTGGAACTATCTAGGATGGACCTTTTTGTTATAACTCCTTTTGAGTCGATTCTGGTATGCCACTAGGTGATCATAAGCTTGCTGTCTCCTTTCATCTAGTAGATCTAGCTGTGTGAGCCGGGCCACACGATAGTCTTCATCAGTTGTATAGTTCTTCATGGAGACGCGCAAGGATGGAAGCTCGACCTCGATCGGCAAAACGGCTTCAGCACCATATACAAGGGAGTATGGGGTGCTGCCTGTGGGAGTGCGATAAGAAGTGCGGTAGGCCCAAAGGGCGGGATTAATTTGGAGGTGCCAGTCACGACCAGAATCATTGACAACCTTCTTGAGGATTTTGAAGATAGTTTTGTTAGTTGCCTCAGCTTGACCATTTTCTTGAGGGAAATATGGACTAGAGAAACGGTGATGGATGTGGAGTCTGGCACACAGATCATCCACATGCTAGTTTTCAAAAGGTGTGCCATGGTCTGTGAAAATGGTAGATGGTATGCCGAAGCGGAAAATGATATGATAGAGGATGAACTTGGATATTTGGATGCCAGTGGTTAGAGTGAGCGGAATCGCTTCAACCCATTTGGTAAAGTACTTTGTGGCTGTTATGATATATTTGTGTCCATCCGAAGAGAGGGGGGTGATCAAGCCAACGAGGTCGAGGCCCCAACATGAAAAAGGCCATGGTGGTGCAATAGGTTGTAGATCCTGTGCTGGTGCATGTATCAAATTGGCATGCTGTTGACATGGGAGACATTTCTTGACAAATTCACATGCATCATGTTCCATTGTTGGCCAATAATATCCAACTCTAAGCAGCTGCTTTGCTAGAACCATGCCACTCGTGTGGGCACCGTAAATTCCAGCGTAAACTTCTTGTAAGGCCAGGACGGCCTTATTTGAGTCTAAACATCTAGATAGGACATTGTGATACCCGCGATGATATAGGGTGTTGGCTACAAGAGTGTAGCGGGAAGCTCTGCGAATAAGGTTTTGGCGTTGGTTATTGGTGAGATGGGGAGATATGATACCATTTTTTAGATATGCATGGATTTCGTGGTACCATGGGGATTGGGGACCAACCAAGACACACACCATGTCTGCATCGGCGTTTTCATAAGCTGGTGAATGTAGCTGCTCGACTAGAAATTCATACTGTGATGCATCTCGTGGTATTTCCAATAAGGATCCGATGGTTGCCATTGCATCTGCTGCTTTGTTTTGAAGCCTTGGGATCTGATTGAATTGTAGATGTAGGAAATGCTCTTTCAATTTATCCACCAGTTGCTTGTAGGGTAGCAATTTGTCATCCTTTGTCTGATATTCATCTAGGACTTGTTTGATAATGAGCTGTGAATCTCCAAAGACTTGTAGTTCTGTGATGTTCCATTGGATAGCTTTTCTGAGACCTGAGATGAGTGCCTCATATTCTGCAATGTTGTTGGTATAGGGGAATCCCAACTTGAATGATTTTGGAATATAGTCACCTTGAGGTGTGACGAATAGGATTCCTGCGCCAGAGCTATGGGATGTGTTGGAACCATCAAAGTATAGTTTCCACATGGGCTGCTCTTCAATCATGCATAAGTGTTCATCGGGGAATTCCATGATTAGTGGATAGGCATCCACCAGTGGTGCTTCTGCTAGCTGATCGGCAATGACTTGCCCATTGATTACTTTGCGATCTACATACTGAATGTCAAATTCGCTGAGTAACATGACCCATTTCGCCATATGGCCTGTGAGGGTTGTCCTTGATAACAGATACTTAAGAGGGTCCACCTTTGATATGAGCTTGATTATGTGGCTAAGCATGTAATGTCTAAGTTTTTGAGTGGCAAAGACCACTGCTAAGCATGCTTTCTCCATGGGTGAATAGTTAAGCTCATAGCCCACAAGAGTGCGACTGATGTAGTAGATAGCTCATTCTCTGTTTTCATCATCATGTTGTGCTAGGAGTGCCCCTAGTGCTGTAGCTATTTTTGAGATGTAAAGGATGAGTGGGCATCCTGGAACTGGTGGTACTAGGATTGGAGCGTTAGCTAGATACTCCTTGAGCTTATCAAAGCTTCTTTGACATATGGGATCCCACTTGAAGTTGGTTTCTTTGCATAAGAGATGTGAGAAGGGTTGGCACTTGTCTGCTAATTGCGAGATGAACCGCTGAACTGATTGAAGCTTGCCCTGTAGGCTTCTGAGCTGTTTGAGATTTCTTGGTGGAGGCATCTCTGTTATTGCTTTTACCTTTTTAGGATCGATCTCTATGCCTTGTCTAGAGACGATGAAGCCTAGAAGCTTGCCAGATGTAACACCAAAGACACATTTCTTAGGATTAAGCTTTAAGCCATAATGATTCAGACGATCAAACACACGTTCTAGGATGTTGAGGTGTTCATCCCTTGTTTTGGATTTTGCAAGGATATCATCCACATAGTCTTCAAGGATCTTGTGGATCATGTCATGGAAGATTGCTGTCATTGCTCTCTGATATGTGGCCCCTGCATTCTTTAGCCCAAATGGCATCATGTTGTAGCAGAAGGTACCCCATGGGGTTGTGAATGCTATTTTATGTTGATCTGCTTCTGCTATATGAATCTAATTGTAGCCTGAAAATCCATCCATGAGTGATAGCATTTCGTGACCCGCTGTGAGGTCTACAAGTATGTCTATGTTTGGCAATGGGAAGTCATCCTTAGGGCATGCCTTGTTCAAGTCCCTGAAATCAGTACAGATTCTGATGTCGCCAGAAGGCTTTGTGACTGGCACCATGTTAGAGATCCACTCTGAATAGTCTATTGCTCTGATGATCTTAGCTTGGAGGAGCTTCTCAAGCTCTACTTTGACGAGCAATGCTACCTTTGGATGCATTTTCTTTAGCTTCTGCTTCACTGGCTTGACGTTTGGATCTACTGATAGGTGATGAACAACAAGGTTTGGATCAAGCCCAGGCATGTGGGCGTATGACCATGCAAAATTGATAACTGATTCCTTGAGCAAGGTGCTGAGAGCAATTTCTTCTCCTTCTGTTAGGTTGACTGCAATGTGGGTGATCCTTGGACATTCTTCTGTTCCCAAGTTGATTGGCTTGGTCTCCTCTATGATGATTGGTGACTGTTCTAGTCTATAATCTTGGATAGGGGGAAGAGGCAAGGCTTCATCTTCTAGCACCTGAATTGCCAGGTTTTCACTAGAAGATACGCCCTTTGTTTTTACTATTTTAGAATCAGAATGTGCCCCAAGGGGGTTTTCACATAAAGACTCATGATGTTCTTTTGCTATTTCATTTTTGCGACTAAAGCTTGCCTCTTTCCCAAAATATCCTTCTGGGTGAAGCTGATAGACAGAGGTTGATGTTGGATCCTGATTGCTTGCTGTACCTGATGCCCCCATGAATTCTAGGAGTGCTTGTGCGCTTTGGAACTTGTCGATGTGTGCGATGCTTGGTTGGTCCCAATCTATGAGGTTAAGGTTTGTGAGGGGAAGATCTATGAGGTTAATGGAGAGTTGTTGGAGGACAGAAGTCCCCAGGAGGGTGTCGTCGGCAAAGATATCATCGTAGGATCGGATGTCTTTCTCTTCGGGGATGTCTTCGATTTCCACAAGGTCATCCTGGCTATTTGAAAAGTTCACGTTGGTCATGTTAGTGCCCGCAGTTGTGGTATTGGGCTCTTGTTCAAGCAGGTGAGGGGTATTAAAGCCAAGTCCTTGCTGTTCTGGATTCTGGGATGGTATGACAGGAAACAAATTTCCATCCTCTTGTGGTCCTAGACCACCACCTTGATAGTTATAGTGTTCTGTGACATTTTTGTAGGGGATTGGGTATTTTTCTTTGAAGTACTCAAGAAGTTGTGTGTCACGTGATGGGGGATCTTTGTATAACCATTTGTTAATATCTGGATCCATTTCTTTGCTGTTGATGGTACCATGAGACTCAAAAGTCATGTTTTCGATTTGCTTGAGCTTATAATGTTCCTCAGCAGGCTTGTTTTGACAACTTGGGTGCCCTTGAGTATGTGGATCACGTGGAAGAGCTCCTACAACAAATGCATCACTGAGGCTATATTCGCCACAACCCTGGTTGTCGATCTTGACGGATGATAAGGTGAAAGAGAGGATGGTCTCTGGATCGCGATGGGATCGGGATGAGCTAGCAATAGAAGTACCAATATCAGTTCTAGGACAATGAGTAGAATGAGGGAAAGATGTTTCCATCGCAAGGCAATATGCGAAGGGGTTATGGTCAGCGTGGATGGTAACCTCAGTGCCTTGATGTGGAAACTTGATGCACTGATGGTAAGTAGATGGTACGGCTTTAATGGAATGGATCCATGGATGACCGAGGAGGATATTGAACGGTAGGTCAAGATCAACAACATGGCAGAGAGTATCTTGCATTGCTGGGCCTAGCTGGATAGGAAAAGTTATAGTACCTTCAGAGGTACGCTCCAAGTTGTCATATGCTTTAATAGTGATTTGCTCATGTTGTATGTTGGCCTCCGTGAACTCGATCTTCTTGATGAATTTTAATGTGCACAAGTTGAGGGCTGAGCCATTATCCACCAGAACTCGTTTGATGGCAAAATCTCTGACCATGACGGCAATGCGGAGAGGGAGAGTATGGTCAGGAGCGACATCTGGTATATCAGATTCCTTGAAGGATAAGGCACATGCTGCTGATAGGTGTCCCACAAGAGTTTCAAACTAAGTTGTGTTAATGTCTGTGGGGACATGGCCTTCTTTTAGAGCTTTATCCAGGATCTCCTGATGAATGGGTGATGTGCGGAGCAAATCCAAGATAGATATTTGGGCTGGCATGTTCCCAAGATGCTCTATGATATTGTATTGTGCTCTTGGTGCATTATACTATGTTGCGCATGCATTTGATGCTAGCCTGGTGTTAGACTGTGCTGTGGATGCAGTAGATGTTGGCCTTGGAGGAGCAGCTGATCTCGGAGGAGCATCGGCAACAGTTATCCTACCACTGCGGGTAGTTGCAGCACATTGTCGATTCGGCCCTCTGACGTGGATGGTATTGATGGTGGGCTCATCTTGGATGGGCTCAACTTGAGTTATGCATCCGACATACTTGTCATAGTTGATGTAGGCCGCTGTGTGATCTTCCTGCTTGCCTTTGCCATGATTTTGGGGCTGATTGGTGTTGGCTTGATTCTTCCCGGTATCGTGTTGAGGGAACACATTTTGATATATTTGCAAACCGGCATTGGGTGAAGCTTGAGCTAGTGCATGGACCTGGATTTCCTTGCGATCAATGAGATCTTGGATGTAGTGCTTAAGCCGCATGCACTTCAATGTTGTGTGCCCCTTCACACGATGGTAATCACAGTATTCATTTTCTTTATACCAATCAGACTTTGGTGCGTTGTCATCCTTCTGTGGGATGGGCGGATATGTGATCATATTTGCCTTGGCTAGCCGATAAAAGATCTGATCCAGAGGCTCACCCAAAGGTGTGAAAGTCCTCTTTGGATTGTTCTGATTGTTGGGCTTGTTCTGCCTTGGGGCAATGTTAACTGTGTTAACAGGATTGCCTTGACGTGCTAGCTGTTGCTGTTGGTATTGCTACTGATACTGTTGCACAGGTGGTTGATGAGCTTGAGGAGGCTGCTGATAAATAGGTGCTTGATATGCGGGAGCTGGTGGTTGCTGATAGATGGGCGCTTGTGGCGGTTGGTATGTTTGAGCTGGTGTAGGACTAGCCATGATGAATTGTACATTTTTAGTGTCAGTGGCTCCATCTGTAACAACATTCTTGTTACGATTCCAGTAACGGGATTTATCATTGTTGGGTTTGTTCTTGGAATCATCCTTGAAGTGACGAATAGTGCCTTCGTCTAGGAGAGCTTTCTCGATGTCTATGCCTTTGCTCTTGATGTCTTGGTATGTCTGGAGATAGTTCATTCGCATGTGATGGGATAGCTTTGGATGCAGGTTATCAATGAAGATCTTTGTTAGATGCTTCTCTGGCGGCTGATATGATAACCTAGTTGTAAGATTTTGCCATCTTTGCAAGTATTCTACGAGGCTTTCTCCATATTTCTACTTTGAGTTGCATAGGTCTAGCAAGGACAACTCATTCTCCACATTATGGGCATAGTGTGTGATAAACTTCTCAGAGAGTTTAGCAAAGGTTTTTATTGTCCCATGTGGTATTTTGTAAAACCACTCAACAGCAGTTCCTCCCAAGCTTTTGGGAAATAGGCGCAGGAGATAGTTATCACTGTAAGCCACTTCTTGGCATGCCATGTAGAACTCTTTGATATGGTTTACTGGATCTCCTTTCCCCCGATACTTGTCAAACTTGGGCATCTCAAAATGCTTGGGGAAAGGGATAGTTGCTATGGACCGATCGAAGGGATATGAGCACACCTCTTCAAACTTGTAGGTTTTATTCTCTGTTCCACTTTGTAGCTCTTTTAGAGCATTTTTCATTGCTTCCCACTCAGCATTGAGTGGCGAGGGAACTGGAACTTTTGCTTGTGATGGAAGCTATGGAACTGGATGTGGTGCTTGCTGTGGATAAATAGGTTGGAACTGATTTTGGGGCAATGGTTGTTGGGGATATTGCTGGTGTGGCATAGGGGGATATTGATATGGGACCGCTTGATGTTGTTGGGCTACTTGCTGTTGTTGAACTGGCAGTTGTGGGACTGCTTGCTGATAGTGGTCATTTGGAACTTGTTGTTGTAATTGATAGGTGGGAACTTGTTGTTGCTGGGGGATGATAGGGATTTGTTGCTGAGGCTGATAGCAAGGGACTTGCTGTTGTTGAGGAATGATGGTTGTTTGCTGAAAGGGGACATGTGGTTGCTGTGGGGGAGGCTGTTGGAATGATTCTACTTGCGGGTATGATGGTGGTAGTTGCTGAGGTTGGCTTTGGGTTTGGCTAATATAAGCTGGGTGCATGCCTGCGTTACTTAGAGGTGGAATAGATGTGGGAAAGCTAGAAGCAAAGGGTGATGGGGTAAGATAGCTGGAGAAAGTTGGCTGTTGAGGTGGTGGAACTTGCTGGAAGGTATTTGGGATTTGGGATGAATAGCTTGAAGCCGGCGGTGTTTGGGGTAGTTGCTGCTGTGCTGCTTGGGCGAAGGCGGTTTGTTGACTTGCAACCATAGATGTAGGGGATTGAGATGGGATCCCCCATGCCTTCATTTCTTCTTGTGTAAGGCCCCACTAAGAGCTTGTGTTTGGGTGCATTGCAGTGGATGATGGAATGGTAGGAGCAACGGGAGCTTGGGACACGAATGATGGTTGAGAGAAAGGAGCTTGTTGAGGTTGTGGTTGAGCGGATGCTTGTGAGGAGGAAAATGAAGGAAACACCCAAGATAAAAATGAGGTTGGAATGGGAAGCGATTGCGCTAACCCCAAAGAAGAAGGTACGGGTGCTTGGGGGGTGAAGGGTGACGGTGCTCCTTTGATGGTGAAAGGCATTGCTTGACTTGCGGATGGTGGCGAAGCTTTTTGTGTAAAAGCTTGTGTGAGAGGTGGAAGCTGACTTTGGTTTAAGTGTTGGTTTTGAGCTTGGGTAGCCATAGAAGATGATGAAGCAAAAGGGGTATGAGATGGAGCAGATGGTGCTGCAGCTTGTGTTGCGGGACTGGCGAGGCTTCCTTGCAAGAAAAGGGGAATGGTGGAAAGCTCTTGGGATGTTTGCATGATAGGATCAGGGAATGATTGGACAAACGGAGAATATGCTTGTGCTGGAACTTGGATAGTTTTGATGGGGATGCGTGGATAGAGAGATGGTGGGATGGAGGTACTTTCTGGCAGGTAGTGAACAAACGTGCTTTGCTGATGTTGTGGTACAAGGGCATTGGTTGCTGGTGGGCTTTCTGGAGGATTTACCAATGCTTGGTTTGCCAAGGGGGATGAAGGGATGTTTGGATCTTCACATGGGTTACTGGCTTGGATCTGGGGATTGTAGGTCATCATGGCATTGGTGAAAAGTTTGGGATCGGATGAGGTTGTTGGTGGATAAGGATTCATGCTTCTTCTTTTCTAAGATCTGGTCTCAACAGGCATGGAGATGCAAGTGCTAAATGTATGCAAGATGTTTGGCTAAAAGATGTTGATGGATGCAAAGTTGATGAACTTCTAAAGATGATGACTTCTAAGATGCAAATGCAAGGATGGATCAAGATGGCGATGATGGAAGCTGGATGGAACTGATATGGATCAAGATGGTAGAGGAAAGATAGGTTGCTGGTGGAAAGCTGGTGAAAGATTACTGAGTGGTCAACAAATAAGCTGCTATTTTTTCCAAATGGAGGATCAGAGATATGATGGGGTCAACCTAAGATAGACTGATGATCTTCGGTCAACAAGTTTCTTATCAATACACTCCAATCTCTTGCTCGAGATGATGGCTATGAAAGGATAAGGTTTGATTTCTTTATGACAACACGTGTCAAAAAGAGGATGATGGTCTCTGATCTTGGATATAGGATAGGAACAACTCAAAAGGTAGAACACTAAGTGTTGGTGGATCTCTAGATTTGGAGCAAAAGATGATGGATCTGCTGGAAAGACATGGAAAGCTGATGGGGGGATGCTGGTGGAAAAGGTATTGAAGGGTGAAGGGACAAATGCTCTATCTAAAGGGACAATGCGGATGACAAGGATTGATTCTAGAATGCTAGTAGGAAGATAAATGCACTTTATGATGTTTTCAAATGCAACTAAGGTTTTGATGCTGATGCAAAGGGTGAAACTAGGATGAAACTAAGATGCAAGGCTGTTGAGACAAGATTTCAAGATCTGAAGATGGAACAAGACATGAATAAGGAATTAGCTAATCTTCTGGCTCAAGGTTGACAAAGTGATGGTTAACTCAGAAATGAAAGGCGAACTATTTGATGCGGGCGTTATGGGCAATGTTCTCAAGTCTAGTTTGGGACTTCTCCTCTGCTTGGGTTGCTTGGATAATGGATTGATAGGTCTTGGTGTTCTTCTTGATAACTTTTCGTTCTTGATAGGCTTGGGATTTGGGCAACTTCACTTTAGGATGTTTGTTCTTGCTGGGCATCACTTGGAAAAGAGGCTTCTGATTTTGAGGCAAATATTTCCAATGGAAAAGGTTAAAGTCAAAGCAATCTCCGCAAGGGACAAAGCAACCCTGCGGGATACAAACAAAGGCAACTGACTCTGACAAAGTTTTGAAAGTGTATGTTTCAACAAGTGTTTTCACGGAGTCTTTGACTGTCAAGCACTTCAAACAGATCTACCTAAGGAAGGTGAGTATCAAAATCACTTGCCCACAGCTTGGTATCCCCCAGAAGGGAATACAAATGGTGAGTAATCTTGAGGCGACCCAGTAAACCCCTTGGAATCAGTCCTTGCACAAGGATTTTGATACTTTCGGATGTAGATAGGGTAGCCTCTAGTTTATCAGGTTTTTAATAGTTCCGCGGTGTCTCCATACCCGGTTATGCTGATCATCTATGACTCACTTAAGAGCCTTGCCAATTATGCTGGGGGAGAGGAATGTTTACCATCCCCAGACACGTGTTTGGCACGAACGCCCGGCGATTAGGAGATGTAAGTGATTCTTTTGGTATTCACTTATTTGTATACCGGCCGGGGGGGATACCGGTTTGAGGTCGTTCTCTGAGGAGGAAGCGATTCTCCTTTGACAGGCCTCGCTAAAAGTAGAACAAGTGAACTTGTCCAAGTTCAAATGTTCCACGTTGCTTACTCTAACAAGGATTGTGCAAAAATTGAAAAAATCCTACATGCACATCAAGCAGATTTTGTTCATTTTCCCAAATTTGATTAAGTGATGTTTTGAACTTTGAAATGAAGACACTCGTGATTAGATTTTGATTTGTTCTTTTCCTCAAAATGTAAATGAATTGAACGTTTGCAAGTTCTTTCCTTTTGTGCATTCAAGATTGGATTAGCGAGTTGATTTAAGAACTTTGAAAAAGATTTGTTTTGTCCCTTAGATCACTCAAGATTGAATTTATTTTGCTTGCTTTGAAATCTGAAATAGATGAGGGAATAGAGTTGTTTGTTTCCTTTAGTGCATTCAAGATTTGGTTTGATTTTCAAATTGACAATGACACTTAGGACCTAAGTTCATTTCTTTAAGTTTCATTCAAGATTGAGTTTGACCTTTGCTGTAATAAAAGAAATGAAAAAACCAGTCTTAAGCAACTCAAGACAAAAATCAAAAAGCGACACTGTCCAGCTTATAGGCGACGCTGGAAAGTGCAGAGGTGACATTTAATTCCTACAGGTGACATTCTGTACCTCAAAAGGTGACAGATAAAAAAACCAGAGGTGTGATTTCTTTTGTTACAGGCGTGATTTAATTAAAAGAAGGCAACAGAAGAGAATTCTGGAACGTAACAGAAGTTGCCGACAACAGGAAAATCTCAGTTATGCAGGTGTGAAAATAGAGTTCACAGGCGTCATTTCTTTCCTCAAAGGCGTGATTTAATTGCATGAAGGCATGACTGAATTCCTTGTAGGCGACATTTCTTTTGTTGAAGGCAACATTTCTTTGTTTGAAGGTGACATTTAATTGCTGTAGGTGTCATTTATTTTCATGAAGGTGACATTTCTTTATTTCCTGCAAAAAAAAAGCATATAAAGTGTAATTTCATCAAAATGATTATGGTTTGAGTCCCACCGGGCGTGCCAGAATGTAGACTAGGATTTGAGCGTGCACCTAAACCTATTTTGAAACCCAAAGACAAACAAACGTCATAGCATATTATCAAATCAAATTTAAAGGCAAACAAACTAAAATCAAAGCCACCTCAGTTTAAGCTTAAAACGGATGCGCCCATGCACCGTTTGATATGCTTAGATATAGAGGGATGTGGGTGTGCAAACTCAAGCACTTGGAGCATGCAAGATGGATGATTTGAGGATCAAGAAGACCCAAAATGACACAAAATAGGTATGAGGAACCTATTTTGCCTCAAAGGCCTCAAGAACACACAAATATGCAAAGCTAAATGAAAGAACTAAGATTAAAACAAGAAATGAATCTATGTTAATCCATTTAAGCTAATTTAGATGTAATTTAAGCTTGAAAATGATCTAAAATGATGAGCTTATGCTTATGCTATAATGAAAATGGCATTATAACTTTGCTATTGAGTTTGAGAGTTGAGAGATGATTTGCCTTAGGAAGTGAGGGTATTTATAGGATTTCTAAGGCTTGGGGTAGGAGGAATGAATGGCCAGGATTGAAATCCTTAAGAGAGGCCAAGATTCACTCAAAGGGAAGCACATGGATTGTGCTAGTTCTCAACCAATCAGGAGGTGACACATGTCACAAGGTGAGTGGATGAAGGGAAGGGCAAAGAGGAGTCAACAAAGGGGGCTCCAAGCTCATAACTGTCCAAATAAATGCTTGTAAGAGAAATGAATGGGCTTTAAGAGGCTTTGAAGACTTTGGGGAAGCAATAAATGCTTTGTGGTTGAGATATTTGGAAGGAAAGACTTTGCCTTGGTTTAGGAAAGTCTTAAGCTTGGTTAGGATTGCACAAAGGTTTAAGGGTAGGATTAGGATTAGAAAAAGGATTAGGATGGGTGAAGAGGGTGGATTTGAGAAGATTCTAGAAGAGTCTAGATTTCTCCTTAGTTTCATGGAATAAAAGTTATTCATTCCAAAAGCTTAAGTTTTAGGAATATTTATTAAAATACTTTCAATAAATATGAAAATTAAATATTTAACCTTAATTAAATATTTAACCTTGGGATTAGAGTTAGAAAAGATGGGATTAGCCTTTTAATCAAAATTAAGAAGGGATTAGAAGATTTTGGAAGAGGTTAGTGGTCTTAAGGAAATTGGCCAAGTTTGGGATAAAAAATAAATTAAAAATAAATTAATTTATTTTTGAAGTTTTTGGTCAATTTATTAATTAAAATAATTAATAAATTAGGGATAATGTCCAAATGACATTTTTAGGCTAGATTCCTTAATTAAAGATTTTTAATTAAGAGAGAGGGATTTAATGCCATAAAAATAAATAAATTAATTAAATAATTAATTAATTAATAAATGATGATGTCATCAAGGATTTTCAGAAAACAAAAATAATTTATTTTCTGAAAGATTTTTCGGTGTCTACAGTCACATGATCGCAAAGGGAAAGAAAATTCCTTACGATCATGCAACAATCGTAGATCCCGATCACACTTTAACTACCTCCAAACTGAGACCGCCAGACAATACACTAATCACTTGCTAGATCGTGGAAGGTTAAGGACCTAACCATTAGGGTAGCATGAACACACAATTGAGGAAAACATCCAGTCACCAAATGAAAAACTTAACTACCTAGGAAATTGGAGATCAAGTGACTGAAAAACCAAGAAAAGTTGGGCGCCATATAGTCGCAATAGCGCATATAGGAAATGCTGATGTTAAGGAAGAATTGTGAGAATGTGAAGTGTCAAAAATAGCCAGGGTTTTCATATAAACCAAAAGGTGACAAAGATAAGGAAAACATCAAGGGTTTTTATACTTGGACAATTTTGACACCCTATGATATGAAAGAGCAATTTCTAGCAGACCCTGAAACTCGATTATCTTCCTTGTTTTAACACTTCAGACCTTGTGATTTGAACTGGAGTATGGTAACACATTAATGATCATGAGGATAAGAGTGCAAGCCATAAAACATCATATATTTTCTTTGCACATAAAAACAAGCTTGCAGGTAGGGGCAGGCAACTTTAGAAAAACCACAAGCATAAGACCAATTTTATAGGATTTTTATATTGATGGAAAATCAGTCTAACAGATCCTATTTATTTTTGGCACATCAAACGGTTGGTAAAAAACAACGTCATATCCTTTAACACTTTTCCCAACTTAGTTCTTGGCCAATGAGAACATTTCAAATTTACCCATGTGCAAAAACCCACAACTTACTTTAACTCTAATCAGGCTAGACAGGTGTCAACATGTTGCTATTTTGCAAACATAAAATCCGAGCACCTTTCAACTTTGGTAATGCAACCACTGTGGATTCTCTTAAAAATTGACAAATCTTTAACATCCCTAAAAATTAGAGAGCCCACTGTGCAAATGAACACGTGGAAACATTTGGAAACCTCAGACCCATTGACAACTACCATATCACACGCCAGCTTCACCAATAAAAAACAAACATGCCATCATGACCTGGCAATTGAGGATCCACTTCATAGTCTAAAATACCTGGAAGATCGAATGGCTGTCGCTAAATAATAAACCTTAAAAATCAAGTAGCTTCCTTCAGTGGTATAATGATAGCCACAAGATTTGTCTAAACTTTAATCTTTGGAAGGACAGGACCCGACTGCATTACACCACCCTGGATAGATGTCAACTCAAAAGGGTTGCCATGAAAACTGAAGTGTTAGAGCTCTATTCTTGTCAGTAGCCAACCTAATCGGATGCTTGTCACTAAAGCACATGGATTAAAAAGTGGCCAACTTAGCTCAATGGTATCACGATAGCCATTGATGCAATCTGCAAGTTAATGACAACACAACCTTGAAAATGGGCCCACCTAGATAGGTGTCACATTGTCACTAAAGCGCATTTCAAAAAGCCTAACAATGAAGGGTCTTGAGATAAAGCGACAACCATAGGATCTAAAGGAATTTGATGGTTAGGAAATGAAATGAGAAAAGGTAAAGTCTACACAGAAAATTCTAAATAAAGTGACCCACTTAAAACCTAACTGTCAAACACATAGAACGAACAACTTTATAAAGGTTTTTAAAAGGCACATGCATTATTTGCAACTTAGTGAACAGAAAATTAATGTTCAAATATAACAAGGCTTATGATAATTTAGGGTTTACAACATCATTCTCCTTGCTAGGTCAGAAAAATAAGGGTTTATCAAATTTTTGAAACATGATGACCAAAAATTTTAAACAGTGCTAACAGTGGCTCGTACTCAGGGATGTGTATCTCCTGCAGATACAATGAGAAAAATGGAATCTCCTGGAAGAGCAGACCAGTACAAAACTTTGATCAAAAAAACAAATGTTTGTACACAAAACCCTAAACTAATCTTCCCAAGAAATTAGAAGATCTTAGGAGAAATAAAGCTTTAAAAATTGCCATGAACTGGCAACTCCATGAGTTCTCTTGTCAGATTTTTCAACATGTATGAACCTTTTCCCCAATTTTCTTCAATGATGTAAGGCCCCAACCAAATGGGATCAAATTTTCCATGTTTTCCTTTGCTTTCCAATCTTGCATTCCACATCAGCACAAGATCACCATTCACAAAACCTCTCTGCGTAATCTTTTTGTCATATAGAACCTTACGCTGGGCCTGAATCTTTTCATTTCTTATATGTGCATCACCTTTTACTTCATTCAGCTAGATCAAATCATTAATTCTAATTTCCATTTCATCTTCCAAGTCACTATCATATATTTGGATGAATTGATACATTTGCAACAAATTATTTTGGGGCAATCTCGCATTTATTCCATAGACTAAGTCAAAAGGGGCACATCCTATTGCCTTTTTTATAGTAACCCTATTAGCCTATAATGCTTGCAAAAAATTTGAATCCCAAGCCCTTTTATTCTTATCCATTACTCTCTTCAATATCTTAATCAATCTTTTGTTACTGGATTCAGCTTGGCCATTTCCTTGTGGATGATAAGGAGATGAGTATGAAATCTTGATACTATTTTTCTGACAAAAAGCAACAAAATCCTCTGATCTGAAACATATTTCATTATCAACCACCATTGTTTCTGGAAAACCAAACTTGGTAAGAATATTTTGCATCATAAAGTCCATTACAACTTTATTAGTTTCTTTTATGGAAGGGAATGCTTCAACCCACTTGGTGAAGTAATCTATTGCTACCAAGATATAGGAATTTCCACCATTGGATTTATTTGGAATCTCCTTAATAAAATCCATACCCCACTTTTGGAAAGGGGCTTTCACCACAATAGGTCTGAGAGGTAAATTCCCATTGAATTTGAGTTTTCCAGCAAACCTTTGACAGGGTTCATATCCTTTAACAAATTGGTGGGCATCTTTGAAAAGTGTTGGCCACCAAAAACCTGATCTAATAATCTTGTGTACTATGGTCTTTGCCATATAATATCCCCCGTAAACTCCATTGTGCATTTCATTTAGTAAGATTTTGGATTTCTCTTAATCTACACATCTGAGCAAGACCCCCTCATTACTTCTCCACCACAACTCACCACCTATGATTGCATATTTTATGGAATGGAGCCTAATATTCCTTCTTTTGTTGTCATTCATCTCAGGAGGTAGGATCATTCTTTGTAGGTACCCAACAATGTCCTTATACCATTCACAATAATCCATATTACAAACAAAGGGTCTTTGTTCTTCTTCCAATATATTTATCTAATTTGCAGCCAAATTGCTTTGGGCCATCATCTTTGCAAGTCCAAACCCTCTCACCAACTTTGTGATATGGATATCAACATTAAATTCTTGGATCCTATTGATCCATCTACACCTCCTACCTGAAACTCCTATTGGACCAAAATATCTTTGACTACAACACTTGGGACATAAGAAACAACTGTAGCTCCCACCAAATAGCATCTAAATGCTTTGATATCCTTAACCAAGGCATAGGATTTCTTTTCAACAATATCATAATTTAATTCAGATGCTTGTAAAGTTTTTTCTAAAAAAGGAAATAGGTTGCTCAAATCCCTCTACATTCTTCTGCAATAATACTATTGCAACAATGTGGGCAGATGCAAAAGAAAAGATCTGCAATGGTTTACTATAATCTGGTGTTTTCAAAACTTGGGCATTTTGAATATCTTGTTTAATATTCTTGAAAGCTTCTATTGCCTTAGCATTCCACTCAACCTTTGCACCCTTTTTTAACATCCTCGATAGCGAGATACTAATTTCTATAAATTTTGTAATGAATCTTCTCAAAAAATTCACTTGTCCTAAAAAGGATTGTACTGCTTTGATGTTCCTAGGCTAGGATAGTTTTTCAATAGCTTCAACCCTCTCAGGGTCTATTCTAACCCATATTTTGAAACAATATGTCCTAGAATCATTCCTTCCACAACACCAAAGACACATTTCTTTGGGTTTAAAGAAACCCCATACTCTAAAGCTCTAATAAATTTTTTTTTCAAATGTTGGCAATGTTGTTCCTCTTTGGCTGAAAATGTTGTAAGGTCACCCTGATACACCACCATAAATCTATCAATGAAATCAGCAAAAGCTACATCCATAGATCTCTGGAAAGTGGCACCATCATTAGTTAATCCAAAAGGCATTCTTACATACACATATGTCCCGCAAGGGGTAGTAAATGTAGTCTTGAATTGTTCAGATTCCTTAACCATGACTTGATTATATCTAGAGAAATCATCCATCATGGACATCAACTCTGATCCAGTCACCCTTTGCAGCATATTTTCCATATTAGGTAAACCATAATTGTCTTTTAAGGAATTTATGTTCAAGTTCCTGAAATCAACACAAAGTCTGATATCACCATTCTTTTTCCTGACAGGGACCAAGTTTGAAACCCATGTGGAATACCTAATAGACTTAATTATTCCAGCATCTATCATTTTTTTAAGCTCTCCCTGCATCTTGGGTGCCAAAGTAGGATTAACATGTCTCAACTTCTATCTAAAAGGTTTAGTACCTTCTTTTAATGGGATTTCATGTTGAAAAAGGTCTTCTCTGTAAGCCTTGAGGTCTTCATAAGACCATGCAAAAACATGTCTAAACCTCCTGAGAAGATCAATTAGATTTTTCTTGGTTTTAGGGGATAAGCTCAAGTGCCAATGTAAACCTTCTTAGGTACCATTCTTGTTTTTTAATTGATTTCCTCAAGGTCATTTGATTTATCAGTATTATTCAAGAAAACCTTGTCTTTGTTGTCAAATGCCCTCTCTAGAGAAACTAATCCCTTAGGGACCCTATTTGATTTCAATTGTAGCACTTCCTTTCTAAAAACAACTTCTTTACCATTTACTGTATCAACATAATCACTGAAATCCATCTCTTTGTCACCAAAATGAGATTCACATTGCAAAAATTTCAAAATATCCTGGTCATCAGAAAAAATTTGCCATTTCTCAATATTATCAGGGATAGAAGGTCTAGATTGAACCTCTATGTTAGATATATCTACAAATGTAATATCTTCTAGCCTTAGAGCCACATTAGCTAATAGATTAGCCATTCTATTCTTACTTCTTTCCATCCAACAAATGTTAAAAGCATTGAAGCTTTCAATTTCATCCCATAATGCATTTCTGTACTGTTTTAATTTCTGGTTCTTTGATGCATACTTTGACCTAACTTAGGAAATTATCAATTCAGAATCACCCACCACTTTTAAGCACTTTATGCCATGTCTTGATGCTAACCTTAGGCTAATTAACAAAGCCTCATACTCTGCAACACTATTTTTACATGAGAAAAACAAAGTGAATGAAAATTTGAAAGTTTTACCATTTGGAGATATGAGCAATATTCCAGCTCTAGACCCCTCCTTTGAGCTTGCTCCATCAAAATACATAGTCCATAGACTGTCAAGGTCAGTCCATTCCTCCTGACCACTTGATACAAGGGTAGATTCAACACCTTCATCTATTTCCTTATCTTGGACTCTGAAAGAATTAATGTCAGTATCTAAAAAGCAATTCATGGTGTTTTCTTCTTCCTCAATCATGTGTGGAGTTCTAGGCTCCCTAGAAACCTTGATATTTTTTCCTTCAAAGTTAAATGTAGCAAATGACAAATCACATTGTATGCTGCCTCCCATAGAGGCACTCCACTTTCTTGACAATTACATCCCATATTGAGGAGGGATATCAACTACCAAAACACTCATGGTCAATTGTTTAACCAGGTATGTTGCTAGTTTATAAGGTAAAGCCTTGATAATACCCACAACTGGTACTTCTCTTGAGTCCATAGCCTGACATCTCCTATGTGGAGTATCCACTTTCAGCCCTAGTGACTTCATAACTTCTATGGGCATAACAATATTTTATGCTTCTGAATCAATCATACAATTTTTTAACAACTTTCCATTTATTAACAAGGTTAAAAAGAAAGGATCAACTATTCCTACTGAGGTACTAACAACATTTGTGTCTAAATAAATTTCAAGAATTTTAGAGACAATTTCTTCATTATGACTTTCATTTTCATCATTCAAAGTTGCTACTTGCTTATCAATCCTTTCTGTCTTTTGGGTATCTGTGGATACTACATCATTCACCCAATTCAAAGCCTTTTACTTTTTTTTCCTCTATCCTCATCATTTCTAGCAAAGGGAACTTAATAGTAATATGTGACAGTAACTTGCTCATATAAATTGGAACATATTTTGAATCAAACACATCATACTTCATATTTGCAGTCTCTTTATCATCATTTTGTATGAATGTATTTGGGAGTTCCTTAGTTTAGATTTTAACCTCCTTCTATAAAGGGGGAACAACCTCCTCTAAGGGTTTAGTCTTTACTTTATAAATAATGTTAGGTTTAACATTTTTCTTCACTTTGACCTTGTTAAGATTATCAACCTCCTTTTTCTTATTTTAGGGCACCTTAGCATCTTTTTCTATTTTTTTAATAAAAATACCAACAGGATTCTGACTTGAATCACCTACTACTCTATTTCTTAGATTGTAACTTGTCTTAGCTTGAGTGACCATGTCTACAGTTATCAAAGCAATTTCCTCATCAGATGGCCTTCTTAAAATAATCATCTCTTCATTTTTTTATAACATTACACTAGACATTATCTAATTTATCATCTTCCTCATCTAAAAAAACCTACTGATGATATGATTCATTTCTAACCTGAGAATTTGAAACATCTTGATTCTCATCCTCTTTAGTAGAGTCAAATTCATCCCAAAGGTGGGAGGAAGTCATGCCACATCCCTGGTCATCATAGGGTTCCTCCTAATTACACTCATGTTCTTCTTGTGTAGAGACACTTTGAGATATGACACAATAGTTAGGATCATGTGGTGATTGAAACACAATACACCATGGGATCTCTTCAACCATATTCATTGAATTTATTTGTAATAGATCAAGTATCTTGTCATTTTCTTTATCCTTGATTTATGGGAGTATAGGTTTCCCATCTTTCCATTGAGTATTATAAGGATAATTCAGCATCCTTGGTAGCTTGTTAAAATTGTTAAAGGAAGGCTTGTCATTACCTACAACCCTATTGTTCCTATTTTCACCAGGATTCAAATCCTTTATGGCCTTTAAAATCTACTTTAAATTATCATCATCCTTTGGTTTTACACCTGTAGGCTTTCCCGGTTCTTTTCTATTCAATATTTGTGATTTTTTATCATCTCTTCTTCCCAACTTTCCTAATATCTTGTAGTTACTTTCAATATTAATAGCCAATTTATAAGCCTCTACAAGATTTCTTGAATTCTTATCTCTTAAAAGGTATCCCATTTTAGAATCAAAAGCATTTAAATAAGTGACAAGACAAACTCTATCATCTAGCCTAATGACTTGCATGAGCTTGTGCATGGCCTTCTGAAACCTGATATTAAATTCAATAAAATCCTCATTGAAATTTTTCTTAATGTTATTAAATTCACTTAACATAAAGCCCTCATTTTTCTTATCACCATATTGTTCCTTGAAACAATGTTTGAGTTGATCCCATGAACCTATGCTACCATGTGGTAAGGCCCTAAACCAATCCCTTGAATCTTTAGTTAAGGATTGCACAAACAACTTCATTATTACATCATATGGCACAATGATTTAATCATCTATCACATCAATGAACTTCTTCAAGTGTTCCTCACAAATGATAACATTACTACCAGTGAAATTTGGATTCTTCTTTATAATCTCTTCAGGGATAGGGTTGGGGTATCTAGGAATGCCAATAAAAACTAACTGTTTACATCTTTCATTAATAGGCCATACATTAGATAAACCAGCACCCTGGGATGTTGATGCATTAGTGTTTGATACAACAAAAATCTTGAGTCCACCTGGTGGGGGGATACTTGTTACCTAGTTTGCAATATTAGTAGCATTCCCTCCTTGTGTCAAAGAAGAGGTAGAAACATTAGTAGGTCTTATAGATTTTTTGAGAAAATATATCTTCTTTCTCATTTCTATTGACATAGCTTCCAATTCTTCCTTTTCCAACTCCCTGGCTAGCAATTCCTACTCCCTCTTAGCCCTCTCAAGGTCTACTTCCAATCTTAGAGCTTGGTCTATGGAACCCTTAGGGATCACAGGCTCATTAATGGAAACTCCTATAGCCTTTTGATTACCTCTATCCTTTGGATTTCTTATCTCAAAGACTTCTTGGATAATGGGTTGCTCCCTTGTTTTTTGAGGCATAGGGACATGATTTATTGCTTCTAGGTCTAATAATTTCCTCTTCAACCGATCAACTCTTATCATAGCATGTCTGATTTTTTATTCCTTTTCCTTTTCTCTTCTTTACCTAATGGATGCTTGCTAACAAATCTTTCTTTCTAATTCGTATACTTCTTCAAAAATTTCCTCAAAATCTAGCAAAGTTGTTTCAGACTCAACCTTGTGTGTCTAGAGTTCTTCTTGCTGATCTTGGGATTCATGGAGACCTTGGGGTAATGAATAACCAAGGGTGAAAGGAGGGACCAAATCTTGTCTATTTCTACTTTTGCTTCTAGACCTCCTCTCTACTCCATGTTGTTTATTAGGGACCATTCTTCTATTATGTTGTAATTTCTCATCCTCTCTCTCTGAAGGAGAATAATAGTCCTCATATTGGTTCAAACCTAAGTCAACATCCTCTTCATACTCTAAGGCATTTCCTTCTTGGCTAGGATGAGCAAGACCTTCTTGTCTTGAATTTCCCTTCTGCTTCCATGTAAAGGACATATCATTATTACTCTTCTCTCTTCTGATTTGACCACCCCTAGATGTGGTTGGAAGTTCACCTTCCAAAATTTCCTCTAGATGTTCTTTTCTCCAGGACCTTGTATTGTTGAAACTCATTGTAACAAAATGATTTTTAATTAGCACTAGTAAAGAGATTTCTTAGAGTTGCTACACAAGTAAACTAGGATTCTTTATAAGATATTCCTCTTGTGATCAAGGCAAATAGTAAGAAATATTAGGAAAATTTTAGAGAAAAAGGCACAATTCTGTATGTTCAATGGTAACTAACTGGCTTTTAAAATAAGCAGGCCATGAGTCTAGCTCAACTTATACCTACGTTATTTGACATAAATTCTATATTTTCCCTAGCAGAGTCACCATTTTGTCAGTTCTTGAAAATATTTTACACTCCATGAGACACCAATATACCTAAGACTAATTTTGGAAATGGTTAGTTTCAAATATGAGAAATCTGTAGGTAACTGGACCAACTATAGGGACAAGACTGCCCTTTTCACTTTTGGCTATGCAAAACCAAGGTGGGTACACCTGATCCAATAGATATAACTATGTTCCCAACTTGATACTAGATCTAACAATAGATATTAGTGAGAAAGTACTAAACAACAACCTATTATTCATTGACTCTCCATCACTGGGTAGGACAACTATTTTAAAGTAAATGAAATTAAATGAGTGGTTTTGATTATTGTATTTTTTACTATAATGATTTTAATCATTCCTCATCAAATAAAGATGCATTTACATAGGCCAGTGCCTTATCCATTGTGCAAATAACACCATAAAATAGAGCAAATAGAAAGATCCTTGAAGAACTTAGCTCATGAACATAAATACAAATACTCCAACTCCTTCCTACTTGCAAACAATCCTTATGCAAATTAAATGAACATACATCCCACTTTGAGCAATATTTAATCTAACCCTAGATTAGAACTCAAAGCATAAAATACATACACATAAGTCTCTGATAGACTCGGAGATTCACAAATTTGACACAAAGGAGTGGTAAAGACCTGGGATTTGTATTAAGTATTATAAGGAAACTCAGGTGCAGAAACAACTTCCTGCACTAATCTCTAAAGGAAAGTATTGTGAAATTTCTTTTTAAATCCTTACAATTTCAGATTCATTAACTACTTTAACAAAGATATTGTAGCCATATACCATGCATATAGAAAATAGATAGAGAAGATTGAAACACATAAACACAAAGATATGCCGGTGGGGAAAAACCTTTCGCTAAAACAACCCCACCCCTCCAAAACCTGCACAATGTATTATCTTCAACACAAAGACTACAACACACTTGCAATGCAAGTTGTTTTAGTAGATGAGAGACTAGTAAAGGTTATATCTCTCCCATAGAAGTAGCATCATATATATAGACTCCTCAGGACCCAAAAAATACCCAAAAAAGGAGTTTGGCATCCAACCACCAAGACCCATGTACAAAGCCACATGTACATAGCTATTACATGCAATCCCAAGAATAGGCATCCAACCCTAGAATAGACTATGATAGCTTGTCATAGTATCCACCAAAAATAATGGTCATAAGAGAAGTGTAAGAGAATCTGTCATACCAACCTATTTTTAGCATATTCTCTTACACACACCAACCACTTCTTCTTGGGCGCCCAAATAGGCCAAAGTCATAAGATTCTCTTACACCTGTCATAGCACATTCCTTAAATAGTTCTTACACATCATAGGAATCTGTCATGACCATTTCAGTCATGATCTCCTTACGCACAAGATGCTGACACATCAAGTGGAGTGACACATCAACATGCCAACTAGACATGTACACTCACACTTAATTTCATTATTTGCAAAAAATACATTTACAAAACAAATAATAAGAATAGGAATTATCCATGGTTGAGACACCTTATTCCTAACAAGTATAACCTTTGATGATTTGTATACAATATATGCTAGGTAGTAAGCCTGTAAATAACAATATCAACTTATGCTTTTTCTCTATTACTTGACAAGAAATAATACAAAATATTACAATCCTAGACCGAGGGTTAGGGTTTCAAAATTTCTATCTTCTCAACACCTAAGACTCGCAATGCCTAATATGATCATGGAAAATCCTTTTATATACAAGGAAATACAACAAGTTGTCGATCATATTAGGCTTTACAAAACTTTACCATAAAAATTTACAACAACCCTAATGGGTTTATAATAAATGCCTCGATTAGATCTTGGACTGATATTTTATAAGTGAGCCACTTTACTTTATGTCTTCAATCTTTTCCTTGATATCTTTAAATAGATTTGATCACCATTTCTTCATAGTTTTCCCTACAATAAATACATTTTATATCTCAACCACCTTAAGACCAAAAAGTCACAATCTTTTTTTGGCTCAAGAAGTAGATGGAGTATCTACTTTTTCTGCATGGGGAATGTATTGATATCTCCAATTATTAAACACCTCCTCACTTGGGAACATAAAATTGACAAATTCAGCCCTCTTGCTAGACAACTATTCCCATCTGTCTTCCATTTTCTTGACCTCATGCTGAATATATTCAAACTTTGATTTGGCAGTCATCAATAACTTGATGGTGTGGATAAAGGAAGAAATGCTTTCCAAAACACTTGTCATTCTTTGTGAGAAAAGTTCATCCATCTCCTCTCTCCATTTGTACAACTCCTTTAAATCACTAGTATCCTTGAAAACACTTGGTACTAATTCACAATTAGGATGTGTTAGCTCTCTCTTTAACATATTGGAATTCCTTTTAAAATCATCCAAAATTATACTATACTCTACAAGTTTCTTTACAGACTGATGCACTAGTTTGATCAATGGATCAAGATCAACTTGGCCCTTGGATAACCAACAAAAATTACCTTATTTTTGGGGGTCTCTCAATTCACTTATTAGAAATGGGTCTAAAATCATCCCTATCTTTATCTAAAGATGTAAGAAAAACTTGTAATCTGCTAGCATGATCAAACAAAATTGAAGGCTTTAGATCATGAGCAAACTACATTACTGCCTCTATGATTTTCTCTTCATATTTTTGATTTGCAAGGGATTTAGCCTTCACATGCTCATCCTTTTCTTTCTCAAGCTCCACCCTAATCTCCCTTAATTAATTTTTTTCCTCAACTAATTGTTGCTTCTCCCAACTGATTCTTGCATCTATGTTTGTTTTTGGGAAAGGTGAAGGTGGAAGTTCAACAATAGGACTAGAAGAAGAGGCTACTGCTAGCCTATTGACAATCATCAATTGTGGTGACCTGTGATCCTATGGACTAGAAAATTGTGCAATTAATTCATGCTTCTGGATCAAGTCTACTTTCAACTCATTGTAAGACTTAAGGATAGTTTCAAACTTAATCCTTAATTCCTCCTTTTGCTATGCATCCTTCTCTGCTACCTTCAAATTGAATTTTTCTTTCTCCAAAATGATATTTGAGGCTTCAACACTTGAAGTCTCACCAACTCTTTGCACCAACATGTTCCCAACATATTTTAAAGAAAGAACCTCTCTTTTCCCTTTATTTTCTTCCTTCTTTATGGACCACATGACCAAAGCTGCATGGTCATCAGAGAAAGCCACACCCCTGGTAGCTTGTTTAGCTTGTTTTGTAGTAGAGAGAATGGTAACTTTACTCTTTCTAACTAAATCAAAAACCATTGCATCAAAAATATCTCATTCAGGGAGAATCAACACTCCTAAAGTATAAATCATTGACCTGCCTTCTTCTGGGGTTACCTTTTCAAATTTATTCATCATTTTCCCCTTTGTCTCATTTTCAATTTCAGTCATATCCCTCTCAGGGAATTCTTCTTTCTTTTTCTAACAAATTTCCCTATTCTGATTTATTTTCATCATCCACAAAAATGGAAGGAATGCCCTAGTCTTGACAAAATTGACATCTAAAATAAAGGAGTCACTAACTTGTTTCAAAATTGGGTCTGTTTCTTTACCCTCAAACTCTGCCATAGTGACATCCATCTCTATCCCTTTGGGTGCCTCTAGCATCCCCTCTTGTATCTCATCATTTGAAACAAAAATATTTCCCTTATTGCTTAATTGCACCAGTTGCTGAGCAACTCCATGTTCATCTAACTACAATGGTGCGTGGGAAGGAGAATAAATGTCTTGTTCTAGGCAGGATTCATCCTTTTTTTTCTTCTTTGGGGAAGGATTCTCTACCAATGGGTTAGTCATAGGTCTCTTCCCCTTAGAATAAGATGGGAGACTTTCATCTCTCTATTGAACTAGGAGAAGGACACTGTACCCCTTTCTTTGTTGAACTATATATGCTCCCCTTGGGGTCAACTTTGTGTATCCTGGTTGGCTCAAAATTCTCCTTGCTCTTTCTGGATCTATTCTACTCACTGCAGCCCTCTTTTCATTTGCTACTTGCATGATTCCTTCAAAATGTTTCATAAGGGAATCCACCTTCTTTTCCCATGGCTAAAAAGATTTTAGTGGGTCATATCCTTTATCAAATTTTTTGACAAAATCAACATTTTTCTTTTAAATCACCCTCTTTTCTTTCTTGATCTCCTGAGCTTGAAGATCAAACTCATTTCTAATTATATCTTCTGGGAAGTTAAATTGGTGCTCCATAAGAGCACACCTTATCTTTTCTTTGAACATTCCAGAAATAAAACCCTCATTGTCAGCACATCTCACTACTGTTGTAGCCATTTTATAGGGCTGCAAAACTTGATTTAAATGCACCCATCCCTTCTTGAAAATGATATATTGGTGAGATATTGTAATATTTGGGAACAAGGTTCCCCTTCCCTTTCTAGTTAGGGTTGTTTCTTGTAGATCACCAATCTGCCTCAAAATTTCTCAATACCCTATCTTCAAAGGGATCTAGTAAGGCAATATGTAAGGTGCCCTTTTACAACCATACACTCTAAAAATTGTAGAAACTGGATATAAAATTATATCACCAAAGTTATGCACAATGGTGATGTCTTTGCAATATTCATTGGGTCTAATTTATCTCAGTAAGTCCTTGGGAATTTTGGGATTTTCAAAACATAGCAAGGACTTGAGCCTTGAAGAAAACTTTCTATCAAAAACCAAACAACTAGCATCTTCTCTATCCCATGATAATTTAGTAGTCCACAACTGGACTAGAAATGCCTCTCCATTCTTCTCTCTCACAATATCCATTGTTTTGCTGGAGAAATCCATACCTTTGTACAAGAACATATGCATTATCATAGAATACCACCCAAAAGGCCTGCTTATCTTCATATTCTTTATCCCCATTAATCCATCATGGATTAGGTCTACAAGATAAGGGGCAAAATAAAAAATCAATGCCAGGTGAGGATGTAAAGACTGAACCATCATAGACATATAAGGGATAGGCATGTGACTGGCCTCATCTTCTCCAAAAATTAGAGCCAAGGACTTATATACACCATGTGCTTGCAAATTGAAAAGGTCCAACTTAAAAGGCTTAGGTGTTCTCGTACTAACCATACACATGGCACCAATTTGGCCGAAGAAATCCCTTAAAGGGCCAGACCTCAAATAATCTCTCTATGCCTCATAGATTTTGTCAAATTCTTCAAAATCAATTTTTTTCAATCCAACAAAGGGGTCATTTAATGAAAAAACCTCTTTGATTTCATCCTCTATGATGCTTATCAAGTCCATTCCATCAATATCTTTAACACGCCTCATTACATGATCATAACACCTAGTAACCTATATTAGAAGGTCGACATCCATGAAGACTCCAGGCATAATGAGTCTCCCTATGTTGAATTGCCAAATATTATTGATAGGTGCACATGCATTTCTTTGGGAATATGTGACCTTAAATAGGATCAAACCATTGTAATCCTTCCCCACTTTAGCATCCCTCATCCATAACCCTCTATCATACAATCTCTCATTTACAAAATCCCTAGGGTTTTTTGGAACTAATTCCTTTGTCCTAGATGCCCCATTTTTCTGAGTGTGGGAGGCGCTGCATTAAATCTTCAAAAACCCTCCTATCCTTATACTCAATCTTCCCTAGGAGCTCCCTTTTAGGTGGCATTTTCAACTAGGGTTTTTGAAAAACTTATAAATACCAAAGTAAGAATCACTCAAATATCACAAGATAGAAAAAATAGGAAAGATTTAAACACTAAAACCTCTCTTCCTATAAAAATTTGCACATTTTCAAGTTTAAATTAGCCTACCATACACCTAAGAAAATCACTTCTTGACATTTGCCGAGAAAACCAATTTTCTTGCAGAGAAACTTGGAGGCGAAGTGTTGCTTCTATCAATTAAATTTGACTATGTAGTCATTGCCAACCCATCACATCCAACCCATGTGAAATTCATTAAGTCTACCATTACTAAAAATTAACGACTTCAACATTCATAGGATGTGAAACAACCATCCCAAAACAAAATTTGAATATTGACCATTGATCCTATTTCTTTCTGGTGCATCGAACGATTGGTAAAAAATAATGTCATATCCTTTAACACTTTTCCCAACTCATTTCTCAGCCAATGAGAACATTTCAAATTTACCCATGTGTAAAAACCCACAACTTACTTTAACTTTGATAAGGCTAAACAGGTGTCAACATGTTGCTATTTCGCAAACATAAAATCTAAGCACCTTTCAACTTTGGTAATGTGACCACTGTGGATTCTCTTAAAAATTGATAGATCTTTAACATCCCTAAAAATTAGTGACCCCACTATTCAAATGAACACGTGGAAACATTTGGAGACCTTAGACCCACTGACAACTTCCATATCACACACCAGCTTCACCAATTAAAAAAAAACATGCCATCATGACCTGACGATTGAGGACCCACTTCATAGTCTGAAATACGTGGAAGATCAGATGACTATCGCTAATGCCTAAACCTTAAAAATCAAGTAGCTTCCTTAAGTGGTATAATGACAATCATAAGATCTGTCTAGACTTTAATCTTCAAAAGTACAGGATGCCACTTCATTACACCACCCTGGACAGATGTCAACTCAAAAAGGTTGCCACAAAAAATGAAGTGTCAGAGCTCTATCCTTGTCAGTAGGAAACCTAATTAGACTCTTGTCACTAACGCGCATGGATTAAAAATTGGTCAACTTAGCTCAGTGGTATCACGACAGTCGTTGATGCAATCGACAAGTTTATGATAGCACAACCTTGAAAATGGGCCCACCTGGAGAGTTGTCACATTGTTGCTAAAGTGCATGTCAAAAAGCCTGACAACTAAGGGTCTTGAGATAAAGTGACAACCAGAGGATCTAAAGGAACTTGATGGTTAGGAAATAAGAAGGGAAAAGCTAAAGTCTACACATAAAATTCTAAATAAAGTGACCCGCTTAGAACTTAACCATCGGACACATAAAATGAACAACTTTATAAAGGTTTTTAAAATGCACATGCATTATTTGCAACCTTAGTAAATAGAAAAGTAATGTTCAAATATAACAAGGCTTATGATAATTTAGGGTTTGCAGCATCTTTCTCCTTTCTAGGTCAAAAAAAAAAGGGTTTATCAAATTTTTGAAACATGAGGACCAAAATTTTTAAACAGTGCTAACATCTCTAGGGGTCTTAAATTTTGGCAATACTAGGACTTCAAAACTCACTAACATACAGTTCAAAATGGAACTTACATACAAAAAGAAAGAAGAAAAACTAAGCATGGTAAACCTGTCTCTTGGTGATTCTCATGGTGTTAGTTCTTATTCTGCATCTTTGGCCTAGTCATCCTTACTCGCATGCTTCTGATGCTCCTCCAAACTATTTGAGCATGGTAATTGTACCTCAGCGTGAAATATTCCTTCTCAAATGTGTACTTTGAAATGGATGATTATGGGCTTCACCATCCATCTCTATCTATGTTCACTTGAGACATAAGGCCATGATAAAAGACATTCTTGAACATCATTCATCAACTAACTAATTTGGACTAAGTCTTTAAGATAAGGACATTCAGACATATCTTAGATGTTCTTTGAAACTCTAAATCACTATGTAGAATGATCAACTATTTCTATCTAGTAAAATTCATCAAGTACTTCTTTCCTTGACATAGGAACAACAAAAATTTTCTCACTTTGAGAATTGTTGTCAACTAAGTAATTTAGATTTCAAAAATTTATCATGTTGTAAAAAGAAGTCTTCAAGCATTTTCTTTTCCATTACAAGCTCAATTAGGATTATGTAACATTTCAAGATCTGAATTCCAAGAAAATACAACTTCATGCAGATAGCCCATAGTCTCATTACAAAAAATATGGCTAGGATCCAATTTGAAATTAGTTAAAAATGACAAGCTACCTTTCCTAGGTCTTGTAAATGCTTTCCCATTATTGCACTTTCTTATCTCTTGTCTTAGTTTAATCAATAAAAATGAATATTGGAAAAGAGATGGTTATAATGCCAATGCATATAGGAGACTTTCCAACTCCTATAGAGGTTCTTTTGATGAAAATAATCCCTTTGGCACATTCCTAGTCTAGTAGGGTTCTTTGTTGACTATTTTGCGACTGTTGGTTTTCATATAACTTAACTTTGATCCTCCTAATTTGATGGAGTATGAACAAATTTTTGGTACACATGCCTCACAAGTTATGGGTGAAGTGACCAGGACTAGGTGACAATGTGCCCACTCACTTGAGAATGAGTGCAATAATTCCCCTGCTCCTTTTTCGATGATGAGGAATTTTTTTTTCCATTTCTCACATTGGCACAATGTGATTAGTCTTGTGAGAAATTTTCTAGCAAATATTTTCTCTTTCAACATTTGGCCATTTAATGGTAATGCAATCCATAAAAAGAACATGGATATTTGTGCGACTAATTATCCAAGAAATGACCTTAATTCATTATGTAGTAGTTTTAATCATGCGAGGAATGAAATTTACCTTCTCTCCTAGGCCTATCATCTTTGTACTTGATTTACTTGCACTTCTTCTTTGTGCATTGACCAAATCTTGGAGGGTGTTCTCTCTCAACATTTTTATTTCCATTATTTTCTTGCATAAAGAAATAATTTTTCCAATATTTAGGGGATTCACTCTATTCTTTGTGGCCATTGTATTATTCCTTGTAACACCTCTAGCTTTAGTAGTCTTAGAACATTCATCTACTTCGCACTAGCCACATTTGTGTCCTAGTCCTACATGATAAGGAAATTTTTCTAGCTGAATGAGATTAATAATACCTTGACTATTATTACCAATGCCTCTTCCATTATATCCCATTTTACACAACTACTTGGACCCAATTCCTTTGGTGTGTTTCTCAAATTCACCAAAGTGGCTATGTACATCTGAATGGGAAGGAAAATTTTGTGACATACTCACATTGCACTCTTCTACCCATATCTGTGCATTTTCTATGGAGACCTATCTCACTGAATTAGTTGTCTTCTTCTTGTCACCTAACTAGAAGTTTTCCAAAAGCTCATCCTTGGCATTGAATTCTTCTTGCAACTCATGATCAAATTCCATCAACTTATTTCTCTCTATTAGTATCTTGTTTCACATCTTCCTACACATATCCTCTTTCTCTTTTATCAGTGATTGTGGCTCAAATTTTAATATTCCAATTGTTTCTGCCAAGGTTAAGTGAGTTTTGTCGAGATACATGATTAGAACTTAATGAAGGAGTAACAAGAGGAAGACCCCCTACATAAATCATAGATATACAGATGATATCATATCAATCTAGTTAAGAAAAGTAAATTTATAGCATGAAATTGCATTCAATAGACACTAAAAATAAGATTTACCTATATAGATGGTAGAATATGATAGTACGTTGAACCCCTAGCATGGACCATATGAAGAAAGATATCAAGATTCTGTTGGGCCTCATCCAAGCCCAACACTATATTTGTAACATGATTAGTCAACACATGTCCCAATAACGATGAATGAAATGGCTTGAGCAACTGACATGGAAAGGAAGTTGAATCATAACATGTCATAAAATCTGTATAAATTTTAGCCATCATGCTAAACTCAACATCCTCAAGTCCAACATCAGAGGACTAATGCGTTGTAATTGTAGAAGGGTTTTTATGGTGTGCCTCTCCCTTTGCAGCAATAGAGTGGTTGTTAGGTGGATCCTGATGGATATTGTCACTATGGCCATGGTTTGGGTAGTTATAATGATGTGACTGAGAGTATCTGAAAGTAACCACATGATCTCTGACATTTGATATATAGAGATATCATGGTATATTTATATAAATGCACATGCATCCAAGATATGCTTAACCAAATTGGTCAACATAATACATTTCATGCATCTCCTTTCAGACCATCTAGGTTGGAAATTGAAGGGATGATTACTACATTATAAATATAATCTAAGGTACTGGTACATGATGGTACACTTGAAGATCTAAAGCATTGATGAGACATCAAATACTGGCCAGCCTAATATGTAGATATATAAGTGGTAGTAGTTGTAATGTCCTCAACTCTATCAATGGCTCCTTGAAGCTAGGTACTATGAACAACATCATCTGTTATAGGACCTAATATAGGGGTAATAGTAGGTGCCCTCTAACCAACAAGGGCCTTGGTTGCTGGTAACTATTGATCAAGTCTAGGGTAAGCATCTCTATCAAGAAGCCTACCATGCCCCTATCTGAGATATGGTGGAAAATATGTGTAATTTCGACCATCCCTAAATGAACCTTGACAAAAAGATGATGTGTAAATTAAAGTGGAATCTAATCATTATTTAGATAACAACCACAAGCTATAAGGAAGCATGGGTATATAAAATCTCCCATAGGAGGATCTTGACATCTACTCACTTGGTATCCATTCACATACTTTTGTTCTATTTAAAATGAGAAATATTCTTATTTTAGGGTATCTTCAGGCACTAAACCCTGTACCTCAATAAATGACAATCCCAAAGAAACCTCTCACCTCTTCTTAGCAAGAATAACCTCTATAGTAGCAATTGAATAGGGAGTAGTACCATAAATTTCATCTCTAATACTAATTAGGCTATCAAGAAAGTATTGACATCAGTTCTTATAAACACCAGTGTTATTAACACTATTTATCAAGTCTCTCAATCTCCTACTTAGTTCATGTAAATAGCTCTTGAGGCAAAATTGGCTAATATACCATGATGTCTAATAATACATATCTAGAGATCTACATAGCTTTATGTGTACCTAAATTATTTAATTTAACATCAGTTGATGTCTATATATTATTCCTAATTTCTAAAAATAATTAAAGTGGATCTACATTCAAACTAGAATCAATTACTAAATTTAAATGTACATGTACACTAAAATGAACAATAAATTAAAAATTCTATATGTATATGTATATACATACATGTGTATATAGAGAGAGAGAGAGACAAACACACATACACATATGACATATATGTACATAAGATCTTAGTATGCACATATTCACAACTATGAAAATCATACACACTATAGAACATATAAAGGAGCGTTGATTCTATTAAATATAACATATATGATAAAGGAAAACCAATAATGTCTCATAGATAATATAATAATAATAGATCTTAAGAAAAAAAATCAATATCTCATATTAACTGACTTCATCTATCATTCATCTATTCCTTCAACAATAATTGTTTCAATTATAAATGAGCAACCATAATTTTTACCCTTGATTCTCACACAATTGTCACAAAAAAAGGGGGAGAGATAAACAAAAATGCAGATCCTTTACATCATGTTTAGAACCAGTATATAAATTTCATTCACATACCCAGGTGATTATAATACAACTCTTGAAAACTAAATTAAACAATTTTAGGACAAGTGTCATAAAAGAGAATTTAGAAACTCGAAAGGCACTCTAAAAAAGGGCTATGCAACCTTTCCATCTTTCTCTTTGTTAGCTTCTATAGGTTGTGTCACCAAAATAGAACTTAAATAATTTTATTATGTCACTTGTCATTGTGATGATAATGTCTTAACTCAAATTCCTTTGCAAATTTCCATTTAGTTGAGATGGTCTATAAATTTGTGGAAATCGAATGGAGTTAAATGTAATGACTTTGGAGAAGATATTCTTTGTAACTAATCATTTCATACTCTAAGCTATGATTGGTCTAATACATTAGCAAAGATTTCAAAAAGAAAAGGCTTTCAGCTTTAGGAGCGTCAACTTTCCTTTTATTGAATTCTAAACTAGGAACTACAACCTTCGTAATCCCAATTTTCTATCTCTCCAATAGTTATGGCCTTTGTGGAGGAGCTAGGAACACTTCATTTCCTCATTGTGATGACAATATCATTACATACCTTCTTATTTTTGGAACTTGCCTATGTAGAAACTCTAATGATGATTCTTATATTTCTTAACCTTCTAGCATCCCCTTCAACTTTGATAGTTGTCATAAGTCCCTTCCATAGGTAAACATATTTCTTTAGTATTTAGTGGCCTTTGGCTTCATATGTTTGAAAATTGACCTTCATATGTTCTCCTTTTTCATAATTCAAAAATTTCACTTCCTTCCTCCCGATCCTGATTGATGTTTCACCTCAACTACCTTATTTTTGAACCAAGATCTTTGATGAATTTTTAAGTCCAAATTTTTCTTCTTATCTGTCAGAGACCAACCTTCATGAGTTCCCATTTTTCATATTTTAGGATTAGCACTTCCCCCCTTCACTTTCCAATGAATGCGTACTTCAAATGTCCCTTTCCCAAACAAAGGCATTCTGCCAAGGTAATTAGTCATTTCATTATTCATCAATTGAGAATATACTAAGTTAACTTCTTCTTGTGTCACATTTTATTTCATCCATGACTTCACATAGTGTGGGTCCAAGCATCTCTTCAGAGTTTCTAGAATTCTACCACCAGGATTCCATTTTGGCCACCTTTAGCACTTCAAACATCAATTTACCACAATGAAACACTTTGGCACTATATCCCTCTCTTTGTTATCAAAATTTATCTTTTGCCACTAATGTAACAAATTCTGATGGGACCTATAACTTCAGGCTTGGACTAACTAAAAAATTTGACCAAACATGAGTACCCATATTTTTGAAAACTCGACTGCATCCAAATCTTGAATATCTAATGAGTAGCTAGTCCATTGAAAATCCTCACACTTAGAGACTAAAACATAAAAAATAAATATGGACAATGAGACTAAAATATGGCAACAGTTGGCTCTAACTTGGGAAAATGACCATAAGGGATGAAGCAAGGACTCTGAATATCTAGTTTTGTAAAAGCAAAGGACCAATCAAAACTAGAAGAAGAAAACTCTATGAAAACCAGATACAAACCAACATGAAAATAAAAACATGGGTACTATAATACAGACACAAGGGTCACTTGTTTTATAGCTGATACAATTTTAGATCTTTCCCATTATATGATAATGGTAAGATCACATCTTCTAGATAAGCCCATCTGAAATAATTTGATCCACATACCTGATGTATTTTAAATGGCACTTTCCATAGTAAATAAAATTTTGGATGCATAAAATTGGGTCCTTTTTTCTTGTCCTAGAGTAAGTCCAAACCCCTCCATGAATTTATGAGGTCTATCCCTCTTATCAAAGATGCTCTTAACTCTTTAGTGATTTTGGGTTATCTTATCAATCATCTCCTCTCTTTCTTCTTAAATCTTTGTCAAATAAAAAATTCTCTTCTCAATTCCATCTCAGAATGTAGTATCTTCTAGTGCCATTTAGAGTTTGCAAATAGATAGTTGTAAGGGAAGTGACAAGATTTCTTCTATACTATACACCAATTCAAAAGGAGGAATCCTGATAATATGTTTTGGAGTGACCCTATCTACTGAGAGAGATTCATTCAACTTCTTATGTCAGTTCCTATGATTCTCTGATACTATATTGTTCATGATATTGACCAGATTATTATTATTAGACTCTACTTGGTTATTATCCTAAGGATAATAGTCTAAAGAGTGTACCAGCTAAATCTCATGGTCATAGAAGAATTGTGTGATTTCATCTAAAGAAAAATAATCTGTATTATCCATGACTAGTTTTACAGGGACACCAAAATGCACTAAAATATTCTCCTTTAAGAAGTCACATACAATCTTATAAGTGGTCTTATTAACTTCTTTATCTTCCAACCACTTTGTAAATTAATTTATTACAGTTATTATATAATGTGTCATATACTTGAATGAGGATTTAAGGGACCAATAAAATATATCCCCAATTATTGGAAAGGACTCTCAATTACCACAATTTTTAAAGGTAAAGTAGCCAGTTGAGGCTTCCCTATGAACATCTTACACTTCTCGCATTTTAAGACCCAATGATATGCATCTTTAAACATACCTGGCCAGTAGTAACGTTGTCTAAGAATTTTGATTACAGTGACATTGGAAGAGAAATGACCACCACAAGCTTCTTCATGAAAGATTTCAAAAGATTATGTTGTTGTTGTTGTATATCTATGCACTACAAGAAGGTTCCATGGATACCACACATGTAAAATTGATAATCCTAAATAACGTATTTTCAACCTTTATTCTCAAATTCCTCCTTTGTTTTAGAGAAAGACCTTTTGAACATTCACCATATGTTTATAAATAAGAAATATTTGAGAACCAAGGATATTGCAAGCTCACCATTAACACCTTTGGGGTATCCTCACAATAGTCATATTTGTTCTCAGGTATCATTTTGCAAATACCTTACCCCCGTACAAGTTTAGTGGATTTAATTTTCATATCATATTTCTTGCACCAATTCTATCCAAGTGCCTTTGGTGTTACATCCCACTTCTTTTTGTGTCAGAATACTTTTGACCATGGGCTTGGGGACATAAATAATAACATGGGAATATGGATATAAATTCTAAAATATTTTAGGGCTTTGACCATAGAAAAAGCATGTTTCTCAATCTGTGAATACTTCAACTCAGTATTCTTCAACAAATTGCTCAGGAAGGCTATGGGTGCTTGAACTATGTCATCATTTTCTGGTAAAAAAAATAGCATACATAGTATGTTATGAATCATAATGTTAAATGATAAATTCCTTATTAAAGTTAGGGTAAACCAACATAGAAGCCTTAACTATGACATCCTCAATATCCCCAAAATATTATTTCCTCACATTACTTTTTAATCACCTAAAATAGGTCTAATAGAACTTGAGCTCCCCCTTTTGGTCAAATCATCTCTTTGCTAAGAATCATTATGCAGAGTAACCCTTAAAATCCCCTTTGCTTAATTAAATTAAAAATCTTATATCAACCTTACACTATGGTCTAATTTCTAGAGCTTGCATATTTATTTAATTTCAATAACTGTACTTTTAATATAAATTTCCTGTATTTTTATTAAAAGAACACATCCACATGTGTGCACAAAATTAATCTTGATTAATTAGCAATGAAAAGGGATTTGTGCTTTCAAATGCTATTTTGTCTTATTCTACCTGACATTTCCCTTTTGCCTCTTAATCCTCACCACTCATCTTTAGCGAACCTTGCATCTCCTTGCATGTACTTTTTCCTCTTCATCTCATCCACTCATTATTTTTCGTCTTAATCTCCACCCTCCATTCTTGAGAAAATTCCTTTAAAAGGAAGCTCTTCCTTGGTTCAAGGGTTCTAATCTAAAATATTGCATGTCCTAATCCTTAATCTTGTATTATAGCTCTCTCACTTTCTTACAATAATCTTACTAATTTGAATTCTTAGTTTTAGCTCTCTCATTTCATAGCTTATCTTTATTTTTAGATTCATCTTTCATTGTTAATCTACTTCCTTTCTTCCAAAAACTTCAATAGAATAGCTCTTGCAGTCTCATTCTATATTACTAGTTGTTTGCATGTATTCTTAGCTTAATCTCTCATTATATCTTGTTCATCTTGCATCCTAGCTTCATTGTTGCACTTTCAATCTTCCATTTTGGAGTAGTCAAGTCACTAATCTTCTATTACAATTTGATGAGCATCATGAGAATAATTAAACTCGCTTCAACTTGGAAGATATGAGATGCTTCTTGAGATCTCCTCTTCATAGATTCTCTCAAGTGTAATGGTTCATAAAAGTGTGTCACCCTTTTGATCACACATCTTCTTCACCCACCATGGGTTGGACATTCATTTTTCACTCCATTTCTTCCACTTTCAGTTATTTGTTGTTGCAGATTCAATACTTTTATTTTTGCAGGATAAAAAGTTGTACAACATTTATTACTATATGTAGGTGACATTTCATTCTTCTGCTAGGTGAAACTGTGCACTTTTTGAAGTATCATTATACTATACAGAGAAATATCACCCTGCCTTATAGTGAAATATCTCCCAGCCTTTATAAGCTATATCACCTAGACCTAAACTATCATTCTACTTCTATATAGTCTATCATATGATTTTTCAATAGATTGATTAACTATCCCCTAGATTTTATGTCTGTCACAATCTGGGTTTAGGTCGAGACTGATTAATTTTTGTTGCATTTTCTTATTTTTTGGTCTTTTAATAGTGACTAATAAGTGGTCTTATAGGGCTATTACTTCTATTTGCATACTTTTTATGCCCTAACTTGTGGTTTCGTAGGGTTTTCTTATCAAAAGAGATCAATATCTTCATGCCTACAAACATTTTGTGATGTAGGATTTGCTTGCCAAAGACTTCAACTTGAAACTATTAATTTTTTGTGTTGTAGGTTGCCTTGGATATACAAATAAAATTTGTGTTTTCTTACATTTGATTTCTAGGCATCTAGCTTAACTAGAAGGATTTTTTTGTGATTGGTTCAGTAGTAGGAGAGTATGCTCTTTTCCTCTTGGAAAATCAGAAATCTAGACCTACTTGGTTGATCACTGGAAATGATTCTTGAGTAAATGAACTTTTTCTTGATATGTTTGGGAGAAACTATGGAGTAGGATATACTATTCTCCTTTCGTCATGGAAAATCTTAAATCTAGACCTCCACTAGATATTTATTTATTTTCTTAGATTTACCTTTAGAGGGCCTGCCAAGAGAGAAATCTTTTGGGAATGACTCAAGTGGGGAACAAGAAAACCTAGCTAACTCCACCCCACTATAATCAAAATATTCTTTCGATCCAAAGAGACAATAATTGGCTACTTTCTATTCCTAATGCTTCTTCATGTGTAGGGCCTAGTTACCTAAATCTTGCTAAGAAAGACTACACTTGATTGGGCACTTGCAGGACCTTCTAGGTCTAAATATTATGTAGAAGACTATAAGGGGGGTACATTCAATTTGTGTAGAGTTGACAGGTCTAAATATTTCTTTTGAGAATATGCATCTCTGTTTCTTGTAGGGCTATAGGCCTTAATTTCTCTTGTAGAACTACAAGGGGTGGTCATGAATGAAGACCTTTATTAAACACCTTAGGACTTAGAATCTATTCTTTTTGGCCATGTGCATTCCTTTTTGCAAGGATTGATCCAAGCAGACCTAACCCGGATCATCCCAAGACATTCACCATATGTACTCCCTTGGATGAAAATCCATGACAAAGCCAACATCACTTTGTGTGAGGCAAAGAGGTACCAAGTTGTTGGAAAAGGTTGGAATGCTTCCCGCTTGACCTTATGTAGTTTCCTTGATGTGTCTTCTTGTGCTAAGACTTGTGAAAAAATTTGTTGAACATACACTTTCTATACTTGAACATTATCACACCTTACTAAGACTTCACATATACTTTTATCCATAAGGTTTCTATTCCCCTTGTTGGATTATCTTAATACTATTGTTTTCTCATATTCCATGCTTTCAAAACAAACCTTGTCTAGGAAATGCTCTAATATTGTCAATCACACTTGAAATCCTTTGAACTAAACTTTTGGAAAAAGCTTAAACATTGTCAATATTGCTTCTCCATTATTATCTTTAGCTTATCATGTTATTTGGTACATTCCAACATGTTAGGAATTTCCTCTAGCTAGAAAAGATTACTTTGGTCTCTTGACTACATACTTGGCTAGTAGAATGCTCACTTTTCCACCATCTCTTTGATCAAATCTCTTGGATGCTCTATACAACCTCTTTCTTATTCAAAAGTGTCATACATAGGGATCGCCCTGCAGCTTGGACATTTTATGGAAAGTTCTCTTTACTCTATATCTCTCACACTATTACACTTTGCACAAGTGAACATCTTTACTTACCTAGTTTGAACATCAAGTCATCATAAGTCATCCTATTTGTATTTTGACAATCTTCTTGCATGTTGATCGCCACTAGATCACAGATCCATGGAGGAAAGCAACTTGAAGCTCTCTTCGACAACTCAACTAAAGAAGGTACTATACTTTGGGGTTTCAAATTCTTTGCTAACATCTCTAGAGAATCTACTCTATCATCTCCCAAATTGGCACATAGTGTTTCTTACACTCCAATCATGAACAAATGAAACAAGAGGATTAAGGAATTCCTAAATAAATTGGGTGATAAACATTTTGGACAAATCAACCAAGAACCTCCCAACTCTAGACATGGTTCACAACATGGCTCTCAACACACTAGACATGGATCACATTTCTCACAAGGTGGTGATTCAGACAATGAAATAGCTAAGGAAGACATCATGCAATTTAAGAAATATGAATGCCTAAAAAGACTAATCAAGTTTTCAATAAATCAAAACAAAGATCAATACTTCTTGCATCTAGCATCACAAGGAGTTAAGCTACTGCAAAAATTTGACGTCGATAATCTAATCAAGAAGGAAGTACCATCTAAACTAGAAATCATGAGGAAATAGATGGAAGACATGATGAACATATGAAACTCTTGGAGAAAGAAAAATAACAACCAAGCACATCTTTTTCTCTTGAGGCTATTTTCTCATTTACTTTTGACAAGGATCTACACATGCCACCTTTTTCCTCAAATGGTTGAATTTCCTAGATATAAGAAGTTTAATGGTAGAAAAGACCCTCACGATCACATTAGGGATTTTTGCACACTTCACATGGAGTTCTTGCATGAACCCACTTATCTCATGATAATCTTTCCTAGGAGTCTTAGTGGTCAAGCTATGGAGTGATTCACCAAACTATGTCCTTCTCCCAAGTCTTTTGACTAGCTAGTGAAAATATTCATTCAATAATACTCCTACAACATTAAACATGCTATCACTATGCTTGACCTTTGCAACATCAAACAACTTCAAGGTGAATATTTTGTGTTTTTCCTTCAAAGATGGAAAAATCTATACTCGCGCTATCTACGATAGATTCTTGACATGAAAAAGATTGACATATTCATCAACTCTCTAGGTCTAGAAATGAATTACGCATTACAAATAAAAAATCATACTTTATTTGATAAACCGGTTGAATTATCTATTCACATAGATGATGTTCTTGTTCATAATGGCGATACAACTCTTCAATCCAAATCATCTTTTAAAAATGAACATAAAAAAGATTATAAAAAATTATGGAACAAGACCAAGGATGTCATCAATGATAGAATAATGGATACAACTTAACAGTCTACCACTGTTAAAGAGAAAGCTTTCAATTTATCTACTGCTATGAAAGATAAAACTGATAAGCCTTGGGCTTCTAAGCCAAAGAGAAACTTTACTCCTCTTGGAGATTCACTAGAAAATTCTCTAAAGACACTTTCAGCTAAACAAATTATTAACTTTCCTAACAATCCAAGGCTATATGATCCTGAGATCAAGCCTAAATGGTGAAATGACAACCACTATTCCAACTATCATTGCAACAAAGGCCATGAAACTAATGAATGTATGAAACTAAAAAATCTCATTCAGGATCTAATTGATAATGGGACTATTGTGGTTGGCTCCCCACAAGCTAAAAATGATCACAAGGCTTTCAAAGAGCCTTTCCATAAATTTGAAAAGGGGGAATCTTCTAGAAGGTGAAGGATAACAAGGTTTCCTACAACTATTCTAATAATGACAATGTGATCAAAATGATTGAATCTTCTAATCACGCTAAAGGAAAAGATAAAGATAGATCAGCTAATGCACTCACATGCTCTCAAGATAAAATCATTCCTTTAGGAGAAGCTTCATCTTCCTCATTTTATCCTCAGTAGATATCGACCTCAACAACTTAAAAAAATACCTTGTCAACCACACAAGATATTAACCCATTTAACCAAATTCAACTCACCTCATCTCGGCTTTCTATACTTGAGCTTCAACAAATCTCTCATGCTCATAGAGAGATTATTGATCAAGCCCTTCTTGAAAAAAATGTTCCTAAACATGTGGACATCACTAAGTTCCAATTCATGGTCAATCACCTCTCTTCACCACCTTATATCACTTTCTCTGAAAAAGATGACACATCTATCAGTCATCCTCATAATCAACCTCTCCACATTGAAGTATCCATCCATCAATTTAGAGTCAAGTGTGTTTTGATACATGGAGGTGCAGGTTTGAACATCTGTACTTTTAAACTTGTTAAAGATCTTAGTTTCTCTGAGCATGTTGTTGATCCCTAATGCAAGATAACAATCAAAGTGTATGATGAAGAGTAATTCTCTTCTAAAGGCATAGTATTCTTTCCTATTCAAGTTGGTCCTGTTCAGTGAGATGTTATCTTTCAAGTACAGGATATTCCTTTGGCATACAATATACTCTTGGTTCTCCCCTTAATCTATGCAATGCAAGAAGTTCCTTCAACATATCATCATTGCATAAACTTCCCTAATGATGGAATTAAGATTACCATTCTTGTAAACTCAATTTTGTACCTATAACAATCCTAAGCAATCAGATCTAATGGCTCCACATAATAAAGAAGGATCACCTCCTAAAAATTTGGAAAGAGCACCTTTATCAAATCATGGAAAAAGAATGTTTGTCAACCTAATGGTATGAGAACCTATCAAGTGGACACTTTTTCCAACTCTTAAAAATCACAAGGAAAAAAATCTCCATATATCACAACACTTGTTATTCATGAGGGTACTGGAATGACTAAGTCTATAATTCCCCTAGAGTTGGAAATGAATGAAAGGTCTATCGTACTCTACAAAAGAAAAGAACCTGAGAAAAAAGACAAACATATTGGTCCATCTCACTTGAAAAGTATCATATGGGCTACAAACTTATTCATAAAATGGGAAATGATGGAAAAATTCCTCTTGGAAAAGGAAAAGGTCTTCTTGAACCTTTACATGCCGAATTCACAAATCCCAAGGACAAAATTGGTTTTGGCTAATATGGACATAGGCTTAATAAACCTAGCTAAAACAATCCCACAAATGAGGATTCAGATGATGAAGAAGTATAAATCCAACCTATGACATATGAAATGATCTTGCATATTGAAAAATCTAATCTGGACTATCAGGGAGAGCCTTACATAACTTATCAAGCTCCTTAGGAAAATGACCCTAGTCCTAACCAAGAGGATCTTACTCTTGTTGATGCTTTTACTGATACTACTACTAGCACTCCTACTAATGATTGGGGAAAACTAGCTGATGTATCCCACATCTTGTCTTGGGGTATGCCTATTTTGGACTAGTCCACTACTCCTTCTACTGAGAATACACTTCATGTGACAGATGACAGTGATAAATAAAATCTACCCCCTACTATGTCTCTCGATAATTCCATTAGACATTATCACAATAATGTAACAAACTCAAATGAATACGAGTGGAATTCCCTATCAGATGATACTATAGAAGTACTAGTTGATGTTATACACAAATATGCTCCTGCTATAAAATTTGAAAGAGGAGAAAGCTCCAATTATCAAGATCAAGATGATGACAAATATACTTTCCATCCTTCTGTGGAAATTATTCCTATGGCTCCTAGGCTATCTACTCAAATCAATTCTCTATCTAGTCAAGAAAATAATGGGTATATAAGACCCAATCCTATCACAGGTTTATGGAACATAGGAAGATCTATAATTGATATGGTTCTTATTCATGCACTTCTACCACCTGAAGAGGGATCTATTTCTTAGAATCATCCATCTAGGTTAGACTCACATAATTATCCTCTAAAGTCCTCTGACTCTTCTAGGATGACTCACAATTGACAATGTTCTATGCAGGATACTTTTCTTGATCTATCTGATTCATTCATGAATGATGAAGATGATACTAGTGTCTTTTCACTTAAGCTTGTTGACCCCTTTCCCCCCATCCTTCCTAAGTTACATAGCTCACCCACTTCCTCTACATATTTCCATCTAAACCAGTCATATCAATGTTATTCATCCATAATTCCCGAGTCTTCTGGAAGTAACTAGGATGCGTATCATAAAACATAGAATCCACTTATTTCTAAAGGTCACCATGTTCCATCTAATCAACATGTGACTACAAAAAAAAATACTCAAAAGAGCACAAAGGTCCTCAAACAAAAGAAGAAAATCAAAGAAAATATGGATTCCTAAATCCGTCATCAAATAATTATCAAAAGCATCTCAAAATGAATAAAAATCAAAATCTATATGGATTTCCAAGTTAAAAGACTTGGACATAAAAGAAAAATCAAAGTTTCCATCCAAGCCTCCATCTCCTTCTTATGACTCACTCAACTCCACCATCATTACCTCTCATATCTCATACTCCTCTTCACTCCCTCATTCCTTCTCATAATTGCACATTGGTATTTACTCATCCTTAATGACTTGTTTAAGAGAAGTGTCGATCGTACTCTACTTAGATGTTTAGAATTTTTGAAATCTGACAAAGCCTTATAAGAGATCCATGAGGGTATTTATGGATCTCATTCGAATGGTCCTTCCTTGACTATGAAACACTTGACAGTTGGACACTACTGGTTAGATCCTTATATATCACTACTATAGCAACTAGTTCTAAATCTGATCAATTGACTACTACAAACAACAATATTTTCAAAGAGACTCTCAATGCTCTGCATCTACAATGACTCCACAATAAGAAACTCTGGTCCTGTACAACAATCTATGATCTTGAAAAAATTCTAAAAATGTTGAAAGTCTTGAAAAATGATCATCTTGGTGAAAAAATGGAAGTAGGCCCCTTGATGTATCCTCAAAAAAATTAAATATAAAAAACAATACAAAAAATGAAAAAAAAAATTAAATAAAAATTAGAAAAAGAAAAAAATTATGTCTTGGTGAAAACATAGAAATAGGTGCCTTGGTAGAAAAATTAGAAATAATCTCTCCAAGTGGTCAAAACCTATAAAATAGCTGTCACCTATAATCAACACTCCATTTATCAAGGTGTGGCTAATCTCTTGTCTCCCTTCATCCATCTCGCTTCCCATTTCCTTGTGTTATCTTTGATTAGAATTTGTCTTTGTCTTGTGCTTAGTTCTTATCTATTGCTTGGGGCAAATCTTATGCTTATTTGAGTTGTCAATGCTTTACTTCCTTGTCAACCTCTTGAGCTTGACTTGAGTCATTTTATCTATCCTCCCCAATGGATATGTTATCACTGACACTACTCGGTGTTCCTCTACATGGCACCAATCCTTCAGTTTTTCTAAACACTACCAATCTAGACATCATTATGTTTCTTAACACATATCAGATCTTGCACTATCTTTCACTGTGTACTTGCACTTTGACACTAGCACAAAGGTGTTTTTCTTAACACTCAACACAACTTACATCCTAGAAAACTAAAAATGATTGACATATGTTGAACAATTTTCTTGTGCATTGTTTGTTATGATTAACTTTTTATGGCTACATCTTCTTGTTGGAAATTTGACTATACTATTATATATTACTAAATATAGTGTTTTCATTATGGCAAAAAAGTCATATGATGTTTTGGAGTCAGCACACTTAATCACAAGATCAGAATTTGGTTAAGTATAAAAGACTCACTACAACATTTGGGGTTGAATTTCGACGCCAATTTGTGATGCCACTACAATTTGTGTATGTTTTTTGTGTTTTTTTTGCAAGTGCCCCTGACAGTGTCATAATAGTGGTGCTATTGTTGTAATTGTGACACCCATTTGGTTATAAACAAAAAAAAAAGAAAAAGGAAGTGTCATTTGTAATTTGTGAACTCGAAGAGCTGCCATGAAGATGACATTGCATTTTTGCGTGGCGCGAAGAGGGCATCTGAGTTTGGCATGTTTGAAGAGGTTGACACCATTTGGGAATTGGGCATTAGCACTTGAGGTAGGCATTTGAGCTTTGTCTTCTCATTAACTCAATTTCAGTGGCATTATTTACATCTTAGCATTGTTAATAGTGGCATTGTTTACATCTTAATTGGCATTTGGAATGCTTGATGACCCACGAGCTTTGAGAGCTAGGGCATCATTGCTATTACCTTCAAGGAATTGTGTGAAGTGTTTGATCTCTCTTTATTTGTTTTTTCTATTGATATTCACTATGTGGTACTCCCCATTTATGATCATTTCATGAGGAAATGTCTTGATGGTTCACGGGCTGCAAGCTAGGGCATCATGCATTGTTTATGAGCTTACTATTTAAGCACCGAAAAATCAAATAGGGACATGAGGTGCTCAAACAGTGAGTTGATAATGACATAAATAATGCATGATGCCCTAGAAAAACAAATAAAGAGAGATCAAACACTTCACAAAATATATGTTGTTCTATAAGATTTTATTAGGACTAAATATATTGTTTTATTAAGATTTTATTAAGACAAAATATTTTGGGTTAGTTTTATGTTGTTTTATAAGATTTTATTAAGACTAAATATATGATGTAAACTCATAATTATACTTGATATATATATACTTCAAAGGAGGAATTATGAAATATAGTTGTAGGTAGTTATCTCTTCTATAATGATGGAGGTGTGAAAGGTAATTATCAATGAGGTTGCTGCTATTAGATCATACATTAATACGCTTACTATTTTGAATTTGAGCTTGGTCATCATGCAATGTTATTGTTGTCATTGCATGCTTGTTGCTATTGTGCACCATATATTGTTTTATAGACTATTTATTTCATGGAGACTGTGAGCTTGGCATTTGTAATGTATTTTCTATTATTGGATCGATGTCGCCATGTTGTTGAGGTTGTAGATGCATTGAATCACCACTGGCATTCTATTTTGATAGGAATAATATAACAAACAAAGCACCATCCAATCAAATAGGGACATTAGTATAGATGATGCAGATTTGTGTACCTCTTTATTTTGATGTAGCTTACTCACTGCATGTAATGGGGCCTCCTTGGGGCTGCCAACCATGTTGTGATATTATGATCTTTACTTGAAATCACAATTGTGACTCACCAGGTGTTCATGCAGACATAAATGCAGCAATTTACTCTCTACAACATTCTTCTGAGTGCACATGTCTTGTAGCATGGTTTTTCTTTCAGAAGTGTATGGCTTGACTATGCACATGCATAATTGTAGATGAGGATCAGTAATAGGATGCCATTCATTGCTTAGATATTTTTTTATCTAACCCCCATCTCTCTTTTTTTGGCAGGTTCTAGATCACACATGGGCACACTAGATTCATACCTGGGTCAAAAATTCATCACTTTAGGCAATGTCTGGCACCCTTATTATTTATGTTCATCCTCTTATGTATGCCTGTACTCTTGCATTTTCTTCTGAAAGTTATTTTCCTTGTATAGTATATACAAGTTATTTTTCATACATATACATGTAATCTTTAGATGCAATTTTTTTTTTTCCTTTACATGTATCTTTGTATGAAATGAACACAAATTTAACAAGATCATCTAATAATGCAAACAAGGGTACTTGATGTTACATAGACCTTGCTATAACTTTGTCCTAGGCCCTCCTAGAATCAAAGAGGCTAATCTCCTAGTCCCCTTCTAGAAGTTTCAAACTCCTCCTTTCTCCATTCAGTCTATGACACCAAGAATATGATAAAGTTCACTATTCTAGGAACCTCTTTGTCCCTTCTAAAAAGTTTTGTCTACTGTCTGGCCTAAAAAGGCTACTAGGTTTAGTAGGCCTAATTGACCTTTTTCTGCTAATAACTGCAAACTTCTCTAAGAAAAGCATCCAACTAATTATGGATTCGAATACCCTTTTGGGAGGGCTTTGAGATTCTATCAGTCTCCTTTTCCCATACTATTCATACAGGGCCTACTAAAAATGGGGCTATAAATGAGGGTTTGGTAACTCACTGTCTGTAACAGTGAGGGTTTAGTATTTTCCCTTGTATCCAAAATCCCCCAAGCTCTCTCTACATTGGAGATGCTTGATCATGCATCTGACCTCCCCTCCACATCATTTGAACCAGGCTTTGAGCACCCTCAATCATTCCATTTGCTTTGCAACAACACACTGACCCCTAACCAAACACTGATAGCCTGCTTAGGGCATCAGTTTATAGATACATCCTAAACTTTCTAGGGCCCCTCCTTTGTACAACATATATTATGGGGAGTCTAGACACAAATCCCATAGACCCATACAAATTGTATGGTGGGAGAGTGCTCGAGCACTCCATTATTCAAAGATTTGTTAGTAGTAACCCAAGATAGGCCAATATAATGAAAACTATGAAGACTAACCCAAAATTGAAATGAAATGCTAAATAATTATCCTAGGAATTCAAAAACATTAAAAACCATCACATGCAAACATTACAGTCTGATATTCAGTCCATTTCTTATTTCTGTCAACACAAAAATGTATATCTTTGTCAAAGGAAAATTAGTTACATAGTCTAACTACAACCAAAAGTTTTCTATCCATACTGCACTCTTCCCTATGCCTCAAATTATGGTTTTAAAAGTTTAAATAGCTCCCTCATCAGTGTTAGGGCCCATGGATCAGGCTAGCTATCTCTTGAGCTGATTACATGCTTTTGTAAGAAAAATTGTCATGACAACTTTCAAAGTTGTCAAGCAACTTTTGGTGGATAGACAAACCACCTACACACACCTCAAAAGAACTCCATCCTTTATTAAGGGTCATAAAGGCCATTTTCAAACCTCTAAAACATTAAAGAGGCCATTTGTTCAACTTTAGAACATTGTCCTATGACAGACAACCTAGCAAAGTTGGTTAAGACTGTTGCAACCAGGCTCCAAAAGGCACTCCAAGGACTCAAAAGAACAAAGAAGAACAAACACTAGCTAGCACACCTAGAGAGACCAACTAGGCTTCTCCCTAACCTAGTGGCTTGGCTAAGGTCACTACAAGCCAAAATTTACAAACACTAGGTACCAAACAGCCCTACCTAGGTGCCGTGACCAGTATTGTAGTCCTTTTGAATCTTAGGATGACATCTCAATTGGGAAAGGCAAACCAAAACCTTTCATAGACCAATAACAACAAAGGCATGTGGGTGCTCTTCTATTGTACAGTTATACTCATAAAATATATGTACGGTTATAAAATTTCATTCCTTGAAATTTTATAACATAGTTCATCTTCGTCAAAATAGAATGGAAGTGGTGATTCAATGCATCTATAGCCTCAACAACATGGTAGCATTGATCCAATAATAGAAAATACATTACAAATGCCAAGATCACAGTCTCAATGAAATAAATAGTGTATAAAAAATTATATGGTGCACAACAGTAGCAAGCATGCAATGACAACATTAACATTGCATGATGTCTGAGCTCAAATTCAAAATAGTAAGTGTATTAATGTATGATCATATATTTAGTCTTAATAAAATCTTATAAAACAACATAAAGCTAACCCAAAATACTTTTTCTTAATAAAATCTTAATAAAACAATATATTTAGTCTTAATAAAATCTTATAGAATAACATATATTGTGTGAACTATTTGATCTCTCTTTATTTGTTTTTCTATTTTTCTAGGGCATCATGCATTTTTTATGTCATTATGAGCTCACTATTTGAGCACCTCATGTCCTTATTTGATTGGTCGGTGCTCAAACAGTGAGCTCATAAACAATGCATGATGCCCTAGCTTGTAGCCCATGAACCATCAAGACATTTCCTCATGAAATGATCATAAATGGGGAGTACCACATAGTGAATATCAACAACAAAACAAATAAAAAGAGATCAAAAACTTCACACAATGCCTTGAAGGTAATAGAAATGATGCACTAGCTCTCAAATCTCACAGGTCATCATGCATTCCAAATGAAAAGATGTAAACAATGCTAGTATTAAACAATGAGCTCATGAACAATGTATGATGCCCTAGCTTGTAGCCCACGCACCTTCAAGACATTTCCTCATGAAATGATCATAAGTGGGGAGTTCCACATAGTGAATATCAACAACAAAACAAATAAAAAGAGATCAAACACTTCACACAATATATGTTGTTTTATAAGATTTTATTAAGACTAAATATATTGTTTTATTAAGACAAAGTATTTTGGGTTAGTTTTATGTTGTTTTATAAGATATTTATTAAGATTAAATATATGATGTAAACTCAATATAGCAAACAAAGCACTAACCAATCAGATAGGTACATGAGGTGCTCAAACAGTGAGCTCATAAATAATGTATGATGCCCTAGCTTGCAGCCTGCAAGCCAAACTTGAATGCCCTCTTTGTGCCATGCAAAAGTGCAGTGTCATCTTCGCGGAAGCTCTTCGAATTCACAAAAATTACAAATTACACTTTCTTTTTCTTTTTCTTTTTTTGTTTATAACCAAGCTGGTGTCACAATTAAATCAACAAATGCCATCAAAATGAAATTGAGTTAATGAGAAGACAAAGCTTGAATGCCTACCTCAAGTCATGGCTGCAATATGAAGATCAAATGCTAAGGAACTATGTTATAAAATTTCAAGGCATGAAATTTTATAACTGTACAAATATAAAATTTCAAGGAATGAAATTTGACCTCTGATTTGACCTTGATAATGCCCCCTCCATTGCTTATGCTTGATCATGTATACCTTGTGTTGATGGGCATGGTGGGTTACTGTTGTGGATGCATCATTTGGAAATGATGCCATAGCAACACCAGATGGAACAAAAACATCTAGTGTTGTTGTTGCACTATTTGGATGATGCAGTCAGAATAGTGATTCACTAGGTGTTCATAGAGACATAAATGCAACCACAGTAGTGATTCCCCAAGTGTTCATAGAGACATAAATGTAGGGCTTCATTTGTATTCTAGTGCCTATACACTGCACATGTTCCTGAGTGCACATGTTCTATAGCATAGTTCCTTTTAGAAGTGTATGGCTTAACTATGCACATGCATAATTGTAGATGAGGATCAATAATAGGGTGTCATGCATTGCTTAGATCCTTTGGATCTAACCCCATCCTTTTTTTCCTTGCAATTTTTGGATCATACATGAGCATATTGGATTGAACCCAAGGTCAACACTTCATTACTTCAGGAAATATCAGGTACCTTCATTATTTATGTTCATCCACTTATGTATGTTTGCATTCATTCATATTCTTCTAAAAATTGGCTATACTCATATTCTTATTGTGACTAAGTCTTCTAACTATGATCAATTTAATGCTATAAATCTTGACATAGAATTCGATATCAACTGATCATATATCCATTCCAAATGATATAACTCCATTTAAATAAACATGCATGCCAACCATTTGACAAAATGTCCATATGAAATCTAGAGAAATACATTAATTTTATAGAAAATTCATGATTTATAATCCCCCTTGATTTATAGTGAATTAATTTTATAGTGAATGCATGATTGATAATTCAGTTGTAGCAGCTCAATGTGTTTGAACTCAAGAATACCCCTTAGGAAGTAAGTGTATAAATGAAGGATGAAACACATAGGAAGCTTGAGAAGCTATGAGAAGGTGACATGAAGCTAATGAAAGGAGGCATCTCAATGATGTTAAATCACAGGGGATTCTCTTTGTTCCCTACAATGGAGTGAGCTAATTCCGAAAGTATAAATAGATAATTTTAACAATGTATAAAGTCCTTCACAAGATGTAATAAAAACACTAGTGGCAAGGCACAATAACTGTTTGATGAAATGCCACAATAGTGGTGTTCCATGCAATGTTGAGATGTTTAGTTATATGCAATGCTGAGATATTCAAAATATTGTTGGATAAATAGATAATTTTAACAATGAACAATGTCCTTCACAAGATATAATGAAAACTATGGAGTGAACTATGTTTGTCTGAACAATGAACAATGTCCTTCACAAGGTCTCTTACAACAAAGTTGTCGAATTGATGGAGTATGTCAGACCTTGTTATGATTACAATAGTTGGATGTAGATTGTTAAATATAAAAAAAATATGTGTAGGTATGCACTCGCAGAAAATTATATACAACAAAAAGTTAGTGAACAAAGTAAAAATGTAGCTATATACATTGATGGAAGACCAAAACCATTAGGGAATATTGCAGGTTTTATAAACAATACATGACCTGTGTCAACTAAGAAGCAACCCAATTGCATATTTGAGGCACCCAAGGGAAATCACGTATTTGTATGTGAGATCAAATCAATACGTGGAGGTGAGGAGTTGCTTATCGATTACAATTTGAATCACATAGATACAAAAAACCTCATCACTATCATGGACAAGGTGGTACACATTTTGATAATTGTCTATTATTCAATTTAGAATGATTTTTTTTGAAATACAGAGCTATAGTATGGATCAACAACCATAAGATATGCATGATGGTGATAGTTCTAATGGGACTTCTTCTTCCCGACAGGTAAAACTCATTGTTCTTTACAAATGCACATACAAGAAAAATGTTAATGCGTATTTTTGTTATGTTAATGCATATATTTTTTTGTTCTACTATTTTGGATTTCTTTTAAATAAAGGGCTAATAGTATTATTCTCACAAAAGAGTGATGATCAGAGAAAGGGAAAGGAATAAGTAGTCCATGAGGAGCTGCAGAATGAGCATGATCCATTCGATGTTGATTTTTTATCAGAGGTTGATCTTGTGGTTGCACTGGAAAGGGTCCTTCGTGAAATATCAAAAGAGTTAGCTCGAATGGAAAATATTCAACCTCACACTCTTGAAATATAGAGGGTAGTGGATATGTTGATTGGCCATGTTCAGAACTATAGAGTAAGTATTAATGTAGTTTTTGATTATAACAAAATTTCAATAATGATTTTTATAGTATACTATTTTATTTATGTCATTAACTAAAATATATATGTGTTCTCTTTATAGGGGATGCTAAATAGATTAAAGGGCATTACCTTAGATGCAAATACTTTAGAAGGTACATCACATGTTTTATCCTCCATCTTGTCCATGGTTATCCATATTTTTTGATGCTCTAACAATATTTTTGTTCAGCACCTGCTATTGAGCCTATGTTGAATATGACGCTTGGTACGAGGATCAAATCCACAGAGGTAGTTTTGCCTGAAATGTTGGCAAGTACACCTACTATTGGTAAGTAGACTCCTCTTTTTCTCTCTTATTTATCATGTGTTTATTTCACTTGAACTATATACTCTTTCTTAGGGGGCATTTTTTAATATTGGATTCATTTTATGTAGGAGGCGATGATGTAATTCCTAGATGTACTCGTGTTAAATGTATGAGAACAATACAGTGTCATCAATTACTCATGAGAAATGAAGATGGACTTCTCTTGAGAGTAGCCCAGCTTCCAGGTACTTTAAAGACTGATCCTTTCTTTTACTATACAATATAATACTCATAACATAATACACTAACCCCTTGTGTGGTCCCTTGTAATAACTAATTATAATAATCTGGTAATTATCTTGCAGGGAATAATCTATTTTATGAAAAACTTAATGATGAATGTTTGTGCATTTTCGGGCCGATCATACGCACATGGTATCATATTTTGATTTCATTGCAAGATTAGATTTCATTTCATCCCTTTCTTAAAGTATATTAAAAGGTAGCTTCACTTCATTTATGAATCTAAAAGTTTTTTTTCTTAAAAGGTGGTTAGTACAAGATAAAGGGTTAAAGAATAAGCTCATTGACTCTATGACAACACTTTTTTGACCCAAAGTCTTTCATAGACTTAGACTCCTTGACAAAGCGGGCACTATTTTGAAGTATATTAGGGACAATTACAGGAGCCAAATAGAACACAACCCTTATTATGAGCGGCCTCCCTATATTCCTATTAATGAGTGGGAGGATCTTAAAAATGACACACTTGAGAGAAGTGCAAGACATAGTGGATGAGTAGTATCACCCGAGGAAAGAAGGTATGTGATAATGTTAATAATGAAATTATGTACTATTTACTCTTTGTACTTATGTGATCTAACATACTTCAAACATCACATAGGTTGCCTGACACAATAGAGGCAAAAACAACAAGAAAACAAAAGCACGGGCAACACAGGCTTGGCTCGGGTGGATATTCAAAACTTGCTGCACGAGTTGTAAGTATTAGTAAATGAAAAATCAAATGCAAATATTTATGATTAAATTGCAATCAATTTAGTTTTGATGAAATTCACTACAATAAAAATTCATGATACCAATAAAAAATGCAGGTCTTGGAGTTCAAAAAACTAATTATATAAGAGGACAAAAAAATAGGCTTCAAACAAGGCTATAAAGTCATGGCTAAATGATACTGAGCAATGAGTGCACAAGGTTCTTCTACTGGATCTGTTGATCAGGTAAATAAGCCAATTGATTTTTATTTCAAGTTGAAAACTTTACCAATTACCATATTTGATGTTAAGTTCCAACATAAAGTGAATATATTTGTTTTAAGTAAGGAAACACTGATTATATATTTGTTTAAAACTTTAAAGTGAATATATTTATATGTAGTAAACTGAATGATTAACATTTCTCAGTATTTGTCTTGTATTTATATGTATATATTGTCGATACATACACTAATTATTTACATTGGAATGCAACCTGCCAATATTGATACTGGACTGGTCGAGCATGATGGAGGCATCGATTCTAATGTGAATTATAGTACTTAAGGTATACATTTTCTATTTGATTTTTTATTAATGAATATTTAATACAAGCAAACATGTTAAATTAAATTTGGCATAGTAATAAAAAACTAATTATAATGTGTTGGGATTAATAAAAAAAATTGTATTGCAGTTGCAGGGGATGTAGAGGATGTTGTTCCCGATGAGCATGTTGAGGTTCAAGCCGTTGGGCAAGATGATGTGGTTGGACAAGGTAAAGAGCGTCACGTTTATGTTTTTTAATGTATTGAAATGCTTGTAACAATAATGAATATATGTTAAATTAACCCCAATTATGATAATATGTTTTTAATTGAAGCCTTTTATTTGTTATTGTAGAGGACCCAACTTTACAAAGGATAGTGAGATCATGTGCACGACCGAGAAGAAATGACACTCTAGACATGGATACACCTCTACAACAATATAAGGAAGTATAAAAAAAGAGAGCCAAAAAAAAATGATTCTCATTTATGCAACTTATTTGATAATGACTGATGTTTATTTGATAATGATTGATGTTTATTTACACGTGTTTGAGCTTAGTTCCATGTTTAGACACTAAGTGTCCTTTTATACACTATTGTAATGTTGGAGGGGTTTTCGCTAAATTTTAGTGGATTTCATATTTTGGGAGAAATTAGTATTAGAATGTTCAATGGGTTCTTTTCTAAAACACAATACTTAAATCATCATCTTGTCTAGAATGGTTAATCAATTGTTTAAGGTGGATTAGTTGTGATGATGAAACACACCATTTAGATGTTAACTGTGACAGTCTCTTGGTTTTAGGCAATGTAGAAGGACACTGTTACAAGTAGTGGTTGTCGTTGCACCAAAAGATTGACCTGTTAATGCTCGATACAACCACTAGACTTATAGAAAATAGAGGAGGAGGTTAAGCCATGTCACAAATCCTGAGGGGAGCGCTGACCATTTTTCCAACACTCTCCCCCTCAGTGTTACTCGAGGGGAATCAAACCTATGACCAAGCTCTGATACCACTTGTTACAAGTAGTGGTTGTCATTGCACCAAAAGATTAAGTTGTTAATGCTTGATACAACCACTAGACTTATAGAAGACATAGGAGGTGGTTAAGCCATGTCATGAATCCTGAGGGGAGTGCTGACTATTTTTCCAACAGAGACGCCTAGTTCAATATGCAATCTCAATTCATATACATAGGATATCAAGTGGAGCTAAAAAACACAACAGGGTTACATTTTTTATAGAGGTCTTTAATTGCATATTTTAAGTTATAGACCATCGCAAACATTGTAATTTTGACCTATTAAAAAAATACAAACGTGTTGTATTTTTTCAACTCCACCTGCTATCAGTGCATAATTTGCTTGTGTTGCATGGGCATTCTCGATTCAGAGTGGGAAAAATCTTATTTTTGATGTGAGGGAGAGAAGCCATACACATAAGTGATGGAGTTGAGGGAAGATGAAGGAATACCAAACATTGAATTTGGAATTTTTCATTAGAGAAATTGTAGTGGAGGTCTAATCAATAGAGAAGATAGTAATGACCGCAGGAGATTGAATAGTGGTTACAGTTGTAGTGGGGAAGATAGTGGAGGCCATCCATGAAGAAACTTTCTGATAGAGATGGTGTACAAGAAACAAAGGAGAAAAAAATGTAAACATGTTGGGTCTTCTCAGCTCCACCTACTAGTCATGCATATTCTGCTTGTGTTGCATGCACATTCTTGATTCAGAGTGGGAATATATTATTTTCAATGTGAGGGAGAGAAACCAAACACAAAGAACATACAAATAAACATGACAACTACAAAACATAAATGTAGATATCACAACAACTAAGAAACATAAATGTAGGCATCATGGTCCCAATTTTTAGGAGACACAACATAATTGAATGCTATACCCAAAAAATACAACACAACCACTACTCCTATAGTTCTAAGTTAACACTATGGGATCCAAAAACCATATATAGATTCCTTATCTTTGGTTTTTGGATCCCGCAGTGTCAACTTGGAACTCCAAGAGTAGTGGTTGTGTTGCATTGTCTGGGTATATCATTCAATTATGTTGTGTCTCCAAAAAATTGTGACCACGATGCATACATTTTATGGTTCTCAGCTGTTGTGTCCTAGGACCCCTTATGACCCTTTATGACCCCTAAGAATACACATCATAGAGGTCTTAAAGTGTCGTAAAGGGTCATAAGAGGATCCTAGGTGGGGCCAAATGAGCTTCCACCTGCATGCGGTCAACCTTGTTAAGTAGAGAATGTTAAACTATTATCAAAACAAAGAGAAGCTCAATAATTTAAGATCTCAATCAACGTATGAAAAATATATATTTCTTTTTAAAAAATAGTGTGAGTCATTGCAATTATGATAGAAACCAAAGAATAATTGATGACAAAACTAAAAGAGATGACTATCTGTCGGAAACATCAATCACTTCAAGGAGTAATGATCACTTTAGCTCACCTCAATAAGTCTTGACCCAAGATCAAGTCATATCGATTCATCTCAATGGCTACCAAGAACCAAGTCACAAAGAAACACCACCGATCACACTATGAACCCATTGTGAAGAGGCATCCAATGTCTCATAAGTCACAAATGACCCACTTTCTATGATCCATGTCTCTAAGCTTGGTTCACCTAGAAGAAGACTTCTCCGAAGTCATCACAGACACCATAGTGATCTACAAATCCAAGTCTCTAGACTCAACTCAATAATGTATGAGCTGATATCGAATCTACTATAAATTCACCTCTGAATGACAACCAAATCTACAAGAACACCAATCGATTCAAACTCAATCGACAAATATATTTTTTTTATAAAAAATTGTGATTTTTGTTACAATTACGACGGCCTTAGAGAAGCGATGACAATTTGTAAAAAAGTCTCAACGAACAACCATCACACCAATATCATTTCTGTCAGTATACAATCTTCCAACGATAGATAGCTGTTGGAAGATTATGATGGTTACCTGTCATAGGTATAAAATTTTTGTCGGTAACTAACTACATCCAATGGAGATCCATTAAACCTTGGATGACTACAAGTGGACCCAACGAGTATATTTGTTGTGTTGAAACCCCCTTTTGTGATGACTATAGACATCAAATGTACGATTCCTATCGTAACCATCAGTGTTTCCAACTGCAAAACTATGACACTGGATGGTGTCTCTTAATCGATGGTATACTATCTGAATTGAGACAATCAGCCATCGAAAAAAGGTCTCAAATGTACTAGTGACTAGACACTTAGCAAAGCACCAGGTGAACAGAGCATCAATGCATGTGTGTATGACCGTGTTATGGTATGCATCCTTGAAGATAAGTTTTTTGATATGTAATCATGCTAATTATAAGAGTGCATGATTAGATGAGTCAGTATGATGAAGATACAGCCAGTTGAAAAGTCATAGTCAGTAGGCGGCAAAATAGAACAGAGTATAGGGCTAACTATTTGTATTTTGATTAGCGCTTGTAATATTATTTTGTAAAGGCTATGTAAATATTGTATTTAGGTCGTAGACAAGTTAATATTATTATATGTAAACACGCTTGAGCCAATCCAATTGGAAGTGTTGTATGTAATTAGTTATAGGCCGATTGGATGAAGAGTTTTGTATGCACATATAAATAAGACATGCACCCTTGTAATTAAGCATGCAATATGAAATAGAACTGATAGGAGTAGAGAAAAAGTATGCAAAGAATAGTTAGAATGTTATAGAGCTTTACAAGAGGTTAAAGCATTAGCACATCAAAGGAACTGATCTGACAAGCAGTGTCACAAGAACAGTTCACCTTGTAGATATAGTGTGTATCTGAGATCTGGAAGGTTGTAGCCTTCACCACTTGAGCAGTGAGATCTAGGATAGTGTGTCCCCACCACTAAAAGGGTTGTTTATAAAAGACTCCTAACAGGGTCTGACCCTTGACCAGGTCACTATACTAAAAGCATTGTAAAGAACAACTCCTAATAGGGTTGCAAGATCTTCTAACATGGATGATGAAGCACTAGTGTAGTTTGTAGTGGGTATCAATTTCCACTAGGGTCTTTACCTATTGTAGTTTCCCCATAATCACATTTTGTATTATGTGTTATGGTTGTTCATCTTACTTGCATTGATATTCATTTAAGTACATAAGCAATTAAGTTAAGTTTCAAGAGTAAAAGAAAAGTATTAATATATTGAACACTGATTCACCCCCCCCCCCCTCTCAGTGTTCCCATTCCTAACAATTGTTATCAAAGCTTTTGTTCCTTTGAAGATAAGCTTAACCACTTGAGGAAATCATGGGTTTAGAAGAAGTGAAACATCTGAAGAAGAATCTTGAAGCAGCTCTTGAAGACCTTGATAGATCTGAGAAAGAAATTGAAGAACTCAAAGACAAGGTTAGTGGTTCTCAAGTAATCATCAATAAATTAAGAAAGGACTTGAAATATTATTCTACAAGTGACTTAGTGATAATGATCAAAAAGATGAATGAAGAAAACACATCTTTGAAGGATCAGATTGAAGAATTAGATGAAAAGATACTTAACAATCAAGAAGTCTATGATGAACATATCAAAGAAAACAAGCAGTTGGATGAACTAAGGCAAGCAAACATGAAAATCTTGGAGTTTGAAAACATCAAGGAGTGGATAGAATCAAGATTGACTGAAGCAAAGAATCATATCGACAAGTTACACACAAGTAAGGATATGATTGAATCGAAATTGTATGCATGAAAGCTTAAAGGAGATACTAACGGTGTTGGATACAATGAAGCACAAAATTAGATCAATGACATGCAAGTAGAAATAAAGCATCAGAAGAATCTACAAAAGCTAAGAAGATAGGAAATCATATAGAAGTTGAAGCTGAACCAACCAAGGATGAGCGCAAGCTAGTAAACAAGAGTTGTTATGCTTCTAACAAGCATGGACATATAGTAAGAGATTGTAAAGAGGTAAGACCATTCAATTGTTACTATTATTCATGCAATAAGTTTGGTCATAAAACTATGAAATGTAGATCAAATAAAAATCATAAAAATTGAAGAAGTCATCAACATTAGAATGTAAAAAATTCTTACAACACTACATGTTAGATATGAAACTATAATGGTCATTCAACTAGACAAAGAAAAATGGTAACTCACATCAATGCATCAAAGAATATAAGGCCTCTAGTCATTTGTCACTCATGTAACAAGGCTAGACACAACTCAAGGTTCTGCAGAACAAAAGTGCAAAGACAAGAAAACCCTAAAAAGAGAGAAGGATCAATTTTGGAAGAAGCAGAAGAAGTCATATTTGTGCAACTTACAGAAGATGTAAGTTTTATTTGGAAGGAAGAAAATAATGAAAATGTTGATCAAATAGCTGAGGATGCATCCACAATGGATGTACCTCCTATTTGTGGTTAAATGACCTTCATGCTCATAGGGGGAGAAAGACTAGTTCTAGACCCTTGCGCGGCTAGTATACTCACCCTTAGAGTATGCACCTTAGACTACAATCATTTGGAGACTATGTGATGTAGTATGCAAAAGAGCACTACCTAATTGTTAACAAAGATGAAGAATGAAATTTCTTGTCACATTCTGTATTTACGCGGAAAGCATCAATAGTGGAAAAGTTACTTTATAGCCATTAGAGTTTCATTATTCACACATTGCATTATAAGTTGAGCATTTGGAGAGCGGTGAAGATCAAATAATTGAGTGAAGAAGTGTTGTATTTGAATCAATCAAAAAAGAAGGAAAATAGATTGTTGTGAAGCCCTAGATTGACGTGATGTCTCATAAACCCTTGGAAACCATTCAAAAACATTTAATCAAGTAAGTCATGGCTACAACAAATGTATTTGATTTTGTTGAAAGAAAGAGATGTGTTTTTAAGAACCATCCATTTAAGTACACCCTAGATGACCTAGAAGGAGCATTTTCAAGAACCCCTATGGGTGTCATGCATGTAGAGGACATACGTGCTTACATCTATTATAAGAAAGAGCCAGTTGGTTTGGATAGGATTAGGTCACACCTAGAAACAATGATGAATCTAGACAAAACATTCACTGTTGAGTTCATGCACCTTGAGAATCATCCAATCATTGAATATTCTATTGCATATGAGTTTTATGAATCAGAGTGGATTAAGATTCTGTTAAGTAGGATTCATGATGAACTATTCTGGATAGGATAAGTCCCTATAAGAATAAACACTAATCTCATTCATGAGATGATAGGACTCTCAAAGTCAGGCCCCATTCTTCCAGTTGGCAAATATGTCAAGAAACTAGTAGAATAGACATGTAAATCCTACAGTGATAGGCATGACATGACCATTGAGCCGATTGAGGAGAAAGACATCAAATTGATGTTTATGATACCTGGGTATAGATTTCAACATACAAATAGGGTTAATAGTGTGTCCACAACCACTATTCTAGTAGCTATCAGATTGGTAATAGAGAATGGATAATTCAATTTGTGTGAGATCTTGCATGCAAAATTGATAGATAACATAAGGGAAATTAAGCATGATAAGAGTAATATTTTTAGATTTGGATTACTTATCATATATATTTACTTCCACATAGTCGGTAAAGTATCAGACTTGTATCTTGAAAAGAGTCTTCCTACTATGCCATAAATATCATTCAAGGCATCTATTGAAAGCACCTTGAAGGATTACATAGAGTTAGAACTCAAAACATTCAAGATAAAAATGCAAATGAGGTACGTGATTCTTGAAAGTATAGTTGAGAAGTAAAAAGATAGTATATGTTTCATGGTGGAGACAGACACCACTTGTATGGAAGCAGTGGAACCAAGGACCAAATGGATTCATCCACTTGGGTATGAAGTGGAGGAACACATTTTAGAGTCATATGCACAAGGCCTCCTAATAGTTCCAAAGGATTCCAATGAACCTAGATGGGGTACCTATGAAGAAAAGACAAGGGAAGTTGATGCAGTTCTTAACAGTGATGTGACCAAGATGAAAGCTTCCAAAATTACCTCAAAAATATTGAAGATTCATGGTGTGACACAAGTTGATCTGGATAAGGAAAGGGAAGCCAAGATTGCAATACAACTTGAGAGCACACCCACTGGTGAAGCCAAAGATGAGAAATCAGATGATCCTAAGAAAAAGGAGAGAAAAACTATAGAGAGCACCCTTGTGCCCTCAGATATAGTTGATGTAGAATCCACATCACCTCTTGAGTATAAAAAGATTCCAAAGAGGAAGAAGGAAACCAGTGCAAGCCATCCATCATCTAGGACAACCAAAAATCTCAGAAGGAACACTCAAGCACCTCCTGAGGTAGGTTTTAGACCTAGTCTTCAAGTCTTGAAAACTAGGATTGTTGATGAAGGAATACTTGATCAGATAAAGAGATTATATGATATGTATAATGAGATTGATAAGTTAGAGATCCATGGAATGATAATCAAGCATATGATTAAGTTCAAGAAGATAGTCTTGGAACTGAAGACAGTTATTCCACACAAAGTATGGGACATTCTAGAATTATTGAAGAGACGGGCTATTGAGGAAGACCTCAGAATAAGGGAAAATATTTTAGATGAAAGTCTTCCTATATGTTAATTAGAAGAGAAAACACTATTGTTAGATCTGGTGAAGCCACACCTAAGAACAAAATTGAGAACTCTACAAATAATGGATAAAGACTATGAGTTGGTAGAAAAAGAGACTGAGAAAGCATTTGAGAAAGTTTTCTTAAACATACACATGTATCCACCTAATGTACCCACAACTCAAGTACCCTCTAAGTAAGCCAAGGAGTCAAAGATTACAAATGCACCAGTAACAGGTCTGCAAGAATAAATACCCTCATTAACAGTGTCTACAGATGAAGTAAAGTCTACGTCCATGCCCAGAACACAAGATGACATAATAATGATTGATAATGTGGAGATATCAATGACGGACACTGAAAAAGACTTGGAAAAATTTGAGGAAGCCTTTGTGAGTACACAAGAGGTTGAAATACTATGCGGTGATAATTCACCTAAGCATCAAGAAGAAGTGTTGATTGAGTATCTAACAGGTAAAGAAGAGGAGAAAGAAGAAGAAGAGGAGAAAGAAAAAGAACCAACAAATAAACCCTCTATTGAAATGCTAATAAGGATAAAGGAAGAAGTGATGGACAACACACCTATAACTCCTACTCCATCAGCATCATTATTGTCAAGTTTGAACCCTGATACTACATTCTTGGATTCATGGGGAGAAGAAGACCTTATCAAGATCAGTGTCCTTGCAATGGAGAAGGCTAAGGAGAAACAAGTGATGAGAAACCCTCTATTTGTTGAATTAGTCAATATCCTAAATAGTCTACTACTAGAAGAGAACAAGGTGACAAAGGTACATTTTGTGGATGATGTTAGTATGATTCTGACAAGCTTCAAAGAAAAATTTTCTAGCTTGGAAGAATCAACAGCCAAAGAAGTAGAAGGAAAGTGTCTAAAGAAGAGGCTGAATGAACTAATAAGTAACTTCACACTTGACATCAGCTCTCTTAAGGATGGTCAAGGTTCACTGAAGGAGATTGTAGCTAAAGGAAGAAAAGTCATAGTTGATTGCATGAATCAAGACAAGCTGACTATAGACCTCTACAAGAAGATTCACGAAGCAAAAGAGATGATAGATAAAGCAAGGAAATCAGTGGAAGATCTCTCCATATATATAAACATATGCAATAATGTATACCAAGGAAAAGTGGAAAAATTAGAGAAGGCAGAGAAGGAAATGTCCAAAATAAGGGCAAGGCAAACACAACTAAAAAATGCTCTTGTACCCTCACTAGATATGCTAAATCAGAACATCAAGGAGATCGATGCCACTATAGTGACATAAGATCAAGGTCCAAGTACAGATTTGGAGAAGATGGAGAAATTAACATATGCATTGTGTGCCCATCTACAAACTATAAATGCACTGACAACATTTTGGCAGCAAGAGATCCACAACTTAAAGATAGCATATCCAGATGTACTCACATTGTAAGTACTTGTTGATACACTCTTTTTGAGCACCTTTGTTATTAATGTCAAAGGGGGATTATAGTATGTAGAAGAATATGGAGTGTGTATATTATGTTAAGGAGTATAGTATATAGTAAAAATGGAGATATAAGTTAGACTATATATCAGTAAGATTTTGTATAACGATACAATTAGTAACTTCACCATATTCCTTTGTTCCCATTAATGACAAAGGGGGATATTTTTGGCAAGTTTACTATACTTTTATATATGACTAAATATAGTGTTGTCATTATGGCAACAAAGTCATATGATTTTTTGGAGTCAGCGCACTTAATCACAAGATCATAATTTGGTTAAGTATAAAAGACTGGATAGTTAGTAGAGCACCAGGTGAACATAGCATCAATGCACGTGTGTATGACCAAGTTATGGTATGCACCCTTGAAGATAAGTTTGTTGATATGTAATCATGATAATTATAAGATCGCATGATCAGATGAGTCAGTATGATGAAGATACAGCTAGTTGAAAAGTCACAGTCAGTAAGCAGCAAAATTGATCAGGATTAAATTGGGAAAATATTGAAAATCTAATTTTTCCAAAATTTCATATGTTTTAGTAAATTGCAATTTTGAGGGTCTTCGATGCATTTCTGGACAAACATGCTGCCTAGTTCCATGATAGAATATTGATGTTTCTAAAATTTGGTTCAAGATTATTTTAATACCTTTCCAACGCATCAAACGGTTCGTAATTCGAAGCTAGGATGAGAAAGTTATGCCTTCTCCAAGTGGACCAAAATTTTATATTTAGTTTTTTTGATAATTTTTGATAGTTTTAATATTTTAATTGTAATAAACATTATGATGACTCTTCATTTCAATTCCAAGGGATTTGTGTGACCCTTGGGATCCATTCGACTTGTATAAACTCCAATTTTGAATAGAATGGAGATAGTTTTTGGTTTGCAATCTTGTTGTTCTCAATTTTCGCATTGAATTCTACAATACTGCAGGTATCACACCAGGTATTGTAATCTAGTTTTTTATAAATCAGATCAGTGGTATCAGAGTGGGAACGCTTGTTTATGCCAATTTACACAAGGTCTTCCTACCAAAGATTAGGATTGGATACACAAGATTTGTCAAAATACCCACCTTTGAGATGCACATGATCGAAGATGTCAGATGCTGATGTTAAGAAGTTGGTCGAGGAAGCTTTAAGTAAGAAATGAGAGGAGATGATGAGTCAATTTTCATGCCTCCTACAGAAGCAAAAACCCTCTAAATCTGAAACATCATTTCGTGGAAATACCCCTTTCAAAGTGCAGGTCAATTTTGACATCCCGAATTTTGAAGGAAAGGTCGATTCTGAAGCTGTTGATAACTGGTTATCAAAGTTGGATAGGTACTTTTCTGTAAATAATTTCTCAGATGCTGAAAAGATAACATTTTCTCTCCTCAAAGCTGAAACCCATGTGAAATTAGCATGGGAAACCAGAGTAGCAAATAAAGAACAAGAATCTGTTGATGAAGATGGTTTTATACTATCTCTTGATAAGAAGCCCACATGGGGAGAATTTGTGGAATACATAAAAGAAGCTTACCTCCCGGAGGATGTATATGAACAAAAATACATAGAATGGCAACTTTGACAAAAGAGGGATCAGTTTGTGCAAGATTACACCAATACATTCCATTCACTTTCAGCAAAACTCGGTATTAATGATTCAGAGAAGCATCGAATTTTGAAATATCAGAGTGGACTTCACAGGTATATTCAAACAAAGATGGAATTTTTAAATATTGAGACATTGGCAACTACCTATAAATATGCTACAAAAATTGAAGAAAAATCCAAGAAAAAAGGGAAGAGGGACTACTTTGCAAACAACAAGCCAAGGGTTGAAGGTGGCAATAAATTTGCAGGAAAATAGGTGACCAAGGAACTTCATTCAAATTCACCCAAGAACACATGGTGGTCTACTAAAAAGACAGATACAGGCATGTGGTGTGAGATGCATAAGTCCCCAACCCATAATACAAAGGATTATCAAAGTATTAAAAATTTGATGACAGAAATACGAGGAGAGGAAGCTGAACCTGAATCGTCACCAATAGATAATTCTGAGAAAGAGGAGAATGATTCCATCATAGAAGCAAACCCATATGCCATAGTTGGAACTACTAAAGTATTTCCCTATGAAGATGAAGAGAGACTTTTTCATTCATAGATGTGGGTTGATGGAAAGCCTCTGCATTTTATTGTTGACAGTGGGAGTCAAAAGAATTTATTCTCTAGGGAGACAGTCAAAAGATTAAATCTGAAAGTGACAAGACACCCACAACCATACTCTATGGGATGGGTAAATGAGGGACAAGATATTCAAATAAATCAACAATGTCATTTTCCATATTCAATCAAGCCTTTCAAGGATGAAGTGATATGTGATGTAGCACCATTGGATGTATGCGATGTCTTGCTAGGGCAGCCATACATGTATCAGAGGCATGGGGTGTATGAGTCCAGGCCACATAGTGTTACAATCAAGCTTGGTGGGAAGAGGTATCGAATACCAGAGGTATGTCCAACAAAAACTACTTCTTTAATTAGTGCTAAACAATATAAACGCTTGATTGCTCAAACTAGAGCTTTTGTTGTAGTCATGATCCACCCTGAACAAACAAAGTTAGTTGTTCTTAATACACATGCTAAGGTAACAGAGAATCAACAAAATCAGATGGATAAAATTTTGAAAGAATATCATAGTGTGTTTACACCACCAATGGGGGTACCAACACACTGTCAAGTCAAGCACTCTATTGATTTAATCCCATGCACACCGCTACCACATGAGCCAATATATAGGAGGTCAATTTTGGAAAATGATGAGATTAAGAGACAAATTCAGGAGTTGATTCAGAAAGGACACATTTGTCCAAGTGCTTCACCTTATGGAAGTCCAATTGTCCTTGCTAAAAAGAAAGATGGGACATGGAGGCTTTGTCTTGATTATAGAGCATTAAACAAAATCTCTGTTAAAAATAGATATCCAATCCCTCGAATTGATGATTTTTTGGACCAACTTAGGGGGGCTAAATTCTTTACAAAAGTTGACTTGAAGTATGGATACCACCAAGTACCAATTGATCTAGCAGATGTGTGGAAGACTGCATTTAAATCTAAGGAAGGTTTGTTTGAATGGTTGGTCATGCCTTTTGGCCTAACAAATTCCCTAGCCACATTTATGAGATTGATGAATGATGTGCTTAGACCATTCATTTATTCTTTTGTAGTTGTTTATTTGGATGACATACTCATCTTTAGCAGGACTTGGTCTGAGCATTTGCAGCATGTTGAACAAGTTCTTTCAACTCTGCAAAAACACAAACTTTATGCCAACATTGAGAAGTGTTCTTTTGGTATGCAGAGTATTCAATACTTAGGGTATATCATTGACACTGAGGGTGTTCATGTTGATTCAACAAAGATTCAAATAATCCAAGATTGGCCATCCCCTAAAAATTTCACAGAGCTTCGCAGCTTCTTGGGCTTAGCCAACTTCTATCATAGATTTGTGTTTGGTTTCTCACACATATCATGGCCTCTTAATCAATCACTAAGGGGTGGAGCACAAGCAAAATTTCAGTGGATAGAGGCAAAGCAACAAGCATTTGAGGAGTTAAAGAAAAGAATATGTTCAACACCAGTATTGGTCCTTCTAGATCTACACCAAGCATTTGAGATAGAAACAGATGCATCAGATTATGCTCTTGGTGCGGTACTCACACAACATGGGCATCCTGTTTCCTATCACAGTGAAACTTTTTCTAATACAGTATGTAGGTATCCCACCTATGATAAGGAGTTGTATGCCATTGTTCAGGCTTGCAAACAATGGAAACACTATATACTGGGAAAGGAAACTGTTATACATACAGACCATAAACCACTCCAATTCTTGCAAACACAAGGGAAGCTACGGAATGATAGACATCAATGGTGGTCAGCCTATTTACAACAATTTCACCTCAACATTCGTCATAAAAAAGGAAGTAGTAACAAAGTGGCAGATTTTTTGAGTAGGCCTCCAATTGTAGGTTTGACAATAGTGTTGGATTCGTGTGGTCATCAATCATCCACTTGGGAACAACTATATAGTACTGACCTTGATTTTGCTAACATCTATAGTAATTTGGTAGAAGGAAAATTTGTCTCTGATTTTCACTTGCAGGATGGGTTTCTTTGCCATAATGGTCACATATGTGTACCCACCGAAGAATAGAAGAAAATGATATGGGAAGCTCACTATAGTCGTGTTGCAGGACATTTTGGTATTGGTAAGACTACTACTATCCTTCAAAAGTATTTCTATTGGCCAAAAATGAAGCAGGATATCATTTCACATGTACAAGCTTGTGTAGCCTGTGCAATTGCAAAGCCAACAAACCATAAGTTGGGTCTATACTTACCATTACCTATTTCTGATAAGCCATGGTAATCTGTTTCAATGGATTTTATGTCTGGGCTTCCAACTACCAGGTGGGGGCATGATTGTGTATATGTTGTGGTAGATAGGTTTTCTAAAATGGCTATCATGGTGGCATGTAAAAAGATGATTTCTGCAAAAGATACTGCCAAGCTATTTTTTGAACATGTGTGGGTTCATTTTGGTTTTCCAAAAACCATTATTTCTTATAGGGATAGCAGGTTCATTAGCAAATTTTGGTCTGCACTATGGGCTAAAATGGACACGAAATTGACAAAGTCCACAACATTCCATCCCCAAACAGATGGGCAAACAAAAGTGGTGAATCGAATGATTATTCATATTTTATGGATGTATCATTCAAAACATCCTCACACATGGGATGAAAGCTTACCCTATGTGCAACACAACTACAACCGTGCAATCCATAGTACTACAGGGCACAGTCCATTTGAGGTTTCTCTTGGGTACCAGCCATTGGCAGCTATGGATGTAGCAATACCATCCCTACTCTCTAGTAGTCCATTGAATGGTGACAAGGAGGTAGATAAAGTAGAAAAATTCATTGATAACATTAGACACCTACAACAACAAGTTCATGAGATATTGGAGTAGAGTAATCATAAGTATAAGGAAAGACATGATAAACATAGAACTCCTCATCAGTTTCAGGTTGGTGACAAGGTATGGTTACATCTTCAGAAAGAGCACCTACATGGACCAAATAGTAAGCTTCATCCTCTTCGTTATGGACCATACACTATTGTGAAACAAGTTGGTGAGAATTCTTTTGAACTTAATTTTCCATCCTTTTTGGGACTGCATCCAGTTTTCAATGTGGAATTGTTGAGACCCTATTTTCCTCCTTTATTGGATATCTCCCAAGTTACTGAACACATTCAAGCTGCAGAGTTAAATCCCTCTACTACTGCTCCAGTCCAGTGTGACCATGTTACTGAAGCCATTTTAAAGACTTTGAGAAATCAGAACATTCCTTTGTATCGGGTGGTTCGAGCTGGTCAGCATTCTCATCAAGGCAAGTGGTTTACTAGGGAACAAATTGAAGAAAAATTTCCTCATCTATTGTAAAAGATTAGTGCAATGGGGCCCATTGACTCTTAAGGGGGGAGGAATGATCAGGATTAAATTGGGAAAATATTGAAAATCTAATTTTTCCAAAATTTCATATGTTTTAGTAAATTGCAATTTTGAGGGTCTTCGATGCATTTCTAGACAAACATGCTGCCCGATTCCATGATGGAACATCGTTGTTTCCAAAATTTGGTTCAAGATTATTTTAATACCTTTCCAACGCATCAAACGGTTCGTAATTCAGAGCTAGGATGAGAAAGTTATGCCTTCTCCAAGTGGACCAAAATTTTATATTTAGTTTTTTGATAATTTTTTATAGTTTTAATAGTTTAATTGTAATAAACATTATGATGACTCTTCTTTTCAATTCCAAGGGATTTGTGTGACCCTTGGGATCCATTCGACTTGTATAAACTCCAATTTTGAACAGAATGGAGATAGTTTTTGGTTTTCAATCTTGTTGTTCTCAATTTTCGTGTTGAATTCTACAATACTGCAGGTATCACACCAGGTATTGTAATCTAGTTTTTCATAAATCAGATAAAAAACAAAACAAAGTATAGGGCTGACTATTTGTATTTTGACTAGCACTTGTAATATTGTTTTGTAAAGACTATGCACCTATTGTATTTAGGTCATAGACATGTTAATATTATTATATGTAAACATTCTTGATCCAATTCAATTGGAAGCATTATATGTAATTAGTTATAGGTCGACTAGATGAAGATTTTTGTATGCGCATATAAATAAGACATATACCCTTTTAATTATGCATGCCATGCAAAATAGAACTGATAGGAGTAGAGAAGAAGTATGTGAAGAATAGTTAGAATGTTGTAGAGCTTTACAAGAGGTTAAAGCATTAGTGCACCGAAGTAACTAATCTGATAAGAAGTGTCACAACAACAATTCACCTTTTAGATATAGTGTGTATCTGAGATCTAGAAGGTTGTAGCTTTCACCACTTGAGCACTGAGCTCTAGGACAGTGTGTCCCCACCCCTAAGAGGGTTATTTGTAAAAGACTCCTAACAAGGTCTGACCAGGTTGACTAGGTCACTATACTAAAAGCATTGTAAAGAACAACTCCTAACAGGGTTGCAATATCTTCTAACAAGGATCATAAAAAACTAGTGCAGTTCTTAGTGGGTGTCAATTCCCACAGGGGTTTTTACCTATTTGGGTTTCCCCATAATCACATTTGGTGTTATGTGTTTTGGTTGTTCATCTTACTTGCATTGATATTCATTTCAGTACATAAGGAATTAAGTTAAGTTTCAAGAGTAAAAGAAAAGTATTAATTTATTAAACATTAATTCACCCCCCCTCTCAATGTTCCCATTCCTAACACTTCTAAGGTTTCTCAGGAATCTCTACTTGAATACAGATTCACAACTAGGGGAATAACATATTTTTCTTTGATTTCTTCTTCTGGTGTGATTTCAATGATCCTAAGTTTTCTAATAAATTGAATGTCTCTGATAAGAGCCTCCATCACGATTACAACACCACACATACCTCGACCTTATTTACTTGGACACTTGGGTGAGGTTGGAATTATCTCCTTTCATGTTGGTTGTGTGTAGAACATATGATGAAACATCTAGTTATCTTGGCAGCTTGTGCTTCGATACAGGTGTTATCTTACAACATCAATTTGGAAACCATGTTCAGGTCATCTCGATTCTTATGTCTCGATGCTTATGTTTTTTTCCTACATCTTATTTGATAGGTTCGTATTCATATGTTCATAGTTTCTCTGACACCGGTGAAGGTTGTACTAACCCTCAATGTCCCAAACACTCAAATTATGAAAATTAATGATCTACTGGCTCAATGACTTGACTATTGAAAAAGTCTTAGGCTTCATTCTCATTCTTAGTTTGCGTATCATTCTAGGGCTACATTTAGATTTGCATTTTTGGTTCCCTTGAGCTATGCTTTCTTTTCACTCATTCCTCTTTGATGAGGCATTTGAATGCAAACCCTTACTCTTTGGTCCTACTTTTTGGGCTCAAAATTGAAATTCCAAATCTTTTAATGTAGTTAATTGTTAACGCTATCACTTCTTGCTCATTTTAACCTTTCCTTTTAGGACTTCTGAGCTTGATCTTCATCCCTTGTATCTCATTTGTATTTCAATCCTAAGGGGGCATGACAAATAGAAAATATTTCTATCAATCAAATCTCATAATCTGTAAATCTAGTAATTGAACCAAATCTTAAATCGATCAAGTCAATCAAGAATAAAACATCATCTTGGGGCATCTCATCTTCATCACTTCATATCAAATTGAGACTCTCCACATCTCCTCTCTGAAAGAGTGTTCTCATCACTTTATATTGGTTCAATTAGATAGGCTTCTCTTTTGATCACTTGGGGCATATCAGGTTCATTAGGACCCATATCAATCTAGTATTGTCTCTTAGATGATTAGCAATCTCAATCTCCTTAGATAAATATTCAGTCTCATCATTTCATATTAGGCTAGATACTCTCATCTTTCTTATCAGTCTTTGTTCAATTAGGTTCGAAGTCTGATCTCTATAAGCTACCTTGACATCATCACTCTTTCACTCAACATATTCCTAGATCGCTCACACATTAGTCAAAGAGGGACAAATGTAATCACCTAAAATTGGTCTAATAGAACTTGAGCTCCACCTTTTGATCAAATCGGCTCTTTTCTAAGAATCATTACTTAGAGTAACCCTTAAAATCCCCTTTGCATAATTAAATAAAAAATATTATATCAACCTTACACCATGGTCTAATTTCTAGAGCTTTCATATTTATTTAATTTCTATAACCTTACTTTTAATATAAAGTTCCTACATTTTTATTAAAAAAACACATTCACATGTCTACATGCACTTAATCTTAATTAATTAGAAATTAAAAGGGATTTGTGCTTTCCAATTATATTTTGTCTTATTCGACCTAACATTTCCCTTTTGCCTCTTAATCATCACCACTCATCTCTACCTAACCTTGCATCTCCTTTTGCCTCTTCATCTCATCCACTCATTCATTTTCCTCTTAATATTCACCCTCCATTCTTGAGGCAATTCCTCTATAAGGAAGCTCTTCCTTGGCTCAAGGCTCCTAATCTAGAAATCTTGCATATCCTAATCCTTAATCTTGCATTCTAACTCTCTTGTTTTCTTAGAATAATCTTGCTAGTTTGAATTCCTAGCTTTATCTATCTCATTTCATTGCGTAGTTTCATTTTTAGCTTAATCTTGCATTTCTAATCTAGTTTCTTTCTTGTATTGCTTCAATAGAATAGCTCTTGCATTCTCATTCTAGATTACTAGTTTATTGCATATATTCTTAGCTTAATCTCTAATTCTAGCTTGTTAATCTTGCATCTTAGCTTCATTCTTGCACTTTAAATCTTCCATTTTGGAGTAGTCAAGTCACTAATCCTCTATGCCAATTTGATGAGCATCATCAGATGGATTAAACTTGCTTCAACTAGGAAGCTATGAGCCACTTCTTGAGATATCCTCTTCATGGATTCTCTCAAGTGTAATGGTTCATAGAAGTGTGTCACACTATTCATCACACACAATATGAATCCTTGATTGACTTTCATCATCTCTACTATATTCTTACTGACCTAAGAAAAATAAGGAACAAACCTTCTTAGAAAATTGACTTGAACGAAGAATGATTTCACTCCAATCTTACTTGAAGGAGGGCTGAGTTTTTGGATAGCTCTAACCCTTTCAAGATCTATGTAGATTCCTTCTTGAGATACGATATGGCCCAATAACCTCTCTTTAGTCACACAAAATACTAACTTCTTTGGATTCAAATAAATCACATGTTCTTGACACCTTCCCAAGGCCACCTCTGAATCATGTAATTAGTTTCTTCATCTCTTTGAGAATACTATAAGGTCATCCAGGTACAAAAATATGATCTTATTCTTAAAAAAATTGAATGATAAGTCCATTGCTTGTTGGAAAGTAGCACCCGTGTTGATTAGCCCAACATATATTCTATTGTAAGAAAATATGCCACATGGTGTGGTGAAAGTTGTTTTGTGTTGATTGATTTCACCAACTTCTATCTTATTATAGACCAAAAACCCATCCAGCATGGACATCATCTCTAAACCTACTGCCCTTTACAACATATGAGCCATTTTTTGTAAAGCATAATTATCTTTGATGGATGCTTGGCTCACAGATGATTTAATATTTCAACATCTTGTCAATTTCCTGAAAGAGAGCATCAAATACTTTGGGTTTATAATTTCTCTACTTCTAGTGGAAAGGAACAACATCGGATTAAAGGGGAATGTGGTGCTTGAATCGTTCTCCCATGAAAATTTTCAGATCATCATAGCACCATGCAGATACATCTTAATAATATGTAAGAATCTTCCTTAACTTCTCTTTTCCATAATTCATATAATATTTCCCAACATTTATTAGCTTCAGATTCTTTGCATCCTTGATATTCAAACTATCATACTAACCAGAGGTGTTTCCCATTTGTTCCCTCTTTCTTCTAATTTAAGCATCATGTCTATCATATAATTTTTCTAATAATATCATACATGAGGGGATCTTATTACCTTTTAGTTGCATGAATATTTTTTCAAGATCCTTTTCACTATCTTGAGAGAAATTGGTACAACGGTTCTCCTCCTTCAAAATATTGTTCAACAAACATCTCAACATTCTCCAAAAATTGTTGGAGTCGATGATCATCCATGAGGACTTTCTAGGACTCCACATTGTTGGGGACATTCAGTCTATGCACTAGCTCAACTATGTAGTTTTGGTCTCTAAATTCTAGGTGAGGTAGTAGGAGATATGATGATACTACCAAGGAATCAGCTCGGGAGTTTCATTCCCTAGGCACTGCTTCTATTGAAAATTCATCAATGCTCTCTATCTCATGCCATACCCCATTCTTGTAATTTTTTAATATATCATTTTTAATAAGGAAGAGACCTATGACCTATTTCACTATCAATTCTATATCCCCTTTTTTCTTCAATATTGTGACTTGTTTATCTTTATTTGTGGCAATTCCCAGTAACAAAGCTTCATATTCTGCAATATTGTTTATATTTTTATTTTTTAGTTTGTAGGAAAAATGAATGACATCTCCTTGAGGTAGAATTAGTACTACTCCTACAAGACCTAAAAGGAGCACAACTTCCATCAAATTTTAGGGTGCAGAATTGTGCTTTTGTTTCTTCATTATTAAGCCCTGAAGAGTCAAATTCAATAAACAACTTGTAATTGCCAAATTTCATTTATTCATACAAAAATTGTGCTTTTGAGTCATTAGATGTCAACATGGTGAATTTTGATTTTTTTCAATAGGTTCTAGCTTAAATTTCCTATTCCTAAAGGGTGTGATCGCATGAGACTAGTCTAATTTTATTTTTCCACCCATATCTTTGTAAAATCTCTTGCAAAATGACATACCATATCTATCTAGTATATCTACCACTAGGATGGAGAGTTTCAAAATTTTTATGTGTGTTTTGTAATTATTGCTCATGCATCTTTAATCTGGCCAATTATGGGGACCTATTTTGGATCCATTGAATAACATCTCTCATGCATCTTTAATCTAGCCAACTATGGGGACCTATTTTGCATCCATTGAATAACATCTCCCAAAGGTTTTTGTCAAGCACAAACTGAGAGCCTTAGCTATTGGTGCTAGAATTACATTGTTGGAGGCCCATGAGCCTATAATGTAATTTCTAAGATTATGTCCATTAATAAAGAGAGAAACATAAAAATATTGGGGCTTTTGGCATGGGGTAGTAGCTAACACATTAGCATCATGTTGGATTACTTCCAAAATGAGGGATTCATATGTTGGGGCTAGACTTGAGCATGTACTGACATTGGCATTTTTTAGGTTTACACTGTTCCACCAAATGTTGTAATTCAGAGGGATTTTAATTTAAGTACTCAAAGGGTGAAATTTTAATGTGATATTCCTTATAGAATCAGACAATACCAAAAAGGTTAGAATCTTTACCAAGAGAAGCCATAGAATTCAGAGGAGAAACTAATTGACCAAGCATTCTAGAGAATGAGGACGTAGAGGTACTATTTATTTGTAACATTAATACACCTTTCTATTTTCCATTCTGATTCCTTGTTAAGATAGCCATTTTAGAGCCATCGATGGTGGAAAAATAGTCACCTCTTCCCTTAGAATCCAATTCATACTCTAGCTAATAATATACAGAGTCACCATATATTTTGGAGTTTGTTTCTATTCTAGAGGTGTCTTCTATAGTTTCATTATTGGTGACTATTTGTATACATCTATCTATATTAGGGAAGGTCTCTTCACTTTGATCTTTTGTCATATAGAATGCACACATGTTTCCCTTTTCACAATTTGGAGGGGCTTCAATGACTAGTGGCTACTGAGTAGGTGGAAGATTCAATTGTATCTCCTCATTTTTTTTCTTCAAAGACTCCTAGTAAGGCTGATGAATTGAGGGATTGTCCTTCAGAAACTACGTCTTAAGAGCTATCATAAAAAAATTTAGTATTTGCAACATGGCTCCTATGGAGTTGTTACTATTACCACTAAGCTGCTAGCTTCTAACACCTTCCACTTGCAAATTGTCATGAAGTCATCTTCTAGTACAATAACAATAGTTTAAGTGTTTGCTAAAGTTGCTACTTATGACCTTCCTAAATGGAATTTTATATCAAGGTGCATGATGTTCAAGAAGAAATATTTCTAATTATCTACAGTAGGCCTTTTAGCAACCATAATTTGATTAACTACTTTTTTGAACTGGGCTACAAATTCCTACATGGGTATAGATATTTCCTTCTTAATATAGGTTAATTATGATAGAAAGGAGTACTCATTCTCTTCACTTTTAAATCTTTCTTCAAAATTTCTTCTCATTATATCCCAATTGGTAATAAAACCAAGAGCTAAGTGGTGGAGCCAATCTCCAACCCTATCAACTAGTGTTTCTACAAAAAAGAAAACCACCACATCTTCATGTTGTACCATAAGCACTCTAGAGGAAGTAAAGAAAGTCATCAGATGCTCATCAATAGACATATTTCCATCACCCATAAATTTATGGACATTCTTCTTGGACCCGTGAGGAAGATCATTATGAGCATCAAGATTAAGCAGTCCAATAATTGCTCCCCTAGGCACTAGTTGAGTCATTCTTCTCATTAATCAGAAAGAAAGATGATTCAAATGAGTTCTGGAGGGTACTGTAACACTGTGTAGATTTAGGACTTGGTATATGGGAGATGGAATGTTCTACTTCTTCGAAGTAGTAGGACGGATGCTTCTTCTCTGATGAATAGGCTTCACCAAAGAAAAAATACTTTACTAAGTGCTTCAAATACATGATCTACTTCTCTTTCTCTCATACTTCTTATATATCTTCGAGTATCTAGATTTGTCAAAAATTATTGACCTTTTTCTTGTTGAGGTCTATTCTCTTGACGTGGTGCTAAATTTTGAGCTTGTCTTTGTTGTTTTCTCTACAAAAAAAATGTACATTTTTTGCTAATTCTTCTTCTCTTTCCAAGACTAGACTCACTCATTTGTACTCTTCAATGCTTCTTTGTGATCTTTAGGCAAGAATATTCAATTGACTCATGATATCTTCCTGGTCATCTTGAAACCCTAGATTTGGTTGAAGAACAGGAAAGATGTTTTCATGAGGTAGCACCGATATTCCCTCATGTTTAAGAAACTAATCTTAAAATGACCATTCATTTCCCAAGTAGAATCACCAAAAAATTATTAGTTAACAAATTGGTCTTTAATAGTATTGACTCAAATCCTCATAAGAATTCTCAATTAATGAACAATTGAAAGAGCTTTCAATTAGCTCAATCTTTGAATTGACGGGTACAGATCCCTGAAATAGATATTCATGTTAGAAAGTAAAGTCCACCAAGACAACTGACAGGGGGGTTGAATTAGTTATCAAATAAAAACAACTTACAATACCATTCTCAGATTTCAAACATGTAACCAATATAAACAGAAACCATATAAAGATAAACATAGACAATAACACAAGATATGTTGACTAGGGAACCTCTTGATTAGAGAGTAAACCCCGGTGTTGATGGTACCCACAAAAGATGTACTAATATAAAAATTCCTTCTAAGAGGATGAACTCTTTTAGGAGCCTTATGAAATACATTTAGTACATATCAGTCCCTGTTAGGAGACTTTGAATCCTTGTTAAAAGATTGTAACCCTGTTAAGAGTTATGGAAGGCAGAAGGACCCACTGTCCAAACAGTTTCAAGGGCAAGATCGCTAAACTCACTGTCCACCTGATCTTTGTATTATCCAAATAGAATAATACCAACAATTACTGATCTTAGCAACTTATCTTCACTCCTTTGTTTGTGCCAAAAACCACACCAATTGCTTTACTAGATCTCAATACCAGATCTTCTTAATTTACATTTCCTCAATATTGTATGCACCCTAAAATGGTCGCCTAAACTTTGGGCCCCCATTTAGCAATTTATCAAATCCTTGAATCAATATTTTCAAATATCAAGAATATCAATTATATCAATTTCCTTGATCAAATCATAATCAATTCAATATTTCTTAAGGTTTGAGCCTTATTTAATTTAAAAGAGAAAAAAAATAAAAATCTTATTTAATTAAGAGAACATGCTCCCTTTTAATTAATTAAAAATCTCTTTTAATTAAATAATAAAATCACTTTATCCTAAGCTTTTATTTAATTAAAAGAAATTTCCTCCCCTTTTATTTAAATAAAAAATCCCCACTTTTCTTTTTATCCTATATTTCACAAATAAAGTATTATTCTTATTTTATAAAAAAAGAAAAAATATTTTTTATCTCATATGGACATAAAGTCAACTCTTATTTTCCTATTGGAGGATATTTGTGCACAAGGATCAAGCTTCCATTTTTCTCCACCGTTGATTAAGTCTTTTGCCTCTTAGTCTCAATGGTCCATTTTCATTTCATTCTCTATAAAAGAAGAGCTCTCTTCCTCATTTTCATATCTTAAGTTTTCATGCTAATGTTATGCTGTAGATTTTCTAGGTCATTTGGAGCTCTTTGAAGACATTCTACATCTGAGCTTTGAAAAATTGTTATTGCATTTCGTTGTAGTTGCATATTTCCTTTCTTAGTTGCATTGTCATGGCATATTAGCTTAGATTTTCTTTTATACAATAGATTAACTTGCATTGTCATATATATTTGCATTGCATTGCATCCATATTGATTTCATTAGAGATATTAGCATTGTTTCCCTTGTCTTTGATTGTGAATCTCTCATTGTGTGGTTGACTAGCAAGGTCATGAGTTTATAGCTCTAGCTGAGAGCAATTTTACAAATCTTGCAACTCCATGCATAGAGAGTTATGGATCGATTTGTGAGGCCTCATTCTTGAGTTTTCTTGCATGTAAGGATTCATAGAAGTGTGGTCACATTTTTACCATACATTTTTGGCACCCACCCTGGGGCAACCCACTTTTACATGCTGGTTTTGATTATTTTTGGAGCTAACCCTTGTGCAGATTTGTTTGGAGATGAAAAACCTTAGATTTAAAAGATTTGATCATATCTCCCAAAAGGCTTGGTGTTTTAGTCTGAAATTTGTTTTCCAAGTTGGAAACATATCAAAGAAGCTCCAAAAATTTTTTTAGAATTTTTAGAGGTGATTTGTATTTTTTATGATTTTTTCTTGATTTTTCACAAAAAATTAATTTTTGGCGCAAATCAGCATATTTTTTAGAAATTTTTACATTTCTAGAAAGGTCTTATAATTATACAAGGGGTCCATTCACTATGTTTTTAATTTAAAAATCATATCATAGCACATTTGGTCAATTTATAAAAACTGGTCTGTTTTGGTAAAATGCATCTCTAGAGCACAAATGAAGAGATTTTTTTGAAATTTTTACATTTTTGGAAAGCTCTCTATTTTTTGATAGAGGTCTCTTTTCTACATTTTGGGTTTAGGTTCTGAATTCATGTGGTAAAAATTAGATCTTGTTGACTAGGTCAAATGCAAAAAAAATAAAATTTTGTGATGGGTATGCACTTATTTTTCATTGTTCAATGCATGATATGAGTTATCATTTGGATTATTTACTGGTTATCATTGCTCCTAACAATTTATTTTCAGAGCTAACCCTAGGGTTTTCATAAGTTGGATATACATTGCATATCTTGTTTGCTTATTTTCTTGTCTTGTTCATTTGAAGGTGCTCTTGCTTTCATAGAAAATACTTAAAATAAAGCGTTGGACTTGAGGTACTTTGTTCCATCTCTACAACATTTAGATTTTGGGATTAAAATTGAACCTCTCATCTATTTGGCTTGAGTTTTTTACATGCTTTCATAGAACACATTTCAATTGATGCTCTTAATGAGAAATGGATGAACATAGATTTGCTTTCATACAAGTTTATGTAAGTGAATGCTTGTGTTTAAACCTTAAGTAATTCTTGGTTCCAATATCAAATATCTCATTGAGTGATTGAGGGCATGGATTCATTCCTTGTTTACATAAGGAGTTAAATGCACCACTTTGTAGACTCACTCTATGTTTACTAGGAAAGTTAAATATTCCATTGTTCAACTCTTTTTCATTTGCGAGTAGTATTGATTAGCAGTCTTAGATTACTTGTGATTGATCTAGATTGCTATCTTGGGTTATTGGACTTGCTAATCCACCAACCCCTCATTTCCACCCTATGGTTGCAAGATCAATGCCACATTAAAGGGGAGGGGTCTACAGGAAAGAAGCGTTAATTGCTCCACTAGGCAACCCTTTTGTACTTTTTGGAACTCACTTGTTTTCTAAAGTGTGGACTCACTTTGAGTTGATGTGAGGAGTTAAATGTTCCACTTTTGGGCTCACTTTGAGTTGATGTGAGGAGTTAAATGTTCCACTTTTGGACTCACACTAGTAAATTTGGCTTCTAATTTCGACCAAGAATTGGTCTCAATTTCGACCAAAATTAGTTGAATTTACGACTAACATTATCATCGGTCTTTTTTTGTCGAATTTTTGACATTTTTATAATCAGTCAAATTTTGACTAAAACAGAGGTCAAAAATTTGACTGAGTCCATGATTCAAAACTGTCATCATTTTTTTTATAATGGTCAAATTTTTGACCAATTGTCGAACAAATATCCACCTGATATTAATCAAAATTTCAACCGGTGGCAGCAAAAATTTCTACCAAATGTTGGTCAAAATTTTTGATGAAAACATCAAATGTTCAACCGGGATGCTATACGTTCGACGGATAAGATGGTTGAAATTTTTTTATTTTCGTCAAAATTTTGTTGGTCAAAATTTTCTTATTATGGTCAAAATTTCGACCATCCTTTGGTGGAGTTTTTTGGAGGCATTGGTCGAAATTTTGACCAATGTTATTTTTTAAAAAAAAAAAACAATGTTACCTACGTAAGGTGAATTTAGAGTTCTTTTCATTAACCTGTGATTCATGAGTAGCGGTTTACATAAACCCATCTCTCATGAGAATGAATGGAACAGTTACCACTCATTGGATCTAGGTGATGCTTATGGAGGTGAAGCAGCGAGACTTCCGGGGAGGTCATCCATCCCAGTACCACTCCAGCTCAAGCACGCTTAACTACGGAGTTTCCTCCATGGTTAAACCCACTCTGCTTGCATCCTCATTTGCAAAACCTTCACCAAGTGTTATGCCTTATGAACCATTCATTAGAAAGCCCCTTAAGCTCGTCAATTAATAAGTAGGAGATATTTTCCACAGCAAGTCAAATTGTGATATTATTATCAACATTCAAATGTGTAGTTTTTTGAGTCAAACTCATTGACCCGTGATTCATGAGTAGTGGTTCACACGAACCCATCTCTCATGAGAATGAATGCAACAGTTAGCACTCATTGGCTCTAGCTGATGCTCACAGAGGTGAAGCACCGGGACTTCCCGAGAGGTCACCCATCCCAGTACTACTCCAACTCGAGCACACTTAACTACAAAGTTTCCTCCGTGGTTAAACCCACTCTGCTTGCATTCTCATTTGCAAAACCTTCACCAAGTGATGTGCCTTATGAACCATCGATTAGAAATCCCCTTAAGCTCATCAACTCATTCATAAGGTGCAACACTTGGTGAAGGTTTTGCAAATGAGAATGCAAGCAGAGTGGGTTTAACCACGGAGGAAACTCCGTAGTTAAGTGCGCTCGAGTTGGTGTAGTACCGGAATGGGTGACCTCTCAGGAAGTCCCAGTGCTTCACCTCTATGAGCATTAGCTAGAGTCAATGAGTGCTAAGTGTTCCATTCATTCTCATGAGAGATGGGTTCGTGTGAACCACTACTCATGAATCACGGGTCAATGAGTTTGACTCAAAAAACTACATAGTTGAATGTTGATAGCAATATCACAATTTGACTTGCTATGGAAAATATCTCCTACTTATTAATTGACGAGCTTAAGGGGATTTCTAATGAATGGTTCATAAGGCATAACACTTGGTGAAGGTTTTGCAAATGAGGATGCAAGCAGAGTGGGTTTAACCAGGGAGGAAACTCCGTAGTTAAGCGTGCTCGAGCTGGAGTGGTACTGGGATGGATGACCTCCCGGGAAGTCTCAGTGCTTCACCTCCGTAAGCATCACCTAGAGCCAATGAGTGCTAACTATTCCATTCATTCTCGTGAGAGATCCATTTGATAAAGCTTGGTGAAAGAAATTCAAACATTTTGAAGCATCTATTAGATTCTGTCACCCAAATGGAAGATGGATTTCCCAATTCAGAAATTCAGAGTTCTTTTCATTAACCTGTGATTCATGAGTAGTGGTTTACATGAACCCATCTCTCATGAGAATGAATGGAACAGTTACCACTCATTGGCTCTAGGTGATGCTTACGGAGGTGAAGCACCGGGACTTCCCGGGAGGTCATCCATCCCAGTACCACTCCAGCTTGAGCACGCTTAACTACGGAGTTTCCTCCATGGTTAAACCCACTCTGCTTGCATCCTCATTTGCAAAACCTTCACCAAGTGTTATGCCTTATGAACCATTCATTAGAAATCCCCTTAAGCTCATCAATTAATAAGTAGGAGATATTTTTGACAGCAAGTCAAATTGTGATATTGCTATCAAGATTCAACTGTGTAGTTTTTTGAGTCAAACTCATTGACCCGTGATTCATGAGTAGTGGTTCACATGAACCCATCTCTCATGAGAATGAATGGAACACTTAGCACTCATTGGTTCTAGCTGATGCTCACAGAGGTGAAGCACCATGACTTCCTGAGAGGTCACCCATCCCAGTACTACTCCAACTCGAGTGCACTTAACTATGGAGTTTCCTCCGTGGTTAAACCCACTCTGCTTGCATTCTCATTTGCAAAACCTTCACCAAGTGTTGTGCCTTATGAACCATCAATTAGAAAGCCCCTTAAGCTCATCAACTGGTTCGTAAGGCAGAACACTTGGTGAAGGTTTTACAAATGAGAATGCAAGCAAAGTGGGTTTAAACAGGGAGGAAACTTCGTAGTTAAGTGGGCTCGAGTTGGTGTAGTACTGGAATGGGTGACCTCTTGGGAAGTCCCAGTGCTTCACCTCTGTGAGCATCAGCTAGAGCCAATGAGTGCTAACTGTTCCATTCATTCTCATGAGAGATGGGTTCGTGTGAACCACTACTCATGAATCACGGGTCAATGAGTTTGACTCAAAAAACTACACAGTTGAATCTTGATAGCAATATCACAATTTGACTTGCTGTGGAAAATATCTCCTACTTATTAATTGACAAGCTTAAGGGGCTTTCTAATGAATGGTTCATAAGGCATAACACTTAGTGAAGGTTTTTCAAATGAGGGTGCAAGTAGAGTGGGTTTAACCATGGAGGAAACTCCATAGTTAAGTGTGCTCGAGCTGGAGTGGTACTGGGATGGATGACCTCCTAGGAAGTCTCGGTGCTTCACCTCTGTAAGCATCACCTAGAGCCAATGAGTGCTAATTGTTCCATTCATTCTCGTGAGAGATCCATTTGATAAAGCTTGGTGAAATAACTTCAAACATTTTGAAGCATCTATTGGATTATGTCACCCAAAAGGAAGATGGATTTCCCAATTTAGAAATTCCCAGCCACTATCTTTAATAAATTTATCTGGATCATCTGAAATGGTCTTCAAAATTGGCCACCAGTTCAAGTTCATTCTGCTTTCATAATACTTTATATCCATTGAGTTTAGCCATTCTTTGATGCCATCAAGAGAAGATTGAGGAATAACATCAATGTGGAGTACATCCCGCTTGAAGTCTTTGAAAACAATAGCCATATCAAATGCCTTTTTCCCAAGTCCTACTCTCTCAAGTTTAACTATCTCAATCTCACTAATGGTTATTACTAAGAAAGGCAATTCCACCAACTCTACCAAACAGTTTATGGTAGGAACAATAAAAGAAGAGGCTTTGAAAGGAACTCCATGAAAACCTATCTCTCTAAATGGTATATCAAACTCTAGTTCAAAATCTTTTAGATGAGGCTACTCCCATAGCTCTGTTACTCGTTTCACAAACCCTTCAAACTCTCCATTGATTTGATTTTTCCTATCCCTCTCTTGCTACTCTTCCTCAATTTCATCAGGATCATACATGGACCTTCTTGCCCCTCCTAAAGTTTGGAACACGTCCATTACTTCCACATAAAATTGGACATCCTTAGTCTTCTTAGTTCCCACCATAATATGGTTATGTAAATGAAAATGAAGCAAAGTAATCATCTCCTTCTCTGCTGGCTGGAAGAATGCGTGTTTAATATTTTGATACATGATATCAGCTCTCTCTTCTTCTCTCATGGTTGAATACATAAATCCATTATAGTGGGCCTCTAGAGTTCTAGTCATCTTTCTTCCTCTTCCACCAAATGTCGGCCCGATCCACAAGTCTGTCAACCTAATTGGCTTTGTTTTTGAAAGCTGAAGTTTCTTCTGAGTCACCAGTGTAGGTCTCTCTGCCTTTTCAGACTCTGTCATAGCTACAGACCGTCTGTGGGATTTGATCATTTGTACCACTTGGTTGATGATGCTGGGGCATCCAGCAGGGCACCTGAGCCCAGGAGTGGAATGACATTTAGAGATGTTTAATTGCAATGTTAGATTCAATATTCAAAGCAAAATTCATAATCAAGTCTAAAGGTCATTGTAATGTAATAAGGAATAATTCAGTATGTAAGCAAGATATGGACGTACAAAAAAAACCAGTGAGTTGTTTAACAAATCCCCAAAAGAAATCGATATCAAGAATGTAGTGAAAAAGATGTGAGTAGAATGGAAAAAGATGTGAGATGCATGAACATCAAAGATTAATATGGCTAGAAGATAGAAGCAATGAACTATTCATGGGTTCCAAGCACTTAAAAAATGTGGAGTTCAGTCAGCCTGTAGTAGCAAGCTAAAAAAATTCTTTCAAGTCATTGATTCAGTTTGCCATGTTTATTGACCTCAAATTTGGTCTTTTCATTAACCTATGATTCATGAGTAGTGGTTTACATGAACCCATCTCTCATGAGAATGAATGGAATAGTTAGCACTCATTGGCTCTAGGTGATGCTTACAGAGGTGAAGCACCGAGACTTCCTGGGAGGTCATCCATCCCAGTACCACTCCAGCTCGAGCACGCTTAACTACGGAGTTTCCTCCATTGTTAAACCCACTCTGCTTGCATCCTCATTTGCAAAACCTTCACCAAGTGTTATGCCTTATGAACCATTCATTAGAAAGCCCCTTAAGCTCGTCAATTAATAAGTAGGAGATATTTTCCACAGCAAGTCAAATTGTGATATTGCTATCAACATTCAAATGTGTAGTTTTTTGAGTCAAACTCATTGACCTGTGATTCATGAGTAGTGGTTCACATGAACCCATCTCTCATGAGAATGAATGGAACACTTAGCACTCATTGGTTCTAGCTGATGCTCACAAAGGTGAAGCACCGGGACTTCCCGAGAGGTCACCCATCCCAGTACTACTCCAACTCGAGTGCACTTAACTACGAAGTTTCCTCCATGGTTAAACCCACTCTACTTGCATTCTCATTTGCAAAACCTTCACCAAGTGTTGTGCCTTATGAACCATCAATTAGAAAGCCCCTTAAGCTCATCAACTGGTTCGTAAGGCGCAACACTTGGTGAAGGTTTTGCAAATGAGAATGCAAGCAGAGTGGGTTTAACTAGGGAGGAAACTCCGTAGTTAAGTGTGCTCGAGTTGGAGTAGTACTGGAATGGGTGACCTCTCAGGAAGTCCCAGTGCTTCACCTCTATGAGCATCACCTAGAGGCAATGAGTGCTAAGTGTTCCATTCATTCTCATGAGAGATGGGTTTGTGTGAACCAAAGTATCAAAACCCGCAGTGAGTCAGGCGAGTTATCCTGACTCACGGGTCAAGCCATGGCTCCCGAGTTTTGGTGACCCAGCTGAGTCACGGGCCAAGTTATGGGCCATGACCCACGTGACTCGCCGAGTCAGTGGGTCATGGCCATAACTCGCTGGTCCGTGCCTCATGACCTACGCCGCGGCAAGCCTGAGCCATAGACTTGTCAAAAATAGTGATATACATGTTGTTGAAGGATGAGAAAAATTGTGACAATCACTTAGAACAAGACAATAATCTGATGTTTCAAGAAGGAAGACTGTGCCAATGATGCAGTCATAATAACAATGATATGAGCAATAATCCACGAATCAGAGCAGCAAACAAAAGGATGTAGAAGACAGTATGCTGGAGGATAGTGGATTTCATTTTTATGACAATGATCAGAAATGGAGAAATGCAGAAGAATATCGGTGAAAATCATGACTGTTATGAGAGGACATGATAATTAATAAATAGTCACATCAATGTCTAAGGACATTGATCATCTTCATGAATCTCTAATGACAGTAGGCTTCATGAATTTCTGATGATAGTAGTCTTCAGTGAGTGTTCAAGGACAGTGTTCAAAGAAAGAAGACAACAAATAGAAGAATGAATCCTAAAGCAGTCATTAGTCATGAAAAGTCACTGATAAAAGATGATTAAAAGCAGTGTTTTGCAATGTGATAGTAGTGAAAAGAAAATCAATCAGAGCAGTGATGTATAGCAGTGATTACATGATGAGACAATGACATATACTATTAGAAACAGTGACATTCACTGTTAGAGAAGTCACAATAATGATCAAAATAGTAAGTAAATGATAGGTCATGAAGAGCAATCTAAGGAATGTCAAAAAAGTTAGCCAATGAATAAATAAGAAGAATCATAAAGAAATGAGAACAGCTGACAATGTATCACAAGAATATCAGTTAGAACAGCCATGATTCATCAATGAGCATTCATGAGTTGTTAAAGGGAACAGTAGGACAAACGCCTTGGGACAATGAAGATTGAAATGCTAAGAATCAATGATCCACAAGATTCAAATTGGAGAGATGGAATGAAGATAGTGAATGTAATGGAAAAAACAGTGATCAAATTGCCTTGGTTATTGATTGAATCTACACATTTGAATATCTATATATATTGAACTAGCAAATAAGAAAAGACGTGACTGTTCACATTAGAAATGACATGTTAGTTCATAATGAAGTGATGTGACTATTCATAACAATTACCATTCGTTCCCTTCATTATCGATTATACTTTGTTCTCTTAACCATATCCTTTAAATGTTATTTGACCTTTAGATGTGATGTGATGTGTTTTTAAGCTTTATTCAATAATGGGTGCCTGAAACAAGTTTTAAATTTTAAGAAATCTCTATTTATTTTTTTTGTCGAGTCATAGCTGAGTCGTTGCCGAGTCATCGGTGAGTCACGGGTCAAGTCGGCCTTGCTGAGTCTGAGTTTTGATTCTTTGGTGTGAACCACTACTCATGAATCATAGGTCAATGAGTTTGACTCAAAAAACTACACAGTTGAATCTTGATAGCAATATCACAATTTGACTTGCTGTGGAAAATATCTCCTACTTATTAATTGATGAGCTTAAGGGGCTTTCTAATGAATGGTTCATAAGGCATAACACTTGGTGAAGGTTTTGCAAATGAGGATGCAAGCAGAGTGGGTTTAACCATGGAGGAAACTCCGTAGTTAAGCGTGCTCAAGCTGGAGTGGTACTGGGATGGATGACCTTCCGGGAAGTCCCGGTGCTTCACCTCCGTAAGCATCACCTAGAGGCAATGAGTGGTAACTGTTCCATTCATTCTCATGAGAGATGGGTTCATGTAAACCACTACTCATGAATCACAGGTTAATGAAAAGAACTCTGAATTTATGAATTGGGAAATCCATCTTCCATTTGGGTGACAGAATCCAATAGATGCTTCAAAATGTTTGAAGTTCTTTCACCAAGCTTTATCAAATGGATCTCTCACGAGAATGAATGGAACAGTTAGCACTCATTGGCTCTAGGTGATGCTTACGGAGGTGAAGCACCGGGACTTCCCGGGAGGTCATCCATCCCAGTACCACTCCAGCTCGAGCACGCTTAACTATGAAGTTTCCTCCATGGTTAAACCCACTCTTCTTGCACCCTCATTTGCAAAACCTTCACCAAGTGTTATGCCTTATGAACCATTCATTAGAAAGCCCCTTAAGCTCATCAATTAATAAGTAGGAGATATTTTCCATAGCAAGTCAAATTGTGATATTGCTATCAAGATTCAACTATGTAGTTTTTTGAGTCAAACTCATTGACCTGTGATTCATGAGTAGTGGTTCACACGAACCCATCTCTCATGAGAATGAATGGAACAGTTAGCACTCATTGGCTCTAGCTGATGCTCACAGAGGTGAAGCACCGGGACTTCCTGAGAGGTCACCCATTCCCGTACTACACCAACTCAAGCGCACTTAACTATAGAGTTTCCTCCCTGGTTAAACCCACTCTACTTGCATTCTCATTTGCAAAACCTTCACCAAGTGTTGTGCCTTATGAACCATCGATTAGAAAGCCCCTTAAGCTCATCAACTGGTTCGTAAGGCACAACACTTGGTGAAGGTTTTGCAAATGAGGATGCAAGCAGAGTGGGTTTAACCAGGGAGGAAACTCTGTAGTTAAGTGTGCTCGAGTTGGACTAGTATAGGGATGGATGACCTCCCAGGAAGTCCTGGTGCTTCACCTCCGTAAGAATCACCTAGAGCCAATGAGTGCTAACTGTTCCATTCATTCTTGTGAGAGATCCATTTGATAAAGCTTGGTGAAAGAACTTCAAACATTTTGAAGCATCTATTGGATTCTGTCACCCAAATGGAAGATGGATTTCCCAATTCAGAAATTCCCAGCCACCATCTTCAATAAATTTTTTTGGATCATCTGTAATGGTCTTCAAAATTTGCCGCCAGTTCAAGTTCATTCTGCTTTCATAATACTTTATATCCATTGAGTTTAGCCATTCTTTGATGCCATCAAGAGAAGATTGAGGAATAACATCAATGCAGAGTACAACCCGCTTGAAGTCTTTGAAAACAATAGCCATATCAAATGCCTTTTGCCCAAGTCCTACTCTCTCAAGGTTAACTATCTCAATCTCACTAATGGTTATTACTAAGAAAGGCAATTGCACCAACTCTACGAAACAATTTACGGTAGGAACAATAAAAGCAGAGGCTTTGAAAGGAACTCCATGAAAACCTAGCTCTCTAAATGGTATATCAAACTCCAGTTCAAAATCTTTTAGATGAGGCTGCTCCCATAGCTCTGTTACTCGTTTAACAAACCCTTCAAAATCTCCATTGATTTTATTTTTCATGTGCCTCTCTTGCTGCTCTTCCTCAATTTCATGGGGATCATACATGGACCTTCTTGCCCCTCCTAAAGTTTGGACCACATCCATTACTTCCACATAAAACTGGACATCCTTAGTCTTCTTAGTTCCCACCATAATATGGTTATGCAAATGAAAATGAAGCAAAGTAATCATCTCCTTCTCTACTAGCTAGAAGAATGCATGTTTAATATTTTGATACATGATATCAGCTCTCTCTTCTGCTCTCATGGTTGAATATAGAAATCCATTATAGTGGGCCTCCAGAGTTCTAGTCATCTTTCTTCCTCTTCCACCAAATGCTGGCCCGATCCATAAGTCTGCCAACCTAATTGGCTTTGTTTTTGAAAGCTGAAGTTTCTTCTGAGTCACCAGTGTAGGTCTCTCTACCTTTTCAGACTCTGTCATAGCTACAGACCGTCTGTGGGATTTGATCATTTGTACCACTTGGTTGATGATGCAGGGGCATCCAGCAGGGCACCTGAGCCCAGGAGTGGAATGGCATTCAGAGATGTTCAATTGCAATGTTAGACTCAATATTCAAAGCAAAATTCATAATCAAGTCTAAAGGTCATTGTAATGTAATAAGGAATAATGCTATAAAAGCAATGTAATAAGTGAAAATCCCATGTAATGAGTCAAAATGTCATGTAATGGTCATATAGGGTTAAGGTCTAAGTGGTTTTAGATTTATAGGCATTAAATGGGTCCGTGACAAAGAATAGTCTCAATGACAGAGACAGAGGATCAGTCTTAAAAAAAGGAGCATTGATTGAGGATACATTACCTTGAGATTGAGATCTTCAAAAGGTTGCAGTCAAATGGAAGATTACAGTCTCAAAGGAATATAGGAGAAATGTTTGGAGACAAAACAGTGAGAGAGGCTTTACTCAAAAAATGCATCCAAGAAGGTGAGTACCTGGAAGATGGTTTGCTTCAAGGAAGTTAGAATTCCATTTCCTCAGTTTGATTGTTACAGTAGAGGATAGAGAGCAGCTGTTACAGGGTTCTTTGCTCTTGAGTAATTTGAACCTCAAAGGCAGAGCTCTTCTCATCTCTTTAACATTACAAGTGGCTATTTAAAGAAGATTTCTAGGTTTGGATGGTCCATAGTAAAATTTCTGAAAGAGTGTATCGAGTCTTCCCACATAATGTTTTAAGCTTGATGGGAACATAGGCAAAAAAAAAGTTTCTAATTAGATTTTAACAAAATTTTAGCCCTTCCATTATATTCATATTATTTAACATCTTCATAATCACCACTTTAGCTTGCAAGGTGATTCATCAAATTAAAAACAAAGCCTCCATGGCTTCTTACAACCTTTGAGTATTGTAAACTATAAGTAATATTCAGTAGAGAAATATAGCGAGGTAAGTGAGGACATTCTTCATTATAAGAATGAAATGATAGACAAGGGTAACTCTCAGGTTTAGTCTTTAACCATGCAAACTGTAATTGTAGAGACCGGCCTGGTTATTACCATTGACATTCAATTATCTATTGAGCTTATGAGCTTGGAGAAGAGAACTACAAACTGCAACACCCTCACCAACTGTAAGAAACAACCAATTTGGTCACAGAATTTCAGTGAACTTTTCCTTTTGAAGATTCTCCATGAGATCTGACCCAGGGTTGCTCAATGCAAGCTAAAGATCATGTATACTCCTTGTTAGTATAATTCACATTGTTTACAATACAAAATAGATTTTTGTTAAATTTTGTTATAACATAAAGATAGTCACACTTATTTAAAACTTGTAAGCTTGGTGAGCACTTGGATTTTTATTGATTTATATGTAGGTTCTAGGCCAGTAATGAAACAGTACGCAATTTAAAAAGGTCAAAGTTTAGAGTTTACTGTTTAAACCAAAATTCTATGAAGTGTTGATATAGTTGACATGTTTTATACAGAGTACATACTGCTAAACATGTTTAAACAACGCATTCTAAGCTTTCATTTCTTTGGTTGATTTATTAGGAATGCTTTTACTTAATTCAATAAGACCCACTTATTAAATTTATTAGGAATGCTATTACTTAATTCAATAATACCCACTTATTAAATGATTTTAGATGAATGACATAAACAAATCAAAACTTAAAATAAATTGTTTAAACCAAAATAATATTTTGTTCAAACCAAAATTATGATAATAGTTACCTGAAGGCCTTTCCGTTCAATTATTCTCTTGAGCTCTTTGAGCATTTTGATTCCACTGGTGTCAATAGTGGTTACAGCTGCATAAGTGAAAAAAGAGAATGAAAAGCAGCACCAAAGTACAATACAAACCAAACCTGTTGGAGTTTGACCATATACAGCTGTATATCTAAATCCCAGAATAAAGGAAACAGGAATGGTTGTATATGATAAAATTAGGGTGCATTTATTCCATTTTATTTTGCTCCATAGTTTTGTTACTAGAAAACCAATTACAAGTGAAGGGAAATCCTTTTACAAAAAAGAAATGATGCATCAAATATGTAAGCTTTCAGAACTTATGGCCCATATCTATAATAACATACTACAAAGTGTCTTCCTTCAGCTTGGCAAGATGCTCCTCTTCATCCATTATCCATCTCATTATCCTGCGTACATTGTAAACTTTATTAAGGTCCCCAATAAACAATCCATGTAATGAAGACTGTGGATTAGAGATGTGTCAAAGCAGAAGAGCTCAGAAGAGAAGGGTTATGGTGAATGGGTGCTCATGACATTGCTATTGCTTGGATTACTCAAAACATCAAATAACAAATGATATATAAAGTTATAAACTATTAAGGGGAGGGAGAACAGTAGTCGTATGGACTATCTTCTTCAATATCAAATACCATCATGCAATTCATTAAAATATTATTCTTAACATAATATATTCTAAAAATGACATTTTTGAAATTCTACCAAAACTTAATCTAAAAATGACTACTATTCAAAAGATGAGTTATTCGAAAGATGGGTTATTTGAAAGACGGGTTATAAATAATTGAATCAAGCATGACTACATTCAGGAAGCTGCATGACTAAATTAAGGAAGCTGACCCTACACATAGGACATTCATTATGTCTATTGAAAAATAAGCTTTTAAAATAAGCATAGACAAATCACCTTTCTCTTAAGTAGCTTGAATTGGAAAAATAGATTCAAGCTACAATGCTTTGAATTCAATAAAAACTTAATTAGAATTAAATAATATTTTGTAGCTTAGCAATTTAGGAGTGCTGGAGTGATTACCAGTTGTGATGTAGCAAGATGTGCATGAACCTTCAATGTTCATCGTGTCAATGGCAATCATCTCTTTATTGCCATCAATATTGTAGTTCTTGAACAGTGCAAAAGTTCTGCCAACTGCTATTCCTTCTTGTACGGGAATAATTCAAATCAACTAGAGGTAATAAATTACTAGCCAATGAACATAATTATAAATCTTTGATGAGCTGATCTTTTAAAAAAATTTCTTGCAAATTCCACCTTTTAAGGAAAAACACAAAATTGTTAGATATAGCCACTAAAAGAAAAGACCAGAATGAAAGGAAAAATACTGTACCAATTAATGATATGAAAAAAAAATAACTTAGTTCACTTATGATGTTCCACCTTTTACGTATGGTGGGCCTGAATATATGCAATGTTAGGTCATAAAGTTTCTTATAAAACATATCATTTCCTGCAAAAAATGTCATGGGATAATCAATCCAAAACTTGTTATGAATAGGTAAATGCATATTACAATATAAAAAATAATTATTTAAAGTACCTGGAATCTGAGGACATTTTATAGGCATTGATTCATTATTGTCAATCAATAATGACGTCTGTGTCGCACCCATGCTAGTAACACGGGTAGATCCAATAAATGGTGGTGAATTATCACCAATACATGCAGATTGATCAATATCTAGTGTACCAAGCGGTGCCACCGGAGTATCTCCTGCTCCAAAAAAATAATCCACTATGTGATGCACCCAAGATTAAAGTACACCAGATACTGATCAATCTACATGCATTGGTAATACCCACTTGATGTCGCCTTTGGTCTCATCATCATAAGAACATGACCCCCCATTAGCAAGGAAATATTGCATGCGTTTGTCAAATTTTTTTCTAATCTTTTGCCACATCAACCTGCACTGAGTGGTCAACAACAAGATCCATAGGTACCTGCAATCATAAAGTTGATAAATACCAATAGTTGGCGTAAAGAAGAAAAATACCATAAACAATAGCATTTCAAAAATGACTAAGAAATATATATCTGATCTAGAATTTAAAGTAATAAAGACAGAAAGAGCAGAGATAAAGCAATCGTGATTAAATAGTAATCTTCAAAAACCTATGTTGTTAATCTTTCCATCATAAAATGTATTAGGATTTATTAAAGAATATAAACACACAAAAAAATTGACAAGAAAATAATGTAGCACATAGACTTAGAGTCCCTAAATCTTCAACAAAATATGGAATGCAAAGCCAACACAATGAATTTCCATTTCTCAAGCATAAGAAATTCAAGCTTATTTCTCATGGAACAGCACAAGACAGAAACAAAGATGTATAGGAAAACACACTGTGGTATCAATGTACTAATCTACCCCATAGGCACAAAAGAGACATACTAAAATACACCCATAGTTCAATTATTAAGTGTTATTTTTATCTTTTCAAATATTTGAAAAATGTATGGCTATCAAATAAAAAGCTTTGTGCTCAATAAATAAAAGGTAAGGTTTTGAACATGTAGATCCACTTGTTATCTGAGGTTCGAATACATCGTAAACTCAAGCGAATTAAACTGGAACTCCTGGAGGGGAATTGGATTTCCATTTTAGCACAAAATAGAAACATGATGAGAAATGATGAAAATGTTTTATTTTTCACTAAGCATAAGATATAGAAACTACTACAATATAAAAAATAATTATTTAAAGTACCTGGAATCTGAGGACATTTTATAGGCATTGATTCATTATTGTCAATCAATAATGACGTCTGCGTCGCACCCATGCTAGTAACACGGGTAGATCCAAGAAATGGTGGTGAGTTTTCACCAATACATGCAGATTGATCGGTAGCAGGTGTACCAAGTGGTGCCACCGGGGTATCTCCTGCTCCAAAAAAATAATCCACTATGTGATGCACCCAAAATTAAAGTACAAATTATGAAATCATAATTAGCACAAAACCAAATATAGTAAAACAATGATTTACCAGATGCCATAGCCCTTGAAGGCGTTGATGTTTGCATGGCCCTTGTGGCCGACATTGCACTCGACAATCTTCTATGGCCAACCTGGCTAGTAGGAGTCTCCTGCAATTGAGGACCTGAACAATACATTGTTAGCAAAGACATTTTCAAATAATAAAAGTAAGAGTTAACTTGAAAAGTTTTTGAATGTTCCAAAGAAAAAATTTCTTGTAACTTGTCAACTAAAGGATTATTTTACCTAAGGCAGCCGGAGGTCTACTAGTACCGGTCTCATCTGCACATTGTCCTTGACCAGGTACTAGAGATTCCATAAAATCCTACAACAAGAACACATATTACATATATTTTACTTCACAACATAAAAGAGTATAAAATATTAACCTTTATTGAAATTTTGTTATAACTAAAGATTCATTACTGCTTACTTGATACCGATGTCCGAGTGCTTTCAATTCAGTTAGCCTCCTGAGCATCTCCTCACTTGGATTTCTTTCATACAAAATGTTAATTATATCTTTATTGATTTGTTTCATTTTTTTCTTTACCATGATTATAACATTAGGCAAATCTGCAAAAAGATCATCATCATCAGGGGTAGCTATTGCCTCTACTGTCGAGGGTGCTTTTCCCTTATCCTGAACATCAAATTGTGATAGGAATATCAGTAAAACTATCATAAAAACTCCAAAACCATAAATAAAATAATGTAATAATATAACATTTTTCAACTATCTAATTTGTACAATTTTAATAAGGTTTACCTTTGCTGAAGAACAAGTGGGAGGAGCATCCTCGTGGCCTCTATCATGTGCGGGATCCATATCATCCTGTGATAAAGATTAAATATAAAAACTTTAGCGAACTAAAAGCAATAGACTTAGCCAAAAAAAACTTATTAATAAAATAGTATATAGTACTTACCACCCTCATGATAGTAACTTTTTTTGTATCTATGCGATTTAAATGATAATCTATTAGCAGTTCTTCCCCTGCACTTATTGATTTTATTGCACATACAAAAACTTGATTCCCCTCGCGCGCCTCAAATATGCAATTGGGTTGCTTATTAGTTGATGAAGGTCACGTACTATTTATAAAACCCAAAATATTACCTATTGCTTTTGGTCTCCCATCAATGTACATTGCAAATCTTTTACTTTGATCATTTTCTTTCCTTTGTATATAATTAGCTGATAGTGCATACCTACGCATACTTTTTTTATATTGAACAATCTGCATCCAATCATTGTAATTGTAACACGGACTGACATACTCAAACAATTCAACAACTCTATTGTAATATACCTTTATCCCATCCATGGAAAATAGGCCCAAACCATGTAATGAGGATGGAGCAATGCGATATATCCTCTCATTAACACAAAAATCAGTATTAATTGGAGGTAGCTCATTGGGTACCCATTCTTTCTCAATGTGTGTGTACCGAAAGGGCACCTTGATGTCACCTTTGGTCTCATCATCATAAGAACATGACCCCCCATTAGCAAGGAAATATTGCATGCGTTTGTCAAATTTTTTTCTAATCTTTTGACCTCTAGTTGATCTCCCTGTTTTAGCCGTACTACATGTAGAACTTTCATCTAGCATTCCCTCATTTCCCTCATTCGATGTAGATAGATCTGACAAATACCTATTTGGTGGGTGCTGCAATCCATCAAATGAGATATTGCCACGTCAATATATATAGAATAATCAAGTCGTGACTCATACGTACAGTTCTTCTTTGTCTATACATGAGAGATATAAAATGTAGTAGGTTGAAAGTGATTATATATTATATTTCTATACGGTTCTTTGTCTATATATACATTATATGATTATATAATATGTCTATTTATAACATACGTGCTCAGTGATAAACAAGAAGAATATAAGAAAATTATGTCTATTTATTGACTTATACCTGCCGATCCATGTCACTGTGCACAATCCACGCCAAAGGGGTCAAATTTACTGCATATGTTAATCATTTATCTTAAGTTAGCTAAATATTACATGATACGTATGCTACAAATAACTTAGAAGATAACATGAACAATATGCAACATCGTAAACATGAACAAATTTACCTTATGTGTGGAATGCAAGATCGTCAACAGAAGGCCGGGGTGACAATGTCTGTAGTCAATTGCCTGTTTGCAAAAAGGGTGATAATCAAACACAAATATACATGTATCAACAATAATTAATTAAGCATCATAAACAAAAAATTGGTAACTATAAATCACATATGTCGTAATCATTAGAATTGAACAGAATAAATATGTAACCATTACAATTTAAAGCAAAACATAAATATGTAATCATTAGAATTGAACACAATAAATATGTAACCATTTCAATTATGTCATTGATCATCATCATCATCATCATCATCATCATCATCATCATCATCATCATCATCATCATCATCATCATCATCATCATCATCATCATCATCATCATCATCATCATCATCGCCATCGCCATCATCGCCATCATCGCCATCATCAACAGCATCACCACAATCATCATCGCCATGATCACCATCACCATCGTCATCACCATCATCATCATCATCATCATCATCATCATCATCATCATCATCATCATCATCATCATCATCATCATCATCATCATCATCATCATCACCACCATCAGCATCATCATCATCATCGTCATCATCATCATCATCATCATCATCATCATCATCAGCTTCTTCATCATCTTCAGTATCTTCTTCTTCCATAACATTATACTTTATCGGCCTTCCTCTTGGATCATGTCTAACAACAAATGACCAACCCTATTTATGTGGAACCTTTGAGTAAAACACTTGCTCACACTGGCTTGGAAGAACATAGGGCTCATCTCCAACTGGCTCAAACAACCTTGTATTAATCATTGTAAATCCATTATCATGTTGAATAACAGTTCTATCTGGATCATTTTGATTCAGTTGTAGCCTGTACCATTTGATGACAAATAAAACTACTTTGAAGGAGTTAAAGTCGCACTCAATTATATCATCTAAGATACCATAGTATTGATTTTGAGATTGTTGAGGATGTAGGTCATTTCTAGATGATATATTGGTGACCTCAAAAACTGCACTTATCCCAGAATCACAAGTTTTCTTTGTATCATCCAACTTTTTTATACGAAATTTGTGGCCATGATAGTACATAGCTTTGTGGTGCTTGACCTGCAATTTTTAAAGTGTGTAAATTATTTGTATCATGAGTTGATATGAAACATATGAGTCATGATCATTAATAAATTTGTACGTACCTGTCCACCTCTTAAACCATGTGCTAGATCAATTACCATTGGAGTAACATTGGGATCTCCATTACGATGAGCTTCTCTAACCAATGAAGCAACACCTTCCCATGTTAATGAACAACCATTTTTTTGACATCATTCAATCCATACCGTCATCCAATCAAGATTGTTTGCAATATACAAATGTATTGCATCCCATTCTCGACCAGCTGTATCAAAAACATCTTAGATTTATTGCATCCCACTCTCGACCAGATTTATAAGAATTAATTAACTACAATAACATCTTAGATTTACCTCTCACTTTCCTCAATCTACCTTTGCCCATCAAGTGCTCCCCTTCAAATTTGTTAATGGAGTTGGGATCCCAAATATGATCTACATGGATCTTTTCTACAAACTTAGGAAGATATTCACTAATGTACACCATGGTCTGGTATACCATATATCCCTCTACCATAGAACCCTCAGGATGTGCTCTCTATCAAACAAAGTCTTTCAAAAATTTCAAGTGCCTCTCAACCATCCACATTGACCTAGTTGGTACAGGTCCACACAATTCAATCTCCTCAACTTGATGTAAGAGGTAATGTTCTTGTGCATTGAAAAAAGTTGAAGGTAGACACTTTTGCATTTCACACATAAGAAGAGGAATTTTTCTCTTCCAGTAATTTATATCTTCTTTATTGATTTCTTTAGATGAAAACCACCTCATGTATTTTCCAAGATCATATATAACTTGTTTGACACCATTGGCAAAGTGGTGTGGGAGAGATAGAGGTAGAACATATTACAATATTTGTAAAATGATCTCATCAATATTTTATAAAAGAATGCAATGAAAACCACATGCAGTATACAAATATATAGTGAATACAAAGTAATATGAATTACCTTAATAAATATATGTCAATCATGTGTTTTCATCCCTAGCCCAAATTCACTTTTCTTTGATATGAGATCATTTATGTTCGCAGCAAATCCTATAGGAAATCATATTTTCTTTATAATTTCTTTTATAACATTGCTCTGCTGCTCCGACAATAACCATGGAAGAGAACTTGTATCAATCTAGTCTCCATTTTGATTGGATTGAATAAAAATTTTCATTGCATGGTTGGATTCTTCAATGTCACTACAAATTTTGATGATTTGGTCTTTGTCACGCCTTCCATCCAATATTTTCCATAATGTCTCTGTTACATTCTTTCCAATATGTATAGGATCAAACAAATGCACGATTAGGAGTTTCTCATAGTACGTCAACCTAGTAAATTGCGTAGGATAACTTTTGAGTCCTTTTGGAAGTTGGTCATTGATGCCTTGACAACCTTCACAAGCATCAATTACATCATCAGTAAACAAAACACAATATCAAAAGATAAATTTGAAACAAAACCCATCAGATGGAATGACATTACCTTGACGATTTATTTTATTGTATGCCAACTTCCATAGGCGAGGTGTCATTCTCCATGGCTTTGATGTAGTCTCTTCTTTCTCATTGAAAAGATGTTTTTCAGTAATTCGGTACTTATGATTTCTATGGAGAAAGTGTCTATTCTCATCGAACACCTATTTTCTCAAACATTTTGAATGACGAGATTTTGTCTTTGGACCACAAACTGGACATGAAAATTTTCCCTTTGTTTGAAGACCTACAAGATCATGTCTAATTGGATTAAATGTGTTAACTTTGTGTTAGCACTATAACATACCAAAAAAGAGGCGTTATGAAGAGAACATACCAAAAAAATGTGTTAGCCCAGGGGCATCATGTATTGTCCATACAAGCATTGCATGGAATTGAAATTGTCTTTGTCCTATTGGTCTAGAGATGTCATACATAGTGACCCCATTCCATAACACCATCAACTCGTCGATAAGGGGCTCAATATATACATTGATATCTTTAACTTGGTACTTACCTAGTTGAATGAACAAAAACATTACATAATTATTATGACCAATTTGATGGATTATTAATAATAAATTAATTTAGATGACCATTAAATCAAAATATACCTGGAACAATCAGTGACAACATTATGTGCTCCCTCTTTATGGACAACCAAGGAGGAATGTTATTGTTGATAACAAAAATAGGCCACACCGAGTAAGTAGATCTCATCTCTCCAAACGGATTGACACCGTCCACTGCCAATGAAAGCTTGAGATTACGAGGTTCTTCTTTAAAGTGTGGCCATTTTCTTGTATTTCCTTAAATTCCGAGCCATCTGCAGACATTCGCATAATGCCATCTTGACTTCTATTGCATGCATGGTAATCCATAAATTGTGCCAAGCTATTGCACTTGAATAATCGTTGCAGACGTGGAATAATGGGAATATGTCGAAGAACCTTGTGAGGCACCTTTTTTGTTATTCGATCTAATTGATATCTACTAATATGATAAATAGGGTATTCTGTTGCAAATTCATGCTGTTTATAATATACAATATGATCGTTCGGACATGCATGTATTGTTTGATATTCCATTCCAATATCTTTCATAACGGAAGATAATTCTCAGTACGAGCGAGGTAGGATGTTTGATGGTGGTAACAAACACTCACCTACCAACCTACGACCAAAAATATAATTTGTTAATTTAAAGAATATTAATTGCTACACGATTCATCCAATATTAATTGCAAGGGAATTACGACTAAAATAATGAAAAAAGATGACCTAACTTAACATACGTGTCATTGCTACATTGGATAAACCATTCATAACCTTCAGGTTCACCAACAACAATACAGCGGCAAGAAGAGTTGTTTCGGAGCCTTCATATAGGGGCTCGTGTGCCTTCTCAAGTAAAGGTACATCAAGCTCTGCATCAACATCATCATCATCTTGATCATCGTGATCATATTGATCTTCTTCATCATTGTGGTCTTCTTCCATGATATCATTACCTTCTACTTCTATGTTCATACCTCCATGTTCCCTCGTTTGGAAATCCACATTCTCCAGATTATCATGGTCCATAACATGAAATCAAGGGACGTTGACCTATATGAAAATGATGACCTTATATTAACCATGATCATGTTGTCATCATCAAATCATGTCTTATGTATTTTATAAACTATTAAAATACATACCAATGGATGAAATTCGTTTCCCCCTTCAATGTGACCATATTGCCTACAATGTTCCTCAGCTGTTTTGATTAGATATCTTTGAGTCTTTAAGCCCTTACAAAGTTTGCAAGGACAATAACATTTTCCATCACCCTTTCTTTTTAAGTTAGACCATAGTCTAGCAATTGTCTCCCTATTTGTTTGTGCGTTGATATCGTCAGACATGGTCTTTCTTGAATGGAATGACTCGTTGGTGGAAGAAGGATGATTTGTTTGCAACCTGCTGATAAAAATCGTTAGTGAACAACCATTTTCTCAACCATTTTAATATCGAAAACATCATATGAAATATCTTTATCATTTAGATTTTAATGCTATATTTTAACTTTTAATCAAAATTATGTGTAATATAAGGACCCTATATCACCATTTTACTGAGAGTCAAGCATCAAGTCATCGGTAAGTTAACACAACTTGATATGAATATCTGAAGATATTTGATACTTCCATCATCACCCATGACATAACTCTCAAGCCTAACATAAATTCATTCATACAAAAGTAGCAACCTGTTAATTTGTTGATAGAACCCTTAATCTTCAAGGAAGTTCAAAAGTTACTTGCTGCAACGATAATTTTTCCTATCCACCACTCCACTTGGGTGGAAAATTTGGTGCATGTATAGAAGAAGCAAGAGGAGATCTGTGTTAATTTTTGTAAGCTTAAAAAGGTGTTAGATTGGACACCCTAAGCCTCTGCATCAATTTTATGAGTTCACCTTTCAATAATGTTGAAGTGAGGTATTGGGCCCTCGAGAAATAAGCTTTCAGCTTGGTTAGATAATTCAATAAGTTTAGACAATATATCTTGAGAAGCAATATATATGCCATTATGCCTGACCAAGTGGTCAAGAGATTGGTTATGTAGTCAGATTTGGGAGAGCGTCACAAGAAATAGATGGCTATTTTGCAAGAGTTTGATTTAGAGATGCATCCTATGGGATTGGTTTAGAGATGCATCCTATTTGATTTTTGAATTTAGCCACTAGCAGTTCAAAATTTGAAATGTATGGGTCTTTGACCACTTGCATTCTTCAAAGGTGGCCATGACCTTCCGAATGTAACAAACTAATCAAATATCGTTAAGGTTTTCTTTTAAACCTTTGTATATAAAGCGACGATGTCGAGTTTTCTTCCTAGTTATTTCTTGATTGAGCTCTTTTTGAATCAGTTTTTATAAATATAAATATATATAGTGGTTCTTCCACTTTTGTCTAAACAAAATAAAATAAAACAAGATACCCTATAAGAAAAGATAATCATCTCCATCTTATCTACATTGATTCTTAGAAAATAACATACTAAACAATAAAAAATAACCAATAAATGATAATCATCTCCTTCTTATCTATGTTGATTCTTATCTCTTTTATATATAATCAATTTTAGAGAATGAAATAGTATGCAATAAACGATAATCACCCCCCTTATGAAAAACAAGATAATCAGCTAAGTTCAATATTCTAAAAAACAAGATGCCACTTGCAATAAAGTGACCATCTCCCTTCTATGTACGATGATTCTATAATTGAGTAAACTCTAATTCACAAGTAAAAAAATTCATACTATAATTTAGAAGGTCTAATTCACAAGTAAATAAATTCTTGGCAGCTCCTACATAACAAATTTTTAAAAATATATTGCACATTGAATCAATTGAAACCCAAGATGTATTTAAATTAAATTAAAAAATATATTCAAATTTAGATAAATCAACATGATAGATCATCAATATATCACTAAGTCTACAATAAGCAACATTTTGTTACTTAATTCTTCCTTTGTTAACCCCATCTTCTCTTCTGTGAAAAATAATAAACAATCATTAACAAGCTTCTAACATCTTGTATGTTTCCATCTTCTGCAATGACTACAAAATATCTCCTACAAAAAATTCACACAAAAAACTCAAGTATAAAAATTAGAAGCACTTTGAACCTAGATATATATTAAATACTTTTGGAGGAGTTGTTTAAAGCTAACTACACATGTAAATGTGTGCACAATAAAAATGTGATATAAATAAACATACCTATTTTAGTGGATGTTGACATATAGTCATAATAATTAGAAATATTGAAAATGAATGTCTTCAAAGATTTTATCTTTGTCGTATACCTATGCAAAGATGGATGCAAAATATTGAAGCATATCGAGTATGCAATCTATTTGTCAAATGTTAAAAAAAAAATAGATCTTTTAATCTCAAATCTATAAAACATCACATATCCCAAATAATAACCAAATACAAATTATAATTTTTTTTCAAATATGGGACAATTTACTCTTAGCTTTTTTGGATAAGTATCTTGCTGATTTTTTGGTTCCTCATGCCTCTCTTCTTTTTAAATCCAAAGACCAAGAAGGTAAAAAAAAAGAGAAGAAAAACCTACATCATCTCCATTTTTATTTTCTCATTTAAATGAAAATGAGGACTTTAGCATTCTCACCCCACAATTTGGAAATTTCTAAGTAGGGAGTAAGTGACTACTCCGCTAGACTAAGCAAGATAAATGGATGCAAACACATGAATCCTTCCATCAATTCATAGATACATTAATTGTTACAATATTTTCAACTTGAAACTAATTAAATAATTTAATATTTTATCTTTCATTTGTAATAGAGCTCTAGTCACCTCCATCAATATATTAATAATTAGAAATAAATTTTCACACATATACTTTGTGCTAGCTCTTCAAATGAGGACATTGATATGCCTGCAAAGATCATAAATATAGTCATTGCACATATGCTAACAAATACTAAGCAAGGTTCTTATAAATATGTCTGTAATCAAAGATTCTTGCCTCTATTATTTGATAGGTATATCTGCCTTTCTCATCATGCCCAGTGAAATGAGGACAGTCTCTCTAAAGACAACATGATAATGTACACTCACTATAAGGATAGTCACAAATGAGGACAGTCACTGTAAAGACAACACGATAATGTACACTCACTGTAAGGACAATCACAAATGAGGACAATCACTCTAAAGACAACATGATAATGTACACTCACTGTAAGGATAGTCACAAATGAGGACAGTCACTCTAAAGACAACATGATAATGTACACTCACTTTAAGGACAGTCACAAATGAGGACGTCTGGTGTAGGGGCACCTATCAAGTCAACTAGGAACACCTTGGAACAAGATGGAACCAGAAGATCAAAGGCATTCCTACATGTCAACTAGGATATTTTAAGGCCAATAATGGCATATTGTAATGAACAATGTACTTTGCCAGTCAAGAGTCATAAAATTCTTGATAAAGCCTATGGGCAACTTGATGTAAAATGGCCTAATGAGCCATAAGGGTGTCCTAGAGGGTGCTTTTATATTTTGTCATATTCAATAAGGTCTTGAGATCATTTTGAGTCAATAACATAGGTTAGAATGTCATAAAAGTTATAGAATACATAGTTTATAAATTTGAATTTGAATATAAACGGTCATGTAGGCATTTTGGAGGGAAACTTAGGATTTAGTATTTGTTTGTTAAATAAAACATTTCTAACCAACTTGATCAGTTAGACAGGTGTATGTACACCTATATAAGTTGTGTTAACATGATGAAAGGGGAGAAGGCATTGTTATGTACGGCAAAGTACAGGATTTGTACGGACATGACATAATTTAATGAAAATCTAAGATTTTCTTGCAAGATTTAAGTGTATTGGATGTGATAATCATTCATTTATGTTGGTAAGATACATTTAAGGGTTATTGAGTCACTTTCATATTATTTTGAGTGTTTATTGCAAGTTTATTTGCTGTTGTAACGCTGAAACTGAAAGTTTGCTTTGATTCTTCAATGGTAAATGGGGGGTACCATCCTATCTTTGTACATCTGATCCTTAGGATGGACCCTAGAAGAACTAACAAGTCTATCTAACCATGAATAAACCAGAAAAGTGAAGTTTTGCAAGAGAATGTGAAAGAAATGCAAAGTTGATGGTTGTTTGGACAAGTTTGGGTACCCAAATACATGCCATATGTGTAGCAGCCAGACATCTGGCTTAACAAGGTATACATATTATTTGATATTCTTCAATAATATTTTGAACTCATGGTGAATCATGAATTTTATGACCTGGAAGTGAGTGGAAGTGTTAGATTGGTGATACCCTAGGTTATAGAGGGTTTTAAGGGCAAATTTGGGGTTTTCGTAGAAAATGAAATCATAAAGTGAAATGGGTTGTTGAATCATCTAATTGGACAAAAAATAGGAATTTCATATGAATTTTTTGGCTTTTGGATATGTTTTTAGCACACTTGCTTTGTAAAACATCACTAATTCCTCTTGAAAAATAGTGACAGTCAAGGTTTTGGGGCACATTTTCCAAAGAAGTTGATACTGGTTTTTTAGTATGTTATAGTTCTCCCAAAAGGGTATCTAGAATGCTAATTTTTTTGCAGGTTCATTTGGATAAATTTTGAGTTATTTGGGTTATAACGCTGCTGGAGGACTAGAAAAGGGGCAATTAGGCCTATTTGACAGTTTTGAGAAAATTGCTTGCTAAGAATTGTTTGAAGTCTTGAAACTTCTTGAAACTTGTTGAATCCTCTTTCTTAACACATCTAACACAATCTTTGAAAGTTTAGAATCCAGATCTAAGGTTTTGTGACTATTTTGTCTTTGAGTGGCTTTGAAGCCTAATAGGAGTTTGTGGGTTTAAACAAGCATTTGATTGAATTCCATCACCTTTTGTTGCCACTCTGCATCAACATCAATCTTATAGTGAGTGTAAATTATCATGTTGTCTTCACAGTGACTGTCCTCATGTGTCATAATATTAGAAGTTCACAAAATTATTTTTGTGAACTGTAATATTATTTTTGTTTTGTAATTTTTGTGACCTTGTGTAATTTCACAAAATGAGAAGTTCTCACAGTGACTGTGCCTTGTGTAATTGCCACTTCAATGAGGACAGTCACTGTAAAGACAACATGATAATGTACACTTACAGTGAGTGTACATTATCATGTTGTCTTTAGAGTGACTATCCTCATTTGTTGAAGAAGAAAAGCATTAATGTGGCTGAATAGCAATACATTCAAGTGGCAATTACACAAGGGACAGTCACTGTGAGATGTCCTCATTTGTGACTGTCCTTACAATGAGTGTACATTATCATGTTGTTTTTACAGTGACTGTCCTCATTTGTTGAAGGAAAAAAGCATTAATGTGGTTCAATAGAAATGCATTCAAGTGCAAATTACACAAGGGACATTCACTGTGAGATTTCCTCATTTGTGACTGTCCTTACAGTGAGTGTACATTATCATGTTGTCTTTACAGTGACTATCCTCATTTGTTGAAGGAAAAAAGCATTAATGTGGTTCAATAGCAATGCATTCAAGTGGAAATTACACAAGGGATAGTCACTGTGAGATGTCCTCATTTGTGACTGTCCTTATAGTGAGTGTACATTATCATGTTGTCTTTAGAGTGTATGTCATCATTTGTTGAAGAAGAAAAGCATTAATGTGGTTCAATAGCAATACATTCGATCAAGTGGCAATTACACAAGGGAGAATCACTGTGAGATGTCCTCATGTGTGATTGTCCTTGTCACAAATGAGGACATCTCACAGTGACTGTCCCTTGTGTAATTTCACAAAATGAGAAGTTCTCACAGTGACTATCCCTTGTGTAATTGCCACTTCAATGAGGACTGTCACTATAAAGACAACATGATAATGTACACTTATAGTGAGTGTACATTATCATGACAACATGATAATGTACACTTACAGTGAGTGTACATTATCATGTTGTCTTTAGAGTGACTATCCTCATTTGTTGAAGAAGAAAAGCATTAATGTGGCTGAATAGCAATACATTCAAGTGGCAATTACACAAGGGATAGTCACTGTGAGATGTCCACATTTGTGACTGTCCTTACAGTGAGTGTACATTATCATGTTGTCTTTACAGTGACTATCCTCATTTGTTGAAGGAAAAAAGCATTAATGTGGTTCAATAGCAATGCATTCAAGTGGCAATTACACAAGGGATAGTCACTGTGAGATGTCCTCATTTGTGACTATCCTTATAGTGAGTGTACATTATCATGTTGTCTTTAGAGTGACTGTCATCATTTGTTGAAGAAGAAAAGCATTAATGTGGTTCAATAGCAATACATTCGATCAAGTGGCAATTACACAAGGGAGAATCACTATGAGATGTCCTCATGTTTGATTGTCCTTGTCACAAATGAGGACATCTCACAGTGACTGTCCCTTGTGTAATTTCACAAAATGAGAAGTTCTCACAGTGACTATCCCTTGTGTAATTACCACTTCAATGAGGACTGTCACTATAAAGACAACATGATAATGTACACTTATAGTGAGTGTATATTATCATGACAACATGATAATGTACACTTACAGTGAGTGTACATTATCATGTTGTCTTTAGAGTGACTATCCTCATTTGTTGAAGAAGAAAAGCATTAATGTGGCTGAATAGCAATACATTCAAGTGGCAATTACACAAGGGACAGTCACTGTGAGATGTCCTCATTTGTGACTGTCCTTACAGTGAGTGTACATTATCATGTTGTCTTTACAGTGACTGTCCTCATTTGTTGAAGGAAAAAAGCATTAATGTGGTTCAATAGCAATGCATTCAAGTGACAATTACACAAGGGACAGTCACTGTGAGATGTCCTCATTTGTGACTGTCCTTACAGTGAGTGTACATTATCATGTTGTCTTTACAGTGACTATCCTCATTTGTTGAAGGAAAAAAGCATTAATGTGGTTCAATAGCAATGTATTCAAGTGGCAATTACATGAGGGATAGTCACTGTGAGATGTCCTCATTTGTGACTGTCCTTATAGTGAGTGTACATTATCATGTTGTCTTTAGAATGACTATCCTCATTTGTTGAAGAAGAAAAGCATTAATGTGGTTCAATAGAAATACATTCAAGTGGCAATTACACAAGGGAGAATCACTGTGAGATGTCCTCGTGTGCGACTGTCCTTGTCACAAATGAGGACATCTCATAGTGACTGTCCCTTGTGTAATTGCCACTTGAATGCATTGCTATTGAACCACATTAATGCTTTTTTCCTTCAACAAATGAGGACAATCACTCTAATAAACCTTGGGTATCGATTGGTCCCTTGGATGAAATTTTGTTATCTAGATGTCTTTAGGTGTTTTAAGAGTGTTTGAAAGTCTAAAACATCAAATAAGGTCTTTTAGTCTTCCAAAACAGATTTTTTGTCTTACCTGGCAAAAGTTGTTTTAAAGTTGTAATGCAACTTTTAAAGTTGCTAAGCAATTTTGAGTTTGAATTGGTTAAATGGATACAACCATAAAAATGGTTAAGCCAACGGTGGGGAGAGCCTATTTAGGCTTCCGAACGACTGAGGAAATCGAAGAGATCCTCATTGTATTCAAATTGCTTTCAAATCAATAAAACTACCTGTTTCAGAGCAATTTTCTGTGCAAATCACGGTGACAGTACGGTGTACGGATGTGAAGGGGTGATCAAAACCTATCTGAAAGTTGGAACATCTCCATTTTATGCTTTTAGAATTGGTTTGATAACTTCGAGTCATTTTATATCAGAGTTATTCAATTTTCTTGTCTACTGGTCTGAGAAACCCTTGTTTTCAGGGTTTAGCCATTCAAATGGCCCTAACTTGAATTTTGACAAGTGATTCAATTCTGCATTTCTTTCAAAACTTTTCCCAACACAACAATATTAAAAATATTTAGAAAATCTGCAAAGTTCAAATGTTCTTCTTTGTAAGCATTAATCAGATATTCAAAAGATTTTCAATTTGCCGTTGATCATAATGCAATAGCTCAATTTCCTCATTATACTCCTTTTTTGAATATTGAGCAAATACTTATAGTCTTTCAAAATGCACATGAGGGCTTCTTAGAGAACCAATCAAACAAAGATCTGTCAAACCCGAACTTATAACCATTGTTTCACTATTTCATTCGGAACTTCCCTTAACAGTTTACTATAATAATAAGCAAAGACCGACTCGGTGTAACAATTCCAAATGTTTGATGATCTACTGATACTAATTTAACCACTTCTTGAAATAGTTTAAACTTTAATACATTCAACTTTCATCAATAGGGAAGTCTCAATTTAACTGTTACCAGAACATTGCATATCCCCAGTCCCAAGATTAATTTTTTGATCATCCAAAACCATTCAATGCTTCATATCCAAACTAGGTTCCTTAATTTCACTATTATGATATGCAAACAGAGCATTCACTTATAAAAACCGATTTCAAATAATAGTTAGAACTTCTGTAGTGCCTTTCATAAATTGATAACAACAATCCATTTATCTTCAACACAATTCAAACATTCTGAGGCTGTTACAGATATAAAACCGTAATGTATTAAGGACTAAGCACACCGTTTCCAAACAATAAAACCGATTCACAATTTAAACAGAATCATTTTGAATAAAATAATAAACAGTTTCAACAAGATTCCCATCGAACCCAACTGAGTTCCTTAAAACGAACAGAGATCTTAGAAATCACAATTTGTTAAACTCCTTTCTTAATAAAAATTGATACTAGTAAAATACCCAAGCTTTAATGAACCGAATCATACAATGTCAAGCTTATTTTAGGTTCCTCGGTCACAATATCGGATACCCAAATTTAGATCATACCGAATTAAAACAGAGAATTTTGAAACTCATATGCATCAATGTTTAACTTAAGTTCTTCAACAAGCCGATACAAGATCTTCAAATGCAGCTTATGAGTCAAAAAATTCATACACATACACAGTTGTCCCCGCCTTCTCGCCCGCTCCCGCCCGCTGTCACCCGCGTCAAAAAAGAAAGGGGTAAAGTTAAAATGAAATGCATCTTTCTTTTTTTTTTTACATTTTATCCCCGTATTGGTCAAAATTTCGACCAACACGAGGATAAAAGGGAAAAAAAGAGAAAATTTTAAGACCATTTCCACTTTGGTCGATAAATTTGGTCAAAATTTGACCTCAAATCTACTAGTGTCACTTTGAGTTGGTGTGAAGAGTTAAATGTTTCACTTTTGGACTCACTTTGAGTTGGCGTGAAGAGTTAAATATTCCAGTTTTGGACTCACTTTGAGTTTGTGCGAAGGGTTAAGTGTTCCACTTTTTGGACTCACTTCACATTCTCTTGAAGGGTTAAATGTTTCACTTTTGGACTCACTTCACATTCTCTTGAAAGGTTAAATGTTCCACTTTTGGACTCGCTTCACATTCTCTTGAAGGGTTGAATGTTCCACTTTTTGGACTCACTTCACATTCTCTTGAAGGGTTAAATGTTCCACTTTTGGACTCGCTTCACATTTACTTGAAGAGTTAAGTGTTCCACCTTTAGTGCTCTAAATACTTTTGATAGTGAATTACCTAGTTTTTATTTCTAGAAGACCTGCTTGGGGACACACCACCTCAAGGGATGACCTTAACTGCTATGTTTTGACGGAGTATAAATATCAGGAGGTGAATCCAAAGACACCTCTCTTGAGAATTGAGTTTGATATCACTCTTGGCTAAGCCTCGAAGAACTTTATACCTTTGAGAAGTGAAGAAGGAGATTTGGGTTACCGTCTCCCTCTGGCTGTGTGATTTTGGATTCTTCTCATCTATAGATTTGAGCTTCACGTACCTTACATATATCGAGGACTCATTAGAAAAGCCATGTATATCCTTGTAGATAGCTTGTTAAGGTGTTGTTGTGTTCTATGTTCATGTGCAAGGTTGCTTTGTCCCTTTCCCATTGCTTGAAGACTGTTTTCTTGAACTCCCTGGTTGTTGTTCTATGTGCTTGATCATCATTGCGAAATCTTTTGAAAGATCTAATTGGAATATTGAAATTGAGTTTTGTCTTGCTGTAGTGAGTTCTCCTTAGAAGCTTGGTCTTCCTTGGTCAGTCTAGATTAGATCTTAGGTACTGTCATGTTGCTCAACATCTCAATGAACATTATGGTATCAATTACATAAGATGAATCTTAGTCTTCTTCTTTCTTCTCCATTTCCCATGTTCTTCTGAAGTCTTCTATTCCCATGGGAAATTCTTCTTCTTCTTGATTCTTTTCCTCTTACTATCTAGTCTACCTTCTATTCATCTATTCATTTCTTCTACGCTTGATTCCTTCTCTTCTAGAACCATAAATTTCAACTATCTTGTTAAGGAATCTCTCTTGAGAATAGATGATCTTAAACTCATTGCTCAATTTGAAGAGTATCTTATTCTACCACTCTATGTTCACTTCCACTTTCTACTCTTCCTAAATCTTTGCAAGCTTTGAACAATCCTATCAAAGAAGTTGCTCCTATTCAAGATGTGCACGATCCTATTGAAAATCCTAATGCTCACTCTAAAAATGCTGATATCCTTGGTTGTCATATAGATGCTGATGAACTTATTGATTATCCTTTTGCATCTTCCACTTCCATCCTTGGACCTCTTCCACCACTACTAAGGACTTCATGTCTTCCTTCCATATTGGGTCTTTATGTCCCTTCACTTTCCCCTCCTCATTCTCCTAATTCATCATCCATCTTGGGTCCTTACATCCTTCCATCTCCTATCTTTCCTCAAGATCAACATAGATACATACCCTTGAATCCTTTTCATCCATCCACCCATCTAAAGTAGTCATATCATCCTCCTTCTTCCACAAGTCCCAAGTCTTTTGGAAGTAACTTGAATGTTCAATACAAGAAAAAGAAGCAATACAAGAATCCATCAAAAAAAGATCACCATGTCTACTCTAATCGACATGGAGGCATAAAGTCAAAAGAGATATCTAAGAAAAAAACTATAAGACAAGTATGGGTTCCAAAATTCATCATTCAAGATATTCTCTCTAAATCATCAAAAAGAAATAAAAAGCCTAAGGTTATATGGATTCCAAAGTCTCTCTTGAAAGAGTCTAATATTGAACAAAAAGTGAAGTTGACATTAAGGCTTCCAAAAGCTTCCACTTCATCTTCTTCCAAAAACATTCTTTCATTCCATGTGCCTAAACCGCAACCTCTGTTAAATATTCACCATATTCCTTCATTCACATTTTCTCCATCCTCTCGCCACCCTTCAAGGTGTGTGTTGATGTTGATATTTCCTTCTTTTTTGTCTACTCTTTCACAATCTTTTCATTCACTATCCTTCTACCTTCTATCTTTTTTTCTCATTTTCCTATTTCTCCTATCTTCCAACCTCACTCACTTTGCATAAAACCTTATCCTACATTTTTCTCTTCCATCTTCCTTTCCCTATTAGCATCTTTGAGCATATCATTTTGAATTCTTGGCATATTATGGTTTATCCTTTCAAGGAACATTATTTGAAAAGCTTGTCTTCTTCCAAAAAATAAAAAATAAAAAAATAGAAAAATGAGGAAATAAAAAAAAATGAAAAAAAAATTTGAAAATGTGCCTTGGTGAAAACCTGGAAACAGGCACCTTGGTAGAAAAAGTAAAGAGAAATAAATTCATCCTATGGTGAAAACCACTCCCTTGTGGTACCTTAGATAAGTACCATGATGAAAACTTGGCAATCCGGTGTCATGCGTAGCTCTTCTACATGTTTCATCCATTTCATCTTCTCTCTTTGATCTTGACAAGGTTGACTTATACATGAACATTTGGCTATCTTATGATGATCTTGCTTTCATTCCTTTCATGTTTAGCCTTCATATTCATTCTCCTCCATTCATTCTAGCCTTTCGCTATCCCTTTCCCATTTGGTCTTGATTTAATAAAAAAAAGAGTAAAACATGATGTTATGAAGCTTCTTGACATGTCTACTCCTTTGGACTGCATCCTTTCATGCTCTTACATTACACCTTTGTGACTTATCCTATGCTGGCCTTTCATTGCTTGTCCAAATGTGCTTTGCATGACAATTTTTCCCTAGCTTGGGTACTCTTGAGGAGTTTTCCTTTGAGGATTTCTTCCCTCCATTTGCCTTCATTCTCTTTTCCTCCATCTCTTCCACCAGCTTGCTAATCCCTCTTGTTCTCCACCTTCCTAGACATTGGGACTACACGATGTGATCTTTCTTGAGAGTTTGATGCCCATTCTGTCTCGGGGCATCTTTTGTATATATTTTATGATCCTGAAAAAATAACAAAAAAATTCATATATAATGCTGAAAAAATCTTAAAAAGCATAAAAATTCTTGAAAAAAATATAAAAAAAAATTCAAAAAAAATTCAAAAATTCAAAAAAAATAGAAAAAGTGCCTTGGTGAAAACTTGGTAACAGGCGCCTTGGTAGCAAAAAATGAAAAAAAAAAGAAAAGAAAAAAATTGCAATAAAAATCCAAGTGGTGAAAACCTGGAAATAGGCATTACTTGAGGCCTTTGCACCCTTGTCTTTTAGCATGCGCTCTTGACACTTAGCCTTTCTCCATCATGCCTTGACCTTATTTGACTTGGTCTGAAATTGGTCTTTATTTTTGTCTAGGGGGCATACCTGTTAGCATTGGTCCTTTAGGTGCGTTTGTCTCTTGGGGCATTTCACAACTGATGTTTTTCAACACTACCCTTGCGTCGAGTGTTTCTTAACACTTATCAAATGTCTTTCCGAATAGTTTAGTATGATGCGACGTTGCTCATTTGCAAATGTGATACCCAGAGTCTGACTCTATGACCAACACACACGCACTTAAATAATCAACTCGCTTGAGATATGTTGACTTTATTTTTCTTTGTGTGTTGTCTATGAGGATTTATTTGATGAGTGGTCTCTCCCTGAGAAGTTTTCGATGATGCATAGCTAGAAGACTAAGGGAATGAGAACATGTTTTATTTCTTTATCTACTTGTGGGTATATTTTGTTGGTCCTACCTGTCATGAGCATTTATGCTGGTCTTACTTGACACTATGGATTGACAAGGTATTATCCTTGACTATTTTGCGAGTGCATGCTTCTAGTTATCCTGACTTTCATGTGTCTTGATACAAGCATAATCTTGCCATATCAAATTTAGGTGATCTCACTGCATTAGTCATCTTGACCTCCATGTCTTTGATGCCTAGGTGGGATTTCCACATTTCTATTTGATAAAGATCATATTCATATGCACATAGTTATGCTAGTGTGCATTGTATGATCTTGTGACGCTACCAATAATGCTCGATGATGATAATTATATGTCTATAGGCGTTGTGACTTTGCAAGTCAACCACTTTCATAGTAGCTTGCATTCTTAGGTTCATCATAGTTTAGTTTTTGCATCTTGCATATGGAGAGAGCTCTCCTTTTTATCAGCTACGGACTAGTTGGTCAAATGTGCTCATTTTCTGATTCTTCTTGATCATATCTTTCATTTCTGGTCTTTCATATCACATCATTTTCTATCTATTTTCAGACTTGAAATCAAAATCTGAGTCGCGTTTCCAAGTTTTCTCATTCTTCTACATAGTTGACTGACCTTTGGAGGCATAATTCTTTGATCTTTGATGGAATTTCTTCCTTTCCATGTCTTCCAAACTTCTAGTCTTTCATTCACCCCTTTTTCTTCCTCTCTCTGAGGTTTGACTTAATTTTTATCCTATATCTTTTCCAGTCAAACCTCGTCAACCTGGGGCATGTCTTCACTGTTTGATGGTTATCTTATCATGCTCCATCCTTCGATTATGATTTATTGTGACTTGATTAGGTTTATCAATTTGTTGTTCTCCTCTATCTAATTTTGATTTCGATTCTGAGGGGGCAGTACCTATCAGCTTTAATCTTTGATTCAGCTTTATCATTCAGCTTAGCTTGAGATTCTTATTTTGAGACTTGATTATCACCTAGTAGCAATAGTGGTGATTTTGTCTTTTGATTTTTATCTCCTATTTTTCAGACTTGATTATTGCCTAGCAGCAACGGTGATAGTTTTTTCTAAGGCTTGATTTGCACCTAGCAGCGATGGTGTTGGTCTTGTCTTTCAGCTATTGTTTATGCTTGTCCCAATGTGATCCCGAATCGACCTCACATCTAAGTTGTTTTGTGATCCCAAATTGATCTCACATTTCAATTCTTCTTTGACTGCATGTGTTCCCGAAATGATTACACATTAGTCAAAGAGGGGCAAATGTATGCACCCTAAAATGGTAGCCTAGACTTTGGGCCCCCATTTAGCAATTTATCAAATCCTTGAATCAATATTTTCAAATATCAACAATATCAATTATATCAATTTCCTTGATCAAATCATAATCAATTCAATATTTCCTAAGGTTTGAGCCTTATTTAATTTAAAAGAGAAAAAAAATAAAAATCTTATTTAATTAAGAGAACATGCTCTCTTTTAATTAATTAAAAATCTTTTTTAATTAAATAATAAAATCACTTTATCCTAAGCTTTTATTTAATTAAAAGAAATTTCCTCCCCTTTTATTTAAATAAAAAATCTCCACTTTTCTTCTTATCCTATGTTGCACAAATAAAGCATTATTCTTATTTTATAAAAAGAGAAAAATACTTTTTGTCTCATATGGACTAAAGTCAACTCCTATTTTCCTATTGGAGGATATTTGTGCACAAGGATCAAGCTTCCATTTTTCTCCACCATTGATTAAGTCTTTTGCCTCTTAATCTCAATGGTCCATTTTCATTTCATTCTCTATAAAAGAAGAGCTCTCTTCCTCATTTTTATATCTTAAGTTTTCATGCTAATGTTATGCTGCAGGTTTTCTAGGTCATTTGGAGCTCTTTGAAGACATTCTACATCCAAGCTTTGAAGACTTGTTATTGCATTTCATTGTAGTTGCATATTTTCTTTCTTAGTTGCATTGTCATGGCATATTAGCTTAGATTTCCTTTTATGCAATAGATTAACTTGCATTGTCATATAGATTTGCATTGCATTGCATCCATATTGATTTCATTGGAGATATTGGCATTGTTGCCCTTGTCTTTGATTGTGAATCTCTCATTGTGTGGTTGACTAGCAAGGTCATGAGTTTATAGCCCTAGCTGAGAGCAATTTTACAAATCTTGCAACTCCATGCATAGAGAGCTATGGAGCGATTTGTGAGGGCTCATTCTTGAGTTTTCTTGCATGTAAGGATTCATAGAAGTGTGGTCACATTTTCACCATACAAATATCATCATATATCTCACATATACTACATATATATTACAATCAAGGAAAACAATCATTCCTTTATACCGCACTCAAATTATTTACAATAGAGTCGGCTACCTAGGCTTAACAATTTACAAAATATAAATCATTACACGTTACATAATATTTCATAACCACATAAAAATGTCGGCTTCCAAACTAAATAATTCTTCATACGTGTGACCTTTGACTACGCTGTCTCATCCAGGTCACCTCCAAAATACCATAAACCTCTATACAACGTCACATGTCCAGATTCTATCCCGGTTAGGAGATATAATCCAGTTATTACAAGCCGCTTCTCAAGAACACTATCTGAATACTATTTCCACTAAATTACACATAACTATCATGAATAATTGAATTTATGTATGCGCTCTTAACCATAATCTCAGAACACAATATAGGACAATTCCTTGACTCCGCATAGCTTGATCTATAATTCTCCACATGCGCTAATACAAACAGTGTCTGCTTCTCTGCTAATCTCCAAAAAATCAATGTATTGACATCAATAACAAATACAGTCATGAATGAAACATACAACTTCTATAGAATAACTTTGAATACTCCCCCATAGGATATATTCAGCATTCATTCCTAACAATTCAATGAATATGTTTTGTATATTCTGAATATAAAAAGGGATATGTGATTAATCTGAGAGTAGAAGAGGCTTCTAATGGGCATACATTACCATGTTATATCCATACATAAATATAAAATGATAATATAAAGATACTTTATTATTTTCCATAACTATGAAAATAAAACATAGATAAACAATTATGAAGATCTCAATATCGATAACTCCATAGCTATGAAAGTCATACACACCATACAACATATAAAGGAGTGTTGATTCTATTAAATAGAACATATATGATAAAGGAAAAAAACCAATGACTCAAAAATCATCTAATAACCATAGATCTTAAGAGCACAACTCAATATGTAAGATTAATTAACTTCATATACCATTCATCTATTCCTTCAATAGTTAATATTTCAATCATAAATGAACAACAACCATAGTTTTTACCCTCAATTCTAACTCAATTGTCATAGTAAAAGGGGTAGAGCTAAACCAAAATTTCCAATCCTTTTCATTATATTTAGAACTAGTATATAAAGTCCATTTGCCTACCCAAGCAGTTATAATACAATTCTTGAAAACTAGATTAAACAATTTTAGGACAAGTGTCATAAAAGATAATTTAGAAACTGAAAAGGTACTCTAAAAAGGGTTATGCGACCTTTCAATCTTCTTCTTTATCAACTGTTGCAGGAACATGTCACCAAAATATAACTTAAAGTATTTTCTTATGTCTCTTGTCACTTTGATGATGATGCCTTATCTCAAATTCATTTGCAAATTTCTATTTAATTGAGATGGTCTATAAACTTATACAAATCGAACATAATTAAATATTAACTTTGGACAAGACATTCTCTGTAACTAGTCATTTTATGCATTTAATGCTCTGAGCTAAAATTAGTAAAATATGTTAGCAAATATTTCAAAAAGAAATGGTGCCTTCCGATTTAGGAGCATCAACTTCCACCTTATCAGATTTTGAAATAAACACTTCAACCTTTGTGATCTTGATTTTCTATCTCTCCAATAGCTATGGCCTTTTTGGAGGGGATAGAAACACTTCATTTCGTCATTGTGATGACAATCTCATCACATCTTAAGAATCCACCTATATAGAAGTTCTAATGATGATTCCCAACTTTCTTCACCTTCTACCATCCCTTTCACCCTCAGTGGTTGTCAATAGCCCTTTCCACAAGTAAACATATTTCTTTAGTATTTTGTAGCTTTCAACATTTTATGTTTGAAAACTCACCTTCATAAATTCTTATTTTTAGAATTCAAAAATTTCACTTCCTTCATTTGAATCCTGATTGATGTTGCACCTGAAATGCCTTCTTTCCAAACCAAGATCTTTGATGAAGTTTTAAGTCCAAGTTTTTCTCTTATCTGTCAAAGTCTAACCTTAATGAGTTTCCACTTTTGATATTTCAGAAATTTCACTTTGCCCCTCCACTTTCTGATGAATACATACTTCAAACATCCCTTTCCCGAACAAAGGGGTCCTGTCAAGGTAATAAGTCTTTTCATCATTCATCAATCACAAATCTACTAAGTTAACTTCTTCTGTCACCTTTCATTCTTCCCATGCCCTCCAATAGTGTGGGTCCTAACATCTATTTGGAGTTTCGGGAATTCTACTCCTAGGCTTCCATTTCCACCACCTTTAGTACTTCGAACATCAATTTCCCATAATGACAACTTTGGCACTTTCTCCCTCTCTCTTTGTTTTTATCAAACTTCAACATTTTCTACTAATGTAACAAATTTTGATGGGACTTAGAACTTCGGACTTGGACTAACTGAAAGACTTGTCTGAACATGATTACCCATATTACTGAAAACTTGACTCCTCCCAAATTTGAATATCAAATGGGAAGCTAGTTCTTTGAAAATCCCAATACTTAGAGACTTAAACATAAAACTGAACTTTTAACCAGACTTAAAAATTTTCAATGCCAATTTTACATAGAGGGACCAAAATATGTCAACAAAACCCCAATTCCCTACTTTCGATCAAAATTGATGTCATAGTTACTTTTGATAGAAATATTCTCTTTCTTGAATTTTAATTTTATTTTTAAACATTCAATCAAAAGTATAAAGCTTTTGATCAAAATTTTTGAAGACTTTCTATTAAAAGTACTTTTCGATAGAAACTTGTAAATTTTGGGTTTTAGATGAATTGGAGGAATTCCTCTCTAAAACATTGTAACCCATTACTGTGGGTTCACCCAATAGTGATCAAATTATAACATACAAAAAAATTTCCCTTATGCACTCAAATTGGTTATCTTTTATGAATTAACAAGAATACATGTTTCATAATATTTTTCAAGATCGTTGGCACATAACCCAATATTTTGTGTCTCCATCTAAAATCACTCGTAAGGATTTATACTAATGTTTAGAATCATTTATTTTCTAGCATTAATTAAAAACATGATTGCATAGATGACATGAGCCAAACGCATAGTTGCATTAATGAATCTTGAACATTTAGGTTTTAAATTCAATTTTAAAAGAAACCATAATAATTGTAGTTAAACATTGTGTGCCAACTAGATAAGAAATTTTTAAATATATTACTCTTGGAGTTATATTAAGAAGTGATCACACAATATTGTGCCGCACTTATAGGACATCTCATTTTTGCCTCAATTCATGTATTATTTAAAAAATAAAATTGATTAAAGGCTTGAGAGGTTCAATTTGAAGGATTTCAATTGAAGAGAGTTAGATCAAACCCCCTTATATCAAACCCCTCTGGATAGTACCCATCCAGTCTTAAAATCATTACTTCCACTATATATTTTCATGTTTATATTCAATTATTTTGTAAGTAGTTGCCTTAGCATCTGTGTGAAATTTGACACAAGGAAGGAACTATCTCTATCATGTACCAACTCTCAACAAGAAAATCATATTTATTTGTAAAGAAAAATACAAAAAACTATTACTAAAAAAATAGATATAAAGAAAATCCACACAATGAGATCGTATTAACATTTTCACATGTCATATTAGTAAAAGCATCATTGATCTCCCAAAATGATTTTTATTGAAGACAAAAACATAATTATTTCCAAAACATGTTTTGAGCCATCATGAAATTTTGTATAAAATGTCAAATTATTATAAATACATAAAACAACATATCTACATTAATTTATCAACTCCATGGTACTATTTCCTTATTAAATTTCCATTCATTTCTCATTGTTTTGTAAAACCAACGAATATTTGTGATTGATTTTTGTAGTTGTATTTTTCGAAACGTGAAAGATCAAAGAATAGCCGAATAAGCTAAAATGTACTATTGAATGTTTCAAAATTATAGATAATTGTGTATATTTCACCTTGAAAAGGGCCCACTGGATTTTCCTTTGGAACATTCAAACCTCATTAGAGGAGATTTGGCAGGTAATTAGAATAATTTATTTGCGTACCTCTACTGGGTAATTGCAGAGAAAGAGAGAATAATGATAAAACAAAATGAGAAAAGAAAGAAACAACTCTTCACAGGCTGTCGTATATATTCATAAAAATACATCTCTATTCGGATTTCATAATTTTAGTTTGTCTTTTAATATAAAACGAATACCTGAGAACACAATGCGAAAGTGGACTGATCTACGAAATGTCTGAGAACACAAAGTAAGAGTCCAATGGGCTACGTCTCCAACGAAAAGGATAAAGTATATATGAAAGCATTGTTTGCTTAATGCGTTCAATTCGGGCTGTAAAACCAAGATAACCAATGAAGATGACACGAAATTAATATCAATCATCAGAGTATATTCCGATGGAATAAAAGCTGTCTATATGAACTCAATGAATGGATCGATTTCCTCAAGCAAATGTTTCTGGAGCCTAAGATTTGCTCTGTAACTTTTGAGGGGTATGTTTATCTCTAGTAGTAGATAGAACAGGCCCACCCAATTGGCGGGAGTGGGAGGTCTACTTTCTCTTCTCTTATTTTCTTTGTTTTCTTACTTGTGATGATGGCTTTGTGTTTTTCTTTGCTTACAGGTGAGTGGATTTGCATCCATGGCGAAGCAGCAGCTGGACGTGCTGACGGCTCTGGACGCAGCAAAAACTCAATTGTACCATTTCACGGCTATTGTAATTGCCGGAATGGGCTTCTTTACTGACGCCTACGATCTCTTCTGCATTACGACTGTCACCAAACTGCTCGGACGAATCTATTATCCCCATAACAACCCACCGGGTTTGGGCAAGAGTATATCGTCGGCAGTCACGGGGGTAGCCCTGTGCGGAACATTGGCGGGGCAGCTCTTCTTCGGGTATATGGGCGATAAAATGGGCCGAAAGAAAGTGTACGGAATGACGCTCTTGCTCATGATTGTTTGCTCCATCGCACAAGGTCTCTCCTTCAGCAGTTCGAAGAAAGGCGTGATGGCGACCCTGTGTTTCTTCAGATTCTGGCTGGGCTTCGGCATAGGCGGAGATTATCCCTTGTCCGCCACCATCATGTCTGAATACGCAAGCAGGAAGACTAGAGGAAGCTTCCTCGCTGCCGTCTTCGCCATGCAAGGCTTCGGCATCCTCACCGGCGGTCTAGTATCTCTCATCGTCTCCGCCGCATTTAGAAAGTACGAGCAAGGCGTTTCACACGACAAAGCAGTCGATGCAACAGACTACGTATGGAGAATTATCCTCATGTTCGGCGCACTCCCGGCGGCGCTGACGTTCTACTGGCGAATGAAGATGCCGGAGACCGCGCGCTACACGGCCCTGGTAGCCAAGAACGCAAAGAAAGCGGCGGCCGACATGTCAAGAGTTCTGAAGGTCGATATCGAAGAAAACCAAGGTAAAACGCAGTCGAACGAGCCGGAATTCGGATTGTTTTCCGTGCAGTTCCTGAGACGCCATGGGAAACACCTCGTGGGAACGACCACCACTTGGTTTCTTCTTGACATCGCCTTCTACAGCCAAAACCTGTTTCAGAAGGATATGTTTAAGGCCGTGGGTTGGATCCATAAATCCATTGACATGGGAGCCATAGAAGAAGTAGAGACGATCGCATGGGCGCAGGTGAGAATTGCGATGCTTTCAATAATCCCGGGGTACTGGTTCACTGTATTTCTGATCGACCAATTAGGCCGCTTTGTCATTCAGCTCATGGGTTTCTTCTTCATGTCCGCTTTCATGCTCGTGCTCGCTGTCGACTACAACTACTGGGTGGATCATAACAGGTATGGGTTCCTTGTTTTGTATGCGCTCACCTTTTTTTTTGCGAACTTCGGGCCCAACAGCACCACATTCATTGTCCCGGCCGAGCTTTTCCCGGCCAGATTCCGGTCGACTTGCCACGGCATATCGGCTGCGTGCGGAAAGGCAGGGGCCATCGTTGGCGCTTTCGGTGCTGGGTATCTTGCTCAAGACAACAAGCACCTCAAGAAGGCTCTGATGATACTCGCTTTTACCAATGCTCTGGGTTTCCTTTTCACGTTCCTTGTGCCTGAAACAAATGGCAGGTCCCTCGAAGAAATCTCTGGGGAAAATGATGAAGTAGAAGAGGACAAGGGCCCCAAATTTCCACAAACTCTGGTAGTGTAGCCAAATTCTGTATTTCGTGAGAACGAGTGGCATATGTTTTCATCGGTCTACAGTAGCTAGGATATTATTATGATGTATGGCTGTATAAGCATGTTGTATGGGGACTAGGGTAGGAAGGTAATAAATCAAATAAATGGGGGTGGTGTTACACAAAAGCCATAGCATAATCGATTCATGTGACACTACAAATAAAGTTGGAAATAATAATAATCTTATTTCTATTTTATTTCTTGAAATGGTGTGTATGTTTATGTATGTATGTATAATATAATATTTTAATGAGGGTCTATTTTTGTTTTATGTGGTGTTTATTTTGGAAATATTATCTTTCTAATTAATATTAATATTTTGACATATAAATAGTTGCTAAATTTAATTTAATTTATTTTTAAACATTAATACACTACCATCATTACACTCTACCTCTCGCTGCTATTGTAGAACTGTTCTAAGTATTGAATATCTATTTATAGATGGTATTTGAATGAAATCAAAACTATCAAGTATTTGTTTAATTTATTTATAATGTCATTAAAAATAATAATCTAAAAACTATTTCTAAAATAATCTAAAAACTATTTCTCCACCCAATCCATGTTGCATTGGAGGACATGTCACACCAACATCACCTGTCACATTAAAAAGTTGACTAGGTGTACTACAATTTATAGGGGACGCTATTTCCTGTACTCTAAAATAAAAAGTAAAATAAAATAAAATAATACTTAAATAGTCAAGACAATATCAATAATTTTTTTTGGATAGATGTCTTTTAAAGAAATAAATAAATAATTGACAACATCATGACAATCAAGCATGATAAAACCAAGATATTTAGGTTTGGGTCCCTAATTATCTATATGTACTTCCATATTGTTGGAAAGGTGTGAGATTCATATCTAAACAAGACTATTCCTACCATGCCTCAGATATCTTTCAAGGCATCTATAGAGAACACTCTAAGAGACTATATGACACTAGAGTTGAAGACATTCAGGGTCAAAATGTAGATGAGGTACAATATACCAGAGAACATTGTTGAGAAATAAAAGGATACTATTTGTTTTATGGTTGAGACAGACACAACATGCATGGAGGTAGTTAAACCAAGAATGAAGTGGATTCATTGACTAGGATATGAAGTGGAAGAGCCTATTCTCAAGGCCTATGCCCAAGTTCTGTTGTCAACACCTAAAGACCCTAATGAGCCAAGATAGGGAACCTATGAGGAGAAGACAAGAGAGATAAATGCTAAATTGAACAATCTAGCAACAAGAGAGGAAGGTTTCCAAGGTTACCTCTGAGATCTTAAGAATACACAGAGTGTCTCAAGAAGAACTAGACAAAGCAAGGGAAAAAAATATTTCTCTGGAATTAGAGAGCACAGATGCAGCAAAGGAAGAATCAGATGATCCTAAGATGAAGAAAGTAAAGATTGAAAATTTTGATGAACAAAAGGGTAAAACTGATGTTAATCCTTTGCGCCCAAAGAAATCATTGACCTTACTACTCCTCCTGAGTATAAGGCAATACCAAAGAGGAAGAAAGAGATTAGCATTGGTCATCCATCCTCAAGAGTAGAAAGGAACATAAAAAAGTCACAAGAACCTCTTGAAGTAAGTTTCAAACCTAGTCTTAGTGTGCTAAGCGCAAGAATAATTGATGAGGAAAGAATTGATCAAGTAGGAAAGTTTTATGAAAAATATAGTGAGATAGAAAAATATGAGATACATGTAATGATAGTCAAACAAATGTTGAAGTTCAAGAAGACAGACTGGGAACTTAAGACTATGATCCCTGACAATGTATGGAACATCCTAGAATTCCAAAAGAGACAAGCCATTGAAGATAATTTAAGGACAAGGGAAAAGATTCTAGATGACACTCTTCCAGTATGTTCCTTAGAAGAGAAATCTCTATTATTAGATCTAGTGAAGCCACATCTCAAAACAAAGTCAAGGAATTTGCATATAATGGATCAAAACTATGATCTGGTGGCTAAGGAAATAGAGAAAGCCTTTGAGAAGGCCTTTATGAATAGGCACATGTATCCAGCCACTACACCCACTACCCAACCACCCTTAAATGAATTCAAGGTGGTTGATCCCACTAATGCATCAGTGATAGGTCCTTAGGACTTAGTGCCTGTAGTTGAAACACAAACAAAGATAGTTAAGTTTGTGCCCATGACAAAGTCACTAAAAGATAGCACCATTATCATTGATAATATAGAGATAGCCATGGTAGCCGTTGAAACTGAGTTGGACAAGTTTGAAGAAGCTTTTGTGAGCACACAAGAAGCTAATATCTTATGCAAAAACACTCCTACTCATCAAGAAGAAATTTTGATTGAGGATATAACAAATGAGAAAGAAGAAGAAAAGATGGAAGGAAAGAAAGAAGGAGAAAAAGAAGAAGAAGAGGTAAAAGGAAGTGAACAAAAAGATGAAACATCAGCTGAAAAAATCAAGGTAAAACAAGAAGTGATGGATAGGACTCCCATCACTCCCTCAGTAGCATTGTTGTCAAGTTTGACACCTGACACAACCAGTTTGGACTCATGGGGAGAAGAAGACTTGCTTAAGTTCGGTGTCTTAGCCATGGAGAAGGCCAAGGAGAAACAAGTGATGAGGAATCCTATCCTTATAGATTCAGTAAACATACTAAACAATTTGTTACCTACAGACAAGAAAGTGTCCAAGGTATACTCTGTTGATGATGTAAGTGCAGTCATTTCACAATTCAAAAGAAATTTCTCTAGCCTAGAAGAATCTGTATCCTTAGTTGTAGAGGAGAAGTACTTGAAGAAGAGATTAAGTGAATTGGTTAGCAACTATACACTTAACCTGAGCTCACAAAAGGCTAGTCAAGCATCCCTGAAGGAGTTTGCAATAAAGGGAAGAAAGATCATTGCCAAATGTATGAACCAAGACAAGTTAACTGGTGATCTATACAAAAAGGTACAAGAGGCAGAAGTCATGATAGACAGCATAAGAAAATTAGTAGAAGATTGAGAAGGTAGAAAAAGAGATGATCAAGATAAGGGCTAGGCAGACTCAGCTAAGGAATGCTCTTGCGCCCTCATTAGACATACTAAATCAGAATATCAAGGAGATCGATGCCACCATGGTGACATATGATCAAGGACCTAGCACTAATTTGGAGAAGATGGAGAAGCTATAGTATGCTTTGTGTGCCCATCTACATATTATAAATTCGTTGATCACATTTTGGAAGAAGGAGATCGAAAATCTACAGATTGCATATCCAGATGTTCTATCATAGTAAGTTTTTGTAGATTAAGTTTTGACACACATTTTTCATTAATGTCAAAGGGGGAGTATGTGTTGAATATTGCTTATAGATATGTATAAGGAGATATAAGATAGAAAGATATGTATAGCGAGATATAAGACAATTTTTTTTTTTATTAAGGACAGTTAGCAACTTGGCAATATTCCTTTGTTGCCATCAATGAAAAAGGGGGAGATTGTTGGAAAGTTGGCTATATTGATGTATATGACTTAGTATAGTGTTTTTATTATGGAAACAAAGTCATATAGTAGTTTGGAGTCAGTGCACATGATGGGAAGATTAGAAATCAGCTAAGTGTTGAAGACTAGACAATGTACAGAGTTCCTAAAGCTTAGAGCATCAACGCACGTGCGTATGACTGAGTTATGGTATGTGCCCTCAAAGTTAAGTTGGTTAGACTATATTCATGCTTATTCTATGAGTGCATGATTAGATATGAAAGTATGAGAAAGATACAAATAGTTAAAGTTACACAGCCAGTGTGTGCCAGTGAAGAATAGAGTAAGCAGCCGACTGTTAGCATTTTGAGTTGCGGTTATATTCTAATGATGTAAAGGCTATGAACCTATTGTAATTAGTTTTTTGACATGTATATATGGTTTTTTTTAAACATGCTTGAGCCAATTCAATTGGAACCATTGTACGTAATATGTTTAAGGGCGGACCTAGTTGTTTATTTTGAATGCACATATAAATATGAGATGCGCCTACTGTAATTGACATAGAAGTTGATAGAGATTTGTGAGAAGCAGAGAAGAAGTGTGTGAAGAGACTATAAGATGTATTAGATCTTTGCAAAAGGTCAAAGCATCAGTGCATCAAAGGAACTGATGTGACAAGTAGTGTCACATTGATAGTTCATCCAGCAGATATAGTGTGTATCTGAGATCAGAAGGTTGTAGCCTTCACCACTTGAGTAGTGAGGTCCACTCCCCTAATAGGGACTATTGTAAAAGACTCTTAATAGGGTCTAACCCTTGATAAGTTCTGTTATCTCTATTGAGCATTTAAGGTTGTCATTAGTATCAAAGGTTTGTAAAGATATCGGTCGGTCACTTACATTGAGCTAATCGGTAACATGAAGAAAAGACTAGTCGATAAAGCATATATACCGAGTAGTAGATAGTTTACCAAGCACTAGAAAACATCGACACTGAGAGATAGTAAACACCGAGCTTCACAGTTTAAACCGAGGAGTTTACATAGTGTTTACCAAGGATCATAGAAAATGGCATAGTAATCTGAAATGGCACATCCTTCTATGCAAATGGTTACAACGGTTCATAAAATGTTTTACCAAGATTAAGGAACATTTAATGTGATGATATTCATTAAATGCAATGTATATCTTTTGTAATAGTTGATCTAGGTTATTATTGTACATCATAGATCTTAGGGTTATGACTATGGTGTGTAACCTAATTTCGTTAAAGCGGCAAAAATAGAACACTATATATTTGTGTGTTTGCATCATTTTTGGTGTGAGCTGATATATGAATCAAAGAGCACTTGAAGCAATTGCCTAACTTCAAGTCTATTAGTTAACAAAGCGGAATCGAGTACAGAGGAATTCAGATTGAGTAGAATCAACAGAGGCTACCGAGCAGTTCAGAGGAGAGATTCATCACAAGTAAGGTGATATTTTATCAGAGCTTATAGATCTGTATCAGACAATTGAGTTGTCAAATAGTAGATAACTACCTATTTCTTTCTAACAATTGTAATAGAGTTTTAGATAAAATCTCTTAATAAAGTAGACTTAACAGTCTTATGTAAATCTCTTAACCGAGTACACACTTCATTAGTGTTTTTAAAATCCTATAACTAGGTAGATCTAGCTGATCTAACATGTCACTCCTAACAGGGTGAGATCACTAGAAGTGATCAAAACTTGTAGCCCTAATAGGAAAACCTTTTCTATCTATAATAGTGAAGAATTTGTGGGTGCCATCCCCACCGCACTTTTTACCTTCTAACAAGGATTTCTACATTACCAAAATTCTTGTGTCATGTGATTGTCATATTGATGTCATGTTGTTTACTTTCATAAGTTAAATGAATGAGTGATACATGTAGTTAGATTCAAGTTGTTTTGGTCGGTTATTACTGTTTACAATTACATATCAGAAAGGTTTACAAGTAAAAGTTTTTGAAGGCACTGATTCACCCCTCCCCTCTCAGTACCTATCTCTCCTAATTCCAATAATTGGTTTTAGAGCACAGTTCTCTTATTGAATAGTTTAACCACTGAAGGGTAAAGATCTAAGTCATGGAGAGGGACAAGCTTGACAAGACTATTAAGAGTCAAAAGATACAAATGCAAATGTTTGTTGAATAGTACAAGAAAGCCAAGGAAGGACTAAAGAAATTACTGGTTGAAAGAAAGAACCTAACTACTCTACAAAATGAGATTGGTTACCATGAAGAACCTTTTGATGATATGTTCAAGTATATTGGATCTAGCTCTAGAAGCATCTCTGATGAATCTAAAAGAATAATCACTGATTTATCTAAAAAAATCATCATTTAACTGATCAAGTGAAAGCACTACAAATTGGTCAAGAATCTTAGATGGCGAGAATGGTAGAAATAATGAACAAAGAAAAACAAGCCGAGCAAGAAAGGAATCTAGCTATTGATGACTAAAGACAGATGACTGAACAACTTCAAGCTAAAGAGAGTGAGATACATAGACTCACTGATCATCATTTCCAAGTAACTAATCAAATGATGACTATAAATCAAGAGATAAATCGAGTGAATGGAGAATTGCCAAGAAGAATAGAAGATGTTGTGAGACTTAGAGAAGAGAATGAGAAGCTGAGAAATGAAGTGAAAAATCAACAACAACAAAATGAAATGAAGAAACTTTCTAAGGAAATTTCCAAGAAGATTTTTTATTTCTTGTCTAATCAAAGAAGATTTGGGGGTAGAGATAGAATAGGCTATAGTGGTGAAGGAGAATCATCACAACAAGATGAACAAGTCAACATTAGTCAAAATTGAAAACCTAAAGTGTTGACATGTTATCATTGTGGAAAACTAGGACATACATCTAATGTGTGTAGAAGCAAGGTAAACCTCCTATCACTCCTAAGTTTAACAGATATTGTTACTACTGTGGTAAGTTTGGACATCCTACTTATGAGTGTAGAGCTAAGAAAAATGATCTTGCTAATAATACCACTATGTAGAAAATATACTATACTTGTAATAAACATGGACACACTGCACATGAGTGTAAGGCTAAGATGAAGCAAGTATGGACTCCTAAGTAGCAAACACAATGAAAGCCCTATCAACCAAAGAGACAAGGTAAATCTTATGTTTGAGATTATAATACATGGGCTAACTGCACTACTTGTGGTAGATATGGACACATTGCAGAAAATTGTTATAGAAAGAGTCCGATTGGACAATCAAGAAGCTGTACAAGCACTGGAATGGCTTGTATGCACTGTCATAGGGTCGGTCATTTAAGAAAGAATTGTAGAGACTGAGCACTAGATGAAAACTATATATTTGAAAGTGGATATACTAACGCAGACTCGTGAAGCTAAGGAACACTATGTGGAAGAAGGAATCTAATGAGAATGTTGAGTCAAGTAATACTGGCGGTGAAACCTCATCCACTAGATTGGGTGACATCAGTACCTCCACTTAAGGTGATATAGGTATGTATGGGACTGACATTTAAAATGATCACATTTTACATACAGTTCCTTATGCATGATGTACTTATACCAAATCAGCATGGATAAAGATGCAGTATGGTTTTGATGTCATGAGCTAACAATGTTATATAGTTGGTAAAGGAGAGACCGAGATTTGGTTACCCATCGGTAATCACTATCTAAGGTTAACCGAGCACATGTATCAACTGATGAATAAATTATATGTTAATCGAGTGGATGGAAAATTTAGTTGTCACTGAGATGAAAGCTGTTTCGTACCAAAAGTTAGGTCAAGCATTTATTGCATAAAAGTTTGAGAAGGAATATCAAAAAGTCTTTAAATACATGAGAATAGAGTTCATTTTTACATTGCGACTTCGAAGAGTGGAGAATTCAAAGAGCATAGTTTGAGCTAAGAGATTTTTAGAAGGATTCAAGGCTATTTTAGATTGAACCGACATCACTCTTCATGATATTGAGTAAGTTCATTTTCTATCAGACACTTTTTATCCTGCTACTTGCCGAAACCCTAGAATTGATTTATGACATCTACATCGTCTGCAAGCAAATCACAAAGTGTTGAGGAGGAAGTTAATCTAATCGTTAGAGAAAATTTTAACGAACCTAAGTTTAAGCCACATCCCAAGGTTGTAGCACAAATAGATACAATGGGCACTTTTTCGAGCATACCAGAAAGGGTTTTATTGACAAACAATGTAAGATCATATATTCATTGCAAAATCAAAGAAGTTGGAGATTTTGAGACTATAGCAGCATATCAACAACTCTATGGCCCCGATGGTAAATTGAAAATAGATCACAAGAAGATTGAAGAATTAGTGTTACTATGTTTTGTACACTTTCTGCAATCATTTAAAATAGATTGGATCAGAATCATTTTGAGTAGGTATCACGATGACAAATTCTGTCTGGATAAAGCAATTGAGGTCAATAATAAAATGATCAGTAGGGTTATTGGGCTCCCTAAAACTGACAAGGCTAAGGCTTTCCTTATTTCATCACAACCGGATGTTGAGAAATATACTGGAGCACAATGGGACAGTCGAGCATTGCATATTTTGACAATCAGAGACCCTACAGTCAAATTTGTAGCACATGTGATCAGGTACAAGTTATTTCAATCGAGTAGACTCAATAGCATACCCTGTAGCATAGTAGACATGACGCACAAAATTGTGGTAAAAGGTCACCAGGTTGATCTTGCTGAGGTACTATTTCATCAACTTTAGGAGAATATGAAGACCATAAGGAAAAGGAATTCTAACACATGTAAGTTCAAATCACTACTTTCTTGCATATTTTTCTATCTACAAAAGTATGTACCTAGCACCGGTAAGGTAAATTGGAAACCGGATATACCGATAAAAAAATAGATCAATGAAATGATGAATAAGTTAGGAGATACATTGAATATAGAGTTTGATGCATACTTCAAAGAGTTCCAATCTAAAATGCATAAAAGAAGCAGAATTCTAAGGGAATTAGTTCAAAAATTTGAGAATGATATATGCTTTGTAGCCAACACAGATTATACTTTGATAAAGGTAGTTGAACCTAGGATAAAATGGTTGGCACCGATGGGATATGAAATGAACCATGATTTCACACTAAAATCTATTAATGCACTACTTGCACTACTAAAAGATCCCATTGCCACTAGGTTCAGAGTATATGAAGAGGCCAAATCTAGGATTTCAACAAATATAGAAATTGGTAAAATTTCTAGAAAGGTAAAGAAGATGAAGAAAAATCTCACGGATAAAATATGGAGATGGGTCTGAGACATCTGAAGAGACACCAATTGAATAGGCAACCAAAGGTCAATTACAGTTGGCTGACAAACCTTATGATAGTGAGGAGACTGAGTCTGACAAAAAAGAAGATCCCACGCCAGTTCCTCCACCTGAAATTCCTATAAAGAAGTAGTCACCTATACATGAAGGTATGAATACATGATTGTCAACTATAGCACCACCAACCAATAAGGAAGAAGCAGAGAAAGTAACAAAAAGGAGGGTAGCTACACCGACAAAGAAATATATCAAGAGAAAGAAAAAGGTTGTAGTTGAGGCATAAAAGAAAAGGAGAAAATTCATGAGAAATAAAGAAGATCTTGAGGAAACTGAGACTGAAGATGATGTAAATCAATTCAAAGTGGTCAGTAACAAGGCAAAAACAATAGATGAAATTATTAAAGACATAATTGAACATGGAGACCTCATTGATCCCTTACTAGACAGATTTGACAAGATGTCAAAATAAGATCAAACCAAGATAGAAGAGGCTGTCATCCAAATTATGACAAAATTCAAGAAAGTTTTAATGGAATTTTCCTGTGCATTACCGAAGAAGTTGGATGATAAAATTACTGAAAATGGGCTATTGCACTAGACACCGAGAAGAGAAAGAGAGAATGCTCTCTAGTTCGGGTAGCCTCACATATAAGCTTTGGAGAAGTTAGTGAATACTTGACCAAATACCAAGAAAATTTTATGATCAAGAATAGAGCCTTGATGATCATGGATGAAAATGTAGCAGATATGGATACCACAACCAATTATGTATGGACATCAATTTTGAAGGCCAAAGAAAAAGCTGAGCAAGAAGTATTCTTGAACTTGTCTAAGAAGAGACACAATTCCAAAGGTAAAGGTATTTGCATTGATGAGGGAACAATAAATAAATCAAAGAATACCAGTATATCAGTTACCAAGATAATCGATATCATCAAGGACAAGGAAGAAATAAGTATTTCATAGGATGCACTGGATAAAGTTGAAGTTCAATTGGAGAAGAAACTTGATGACAGTGTACTCATTGAGGACATCACAAATGGTGATCCTGATGAAAAAGATGATGAAGATGTAAATATTGCACCAAATAAAGATGAAGCATTAGATACTGAATGTCTATTTACATCACTACCGAGTAAACTTCCTATACTTGTAGAAGCAGCTAAAATTCTTTCCCAAGTACAAATTGATGACTCAAACCCCAAGAAAAACAAAGACATCAAATGGGATCAAGAAATAGAGAAACCTATAGAAATAGATGAGCTTACACAAACAGAGGCACCTTCCACCGAGGAAAAGGAAATAGAAGAAACAAAGGAAATAGAGGTGATCCCACTTGACACCACATCTGAGACTCCTACTATATCAACCAAGACTATAGCTACCAAGGAGCAGAAAAAGGAATAACGAGTGTTAACTGGGAAGGATACTTTGAGATCTAGAGATAAAACTATTACTATTATTGAGAAGAAATCACCTCTAGCACCGGAGAAGAAGAAGAAGAAGAAGAAAGGAAAAGGTCTGGTCACCCTAAATGAAGTGATCATTATCCCTGAGTGTGACCTGAGGACCCTAAGCCCTGAAGAATTGATTAAATATGGGGAATTATATTCAAGAAAGGCAGCACAAGAGAAGTTGAAGCTAGAACACAAATGAAAAGAAATCTTAACAGATGTGTGGGATATCCTCCAACAGGTAGTACCTAAGGTGAATATTGATGAGGATACTCCTATCATAGATCAACTTGCTACACTTTCCAAGAAGATCAATGACTCAGATATTGATGTAGATAAACAAATTGAAGAAAGGGTAGAATCCAGGATACAACACAAACTGGCATAGAAAATAAGCCTAGAAGTGGCATTAAGGAAGGTCAAATTATTTGAGGTAATCACCGAGATAAAAACCATCACCCAGTTAATTTGTCAATATTTATTGAAGCTTTGTACTACAGACACGTTCACTATTGAAGTCAGTGAAAAGATCAAAGGATTGGAAGTAGAAATATAGTTGAGTACAAATGCAGCTATAACTGAGCCTCATGCTTTCTTAAAGCACATTCACCGAGATCCAGAACTCTGGCAGTTAATAGCAGATTTGAAGAAACAAGAAGAGCACATAATATATCAAGTTACTGAGTTACAAAAAGAACTCCCACCATACCTAAAACATTTTGAGGTACACATTATCAAAGCTGAACAACTCATTGCAACACTAAAAATTTTGGTGTTAGATAACATCTTTGACATGCGTGCACAAGTCGATCTTGAGCACATTGCCCTCACCAACTTGAAAGAGGAATGAGACAACCTCTTGGAGTCAGTGAAGAAAACCCATTAGCATATTTTTGACAAGATGTGAGTATACTACTTAACTTTTGTTTTTCGCATTACTATCAAAAAGGGGGAAAACAATGTATAAGTTGTTATACCAAATATGTACATAGATGCTACATATACTACATATCACCGGGAGCATGCACTGAGGGGGAGTACTTAGTACTTATAAATTTTTTTGATGTGTATATGTATATGGCAGAGATATAAGTTATATAGAAAATTTTGTCTATATACATTCGAAGTTTTGATACTAATGCCAAAGGGGGAGATTGTTATCTCTATTGAGCATTTAATGTTGTCATTAGTATCAAAGGTCTGTAAAGCTATCGGTCAGTCATTTACATTGAGATAATTGGTAACATGAAGTAGAATAGACCAGTCGATAAAGCATATATACCAAGCAGCAGATAGTTTACTGAGCACCAGTAGACACAAAAATTGACAGATAGTAAACACCGAGCATCATAGTATACACCGAGCAGATTACACAGTGTTTTTCGAGGATCACAGAAAATGGCATAGTAATCTAAAATGGCACATACTTCTATGCAAATGTTTACAAGTTCATAAAATATTTTACCAAGATTGAGGTGTTGGCATTAAGCAGAATTGCCACTAGTGACAACACTTATTTGCATTCTGAGTGCAAACCGAGTAGACAGTGCAAACCGAGCAGACAGTGCAAACTGAGCAGATAGTGCAAACCGAGCAGACAGTGCAAACCGAGCAGACAGTGCAAACCAAGCAAGTTAGTACAAACTGAATAGGACAATGTAAACTGAGTAACATCATGTCTACTGAGTCACCAGTATTTATCAAGTTCAAAACCTACCGAGTGATCAGTATGAATCGTGCCTTCACTTCTACCGAGTGCATGACGATGCCGAGTAATGCAGTGGATGCCGAGTATCAGAAAGTCACCGAGTCAGTTTGCAGGAACCGTGTAACCATACTTGGGCTGACTTAGTAGCACTTATGTTTATTTGTCAAGCCGACTTTGTAATTGTAATTGTAATTAATTATTTAAGACTTGTATATAAACAATGATTGTAAAGATGTCAAAAATGTAAGTAAGAAGTATATATGTGAAAAAGAAAGAAAGGCAGAGATATGCGAATTACAAAAGGCTTCAGAAGTATAAGAAATAGCAAAGACAAATTCATCACAGAAGGTGATTAGTACATCAGCGAATCTCAATCAGCAATCCAGTTGCAAAGCCAGAGATCTACTATTTCATCCTAACAGGTGAATCAGTACTAAATCCTTTAACCGGGTAGACTTAACAGTCTTTTGTAAAATCTCTTTACCGAGTGCATACTTCATTGTATGTTTGTAAATCCTTTAACAGGGTGGATTTAGCAATCCTTATTGCTCCTAACAGGGCAGATCATCAGAAGTGATCAAATTGTAAGCCTTAACCGGCCAACTTTATTCTACAGTATTAAAGCTTTGTGGGTTTCATCCCCACCCTAGTTTTACTTTCTTTTGGAAGGTTTCTGGGTAACCAAATCTATGTGTCATTATTGTGAATGCTTTTAAGTTTCATGCTTTCTGTATGCAAAGGTTAAAAGTAAATTAGATGTTAAATTAGAAGAAAATTTGGAGTTACTGATTCACCCCTCCCCTCTTAGTAACTCAGTTAATTCCTGAATATTTCCAACAATTGGTATCAGAGCAGCATTGGTTCTCAAGATAAAGCTTAACTAGCTTGAGCAAAGATCTAGGACAATGGAGGTATTCAAACTGAACAAGGTGATTGAAAATGAAAAGCTAGATCTGGAAATGGCCATAGCTAAACTCAAAGAAGCAAAAGAACATCTTTCCCAATCCCTAAGAAGAAGGAAGGAACTTGCAAATCAGATGAATGATCAGACTTATATTGAAGAAAAGATTGAAGATCTTTTTGCCCCAAATAACTCAGATGAAGCAAACAATGCTGTCAAAGAACTCCTAGAAAAGAATGGGTCTCTGCAGGAAGAAGTGAGAAAATTAAAAAGAGAACAAGAGCTACACTCTACAAGATTCTGTGAGATCTTGGAACAAAGAAACAAGTTGAAAGATTAATTAGATGGAAGAAACATTGAAGTCCAAAATAAAACCGTTCAGCTAGAAAACCTAATTGATCAGATCTCTCATACAAATGAGGAAATTCTGAATCTAAGATCAGAAATAGAAAGCACAAGAGAAGAACTAAGATCTGAAAAGGAAATCATTCTAAGATTGGTGGATGACCTAAACGCTGAAAAACAAATCAATGAAGGAATGCTGAAAAGCCAAGAAGACTTGAATCAGCTGTATGAGCGAAATCTTCATAGGCAAAAGGGAAAAGCAGGACTTGGATACAAAGGAGAAGGCGAATCCTCTAAGCAAGGTACTCAAAGAAATCAAAAACCTACTTGTAATCATTGTGGTAAAATAGGACATACTTCAAATAAATGTTGGAACAATGAAAAAGCAGAATTCAATGGAAAATGTTACAGCTGCAATCAACCTGGTCACAAAGCAAATGAATGCAGGGAAAAACCTAGATTCAGAGGTAATTGTCACAAGTGCAACAAACAAGGTCACAAGGCATCCGAGTGCAGATCCAAGACATTTAATCCAGCAGAACAAATTATGAAAGCAATGTTTGGATGGGACTACAACACCTAGTGTAGATGTCATTACTGTGGAGAATATGGACACATTGGCATGAATTGCATAAAACATCATCTAAGGAAAAGAGATACTACCGTAAGATGCTTCAAATGCACTAAACTTGGTCACATAGCCATAAACTACATGAATGCTAGTGAAGTTGAAGATGGAAAGAAGAATGAAGCAACTAAGGTCAGGAAACAGGTAAGACAAAAATGGATTCCTAAAGCTACCGAGTAATCCAGTCCAAGTAATGGAATGGATGGCTCTACCGACTCAAACTAAACTTCCAAGAAAGCACTGGAACTGTATTCTCATAGACCAATCTCAAGCAGTTCCAGAACCAAAATTAAAAGATCTAAATCAGCATGCAAGATGCAGTAAGATCACAGGGAGGTCGGTATCAGTCTTCACCAAGCAAGGTCGGTACCCATCTTTACCGAGTGAGGTTGGAGCAATATGAATTCTCGAGTTCACCGAGTTGTGAAGTCTTTACCGAGCAATTAATTCTTAGTGGGTGACAGTCTGTCAGAATTCATACCCTAATTTGTACTAAGCATTAATGACAGAATTGTAAACAAAAAGCAAGTAATCGAACTCATTCTTCACCGTGAATCTTTAGCACTTTGAGAGCAGAAAATTTCAAGAGCAACCCAGCGATTAAATACTTTTGCGAAAGGAATTTTCTGTGAGCTATCATGGCATCATCCAGCACTTCAGCGAAGAAAGGATCTGATATGTTAGTCCAAGGGGAATGGAAAGCACTAGATTTCAAGATCGTGCCCGCAATTGCAGTAGCCCTAGATCCGAACGGAGCTCAATCTCAGATTCCTCCTAAGGTACTGCTTATTAACGATATTTGCAATCATTTTAACTATTCAATTCATGAAATGGGGAACTTAGAACTAGATACTGTGCGTGAGGAACTATGTGTGGATGGTATTCTGAAACCCGAGCACAAACATTTGGAAGATAAAGGTTTAGTTCACATTGCACATCTACCTCAAAACTTTCGAGATAAATGGGTTAGATACATTCTCAGCCGTGTACATGATGGCAAGATTTGGCTTGAGCAACCTATAGAGATCACAAAGAAGATGATTCAAAAAATCACCAGTCTTCCCATGTTGAACAAAGCAAAAACTACCAAAACCCTAGGTCAAACGGAACTAGAGAAGAAAACCCTAGCCGAGTGGGACGGTAGAGGCATGAAAGTTAGCAGCATTACCGATGCTGAACTGAAGTTTGGTACCCACATTATTGCCCATAAGATTTACAGTTCTAGTCAACAGAATAGTGTATCCTATGAAGCTATTGACTTAGCATACAAAGTGGTCAAGAATAACTTGACATTTGACCTAGCAGACTTATTGTTAAAGCAGTTTAACAAAAACATGGAAAGCATTAAAACTTCCAAAAATAATCCATGTAAGTTTGGATCCTTGTTGGTTTGTTTATTCTTCTATGTTCAAAAATTCTTCCCTTCTAAAGGAAAAGTTGTATGGAGAAAAGATGTGCCAGTCCTCTATGAAATAAATGAATACATCTCAGAAATGGGTGAAAATTTTGAAAGCATCATGGATAATTATTTTGAGTCTTTCAAAGAGAAAATGAATGACAGATTCCAGATTCCACAGAAGTTGGTGGAAGATTACAAAGATGACATTTGTTTTATGGTGGATTGTGATAATGTATATATTGAAGTAGTTAAACTGAGGACTGTATATGTAAAACCTCTTCCTTATGAGGTAAATATTGATGAAACCAAGAATATCATTGAAGCTCTTCTTAATCAGCCTGTCAATCCCAAAGCTCCATATTTTGGAACATATGATGAAGCTAAGGTGAGAATTGAACTAAGCATAAAGCTTCCATAGGTGGTAAACAAAGGAAAGAAGAGGATAGCCAAAATGCAAATGATAACCGAGGACAAAGAAGAAAAAGATGAAGAAGAAGAGGAAAAGGATGAGAAAACAGAGGAACTAGAACCTGTAAAGAAGAAAGGAAAGGTTTTCATCACTAAGGCACCTAAGCCTCCCACTGCTGTATTTACAAGGAGAAATACAAGAGGTAAGGTAGACAAGGCAGACAAGGCAGATAAAGACATAGTATTCAAAAGGCCTCCTCTAAACCTTCAAGAAAAGCTCAAACTCTTTAGAGACGGATCAGGATCTGGAGTAAGTAACATAAAATCCTTAAAATATGAAACCAGATCGGAAATAGAATAGAAGGAAATAGAAGATGCTGTTATTGAAAAGATGGGACAGTGGAAATACTCTCCTGAAGAAATAGCCCCACAGGTTCCAGCAGTTCTATTAAATCCAATAAAAATGAGATGGAGCAATGCAAAGCAAACTGTGATAGACATATTTGATCAAACCCTGAGATAGTTAATGCCGAGCTTGAAAAATGATGAAGTAAAGAAGGCATTAAAAGAAAATGAAAATAAGATGACATTAAAGTTCAATACTTGTTTGATTTTGATCAATAATATTGAATCGGTTGTGAAGGCTACAAATGCCACATGGAAGAACATATACCACCTTCACCAACCAAGTATTGAAACAGTAATAATAAAAGATATTGAAGATGACAGTGATGAATAAGAAGAAGACACTGAGGTAGATGATACTGTGAGGATAACAGCAGAAGTCATTGCATCCCTTCCTACCTCTCCAGTAAAAGTTTCTATATCCATCCCGGAGACACCTTCAAGCATGGTTGTGACAACTTCCACATTTGTCCAATCATCCATAGCAACAACAGAAGCAGCTACCATTTCTTCTACCGAGTTGCAGTCTCCCGCATCATCAAGTTTTCCAGCAGTAAGTTTTCCAATTTTTGAATCTTCAAGTGTAAATATTTTAAGCTCTCCAGTAGAAAGTATACCAGTATCTATAGCCAGCCCTACTTTATCTACTGTCACTACTACCAAAGCATTAAGTTTAGATAAGCCTAAGGCTCTACCGAGTATAAAATTTTTGGGTAAGAATGTAGTAGAGGATATAGACCTAGATGAAGAGATAGAGATTCCTACACTAGATTTTGCAAATCTATCAGCGGACCAAATGCAAAATATAGGTGAGATCCTCCAAAGGAAAGCAAAACAAAAGAAGCTTAAAGAGGAGAGAGACAAGGAATATCAAATCATCAAGGATGCTAAGGACATTTTGTCTGATGCATTAGGCATTAAAATAGACTCCTCCCAACATGTTTTGTTACAATTAGCAGAAGCAATTGATAAATACAATGAGGATTCATCTAGGATAGAAAAGTTAGTTGAAAGAGCCGAGAAGAGATTCAACAATAAAGTGCTTGACCACATTGCTCAGCACATAGCTATTAACCAAGTAGAATTGTCTTCAGTTTTGTCAAACACTGAATCTATCTATTCGAATGCTACCTCTCTTTTGGCCAGACTGTGCAATATTGTCGAGTTCACAAAGGATGTTAAGGATAAAATGGATGAGGATATGAAGATTAGCATACAGAAGCTGCAACTTGAACCAAGTTCAAGCTCTGCTCATCACATGAAAATCTCACACCTATCAAACATGCAGTCTGATCTACTGAAAGAAGACACAAGGATTCGGTCCACACTGCTAGACATCCAACACATGATCCTTCCCATCATGAATACAATGTATAAGCACATTGAACATTCCAAAACATTGATTCATGACAATCAGTTCTCTATAGCAGATCACATGATTGAACTCTCTGTAGAAGTCCAAATTGCAATACAAACATGTAAGATCCTGCAAGAAAGTTGGGACAGAACCCTGGCACTAATAATGAAGGTACATTCTGATTTTCTATCAAATTTTGGATTCTCTCTGTAAATAACCTGTATACACACCTTTGGCATTATCGTCAAAAAGGGGGAGATATGTATAGAAGAAGATTTGTATAGAAATAGTTAGCACATTGAAAGGGGGAGACAATGTATAAATCCCTATAACAAAGACAAATTTTGAAAAATCAAAATAAAACTCAGCATGATTCATGTATATAAGTTTTGGCCAATAAGTGTTCTTGTCACTAATGCCAAAGGGGGAGATTGTTGGCATTAAGAAGAATTGCCACTAGTGAAAACACTTATTTGCATTCTGAGTGCAAATCGAGCAGACAGTGCAAACCGAGCAGACAGTGCAAACCGAGTAGACAGTGCAAACCGAGCAGACAGTGCAAATCGAGTAGACAGTGCAAACTGAGCAGACACTGCAAACCGAGCAAGTTAGTACAAACCAAATAGGATAGTGTAAACCGAGTAACATCATGTCTGCCGAGTCACCAGTATTTATCGAGTTCAAAACCTACCGAGTGATCAGTATAAACCGTGCCTTCACTTCTACCGAGTGCATGACGATGCCAAGTAATGTAGTGGACGCCGAGTATCAGAAAGTCACCGAGTCAGTTTGCAGGAACCGTGTAACCATACTTGGGCCGACTTAGTAGCACTTATGTTTATTTGTCAAGCTGACTTTGTAATTGTAATTGTAATTAATTGTTTAAGACTTGTATATAAACAATGATTGTAAAGATGTCAAAAATATAAGTAAGAAGCATATATGTGAAAAAGAAAGAAAGGCAGAGATAAGCGAATTACAAAAGGCTTCAGAAGTATAAGGAACAGCAAAGACAAATTCATCACAGAAGGTGATCAGTACATCAGTGAATCTCAATCAACGATCCAGTTGCAAAGCCAGAGATCTACTATTTCATCCTAACAGGTGAATCAGTACTAAATCCTTTAACCGGGTAGACTTAACAATCTTTTGTAAAATCTCTTTACCGAGTGCATACTTCATTGCATGTTTGTAAATCTTTTAACAGGGTGGATTTAGCAATCCTTATTGCTCCTAACAGGGCAGATCATCAGAAGTGATCAAATTGTAAGCCTTAACCAGCCAACTTTATTCTGCAGTATTAAAGCTTTGTGGGTTTCATCCCCACCCCAGTTTTACTTTCTTTTGGAAGGTTTCTGGGTAACCAAATCTATGTGTCATTATTGTGAATTCTTTTAAGTTTCATGCTTTCTGTATGCAAAGGTTAAAAGTAAATTACATGTTAAATTAGAAGAAAATTTGGAGTTACTGATTCACCCCTCCCCTCTCAGTAACTCGGTTAATTCCTGAATATTTCCAACATGAGGAACATTTAATTTGATGATATTCATTAAATGCAATGTATATCTTTTGTAATAGTTGATCTAGGTTATTATTGTACACTGTAGATCTTAGGGTTATGACTATGGTGTGTAACCTAATTTTGTTAAAGTGAAAAAAATAGAACACTATATATTTGTGTGTTCACATCATTTTTGGTGTAAGCTGATATATGAATCACGGAGCACTTGAAGCAATTGCCTAACTTCAAGTCTATTAGTTAACAGAGCAGAACCGATTACAGAGGAATTCAGATTGAGCAGAATTAGTAGAGGCTACCGAGCAGTTTAGAGAAGATATTCATCACAAGTAAGGTGATATTTTATTAGACCTTATAGATCTGTATCAGATAATTAAGTTTTCAAATAGCAGATAATTGCCTATTGCTTTCTAACAATTGTAACAGAGGTTTGGATAAAATCTCTTAACAAAGTAGACTTAACAGTCTTATGTAAATCTCTTAACCGAGTACACACCTCATTAGTGTTGTTAAAATCCTATAACTAGGTAGATCTAGTTGATCTAACATGTCACTCCTAATAGGGTGAGATCACCAGAAGTGATCAAATCTTGTAGCCCTAATAGGTAAACCTCTTCTATCTATAGTAGTGAAGAATTTGTGGGTGTCATCCCCACCATAGTTTTTACCTTGTAACAAGGGTTTTTGCATTACCAAAATACTTGTGTCATATGATTGTCATATTGATGTCATGTTATTTACTTTCATAAGTTAAATGAATGAGTGATACATGTAGTTAGATTCAAATTGTTTTGGTTGGGTATTACTATTTATAGTTACATATCATAAAGGTTTACAAGTAAAAGTTTTTGAAGGAACTGATTCACCCCTCCCCTCTCAGTACCTATCTCTCCTCATTCCAACAAGGTCTACTGTACTTAATACATTTTAAAGAAACTCCTAATAGGTTTAAGGATCTTCTAACATAGATCATAAAACACTAGTACAAAATATTAGTGGGTGTCAATTCCCACCGGTGTTTTTACCTATTTGGGTTTCCTTGTAACCATATTGGTGTTATGTGTTGATTTCATGTTTCATGTTTATGTGGATGTTCATTTCAGTACTTAAGCATTTAAGTTCAGTTTAAAGTATAAGTAAATAGATAAAGTACAGTGAACACTAATTCACCCCCCACCCTCTCAGTGTTCCCATTCCTAACAAAGGTTAATTAGGATTTAATTCTCCAATGTAAGCCTCTCTAGATGTTTTTTCCCTAGATCACTATAAAAGGAAGCCTTCCTCTCTCATTTTCTCCATCGATTATTCATGAGCATCCATAAAGTTTTGAGATCAAGTCTTCTCCCAAGAAAATCAAGCAATCATCCATTCAAGCATTCAAGCTCTGCATTGAAGATCAATGATTCAAGCATTCAAGCCTTTGAAGGGATTTGGTTCAAGCATTCAAGATTCATCATTCAAACCCTATATCTATCTATCATGGTGGTGTGATCTTCCTTCAAGATCTTTTGTTCATCTTCAAGATCCATTCATTCTCCTTTCAAGGTTGATTCCCAGCATACAATCATGAAGGTTTTGATTTACATTTATAGTTTTAATTTACATTGTTGATTCCAAGCTTCCATATCAATATACTTGTTTACATTTCAAATACAATTGCATATTTATTGAATATCATAGCTTAGTTGTTAGATCTACTTCTACTACTTGCTTGCATTCTCTATTTGAATTCCATTATTAAGGTTGATTCCAAACTGGGGTTTGATCAAGGCCAAACCCTCACCCAAAAAAAAAATCATTTTTCTTGCAAGTACAAGTACGGGACAATGAATATCAGTGCAGATCTGGATACCCTTTTCACCGAACTTTCAAGATCTGTGAATAGAATTTCCTTTAGAGCAGTTGGGTCAAGGTCGACCTTTAGGTGGGGTAAGATTGTGCCCCGCTATTTGGGTCAAGGTCAACCTCCCTCAAAAAAGAAAAATATTAATGGATTTTTTAGATGTCGCAGTTTCAATTCGAGCAAGTGAAAATCAACAGTTTCTGAGACTGTTTGATAGGGTTTTCAATAGGTTCTTTTTTGGAGGTGAGTACTTTTATTTCTTCATTTCAATATTAGAATTTCTAGATTTACATTTCATCCCCTTAGAATTCATATGTAAGTGTAAAATATGGGTTTAGGGTCCCTTTCATATGCATTATTCTAAACCCTATTTGAACCATATTTTTTATATCTTACATTTTGGTGAACCCGACAAGCTTACCCTCTATCTTTTATGGATTTAGATTCTCTAATGTGTTTGTGGTGTTAGATTTACCTTTGATTTATCTTGTGTGTTCACCTTCATATTACATTTTGGTGAACCCAACAAGCTTACCCCCTATCTTTTGTGGAATTAGATGCCCTATTGTGTTTGTTGTATCTTGTGTGTTCACCTTTATATCTTACATTGTGGTGAACCCATGTTACGACAACTCTTTATTTTTGGTGTTAGATCCTTTGCTTTCTTGCCTTAAGATCATATTTATTTTATTCTCTTGCATTTTTATTTCAAAAATACAAAAATAAAATCACAAAATTCCTTTAAAAATATAAAAATATTTATATTTTTCATGCTTGTAGTATTACTTTGGGTTCAACATATATGATTTTTATTTTGAATACTTTGATGAGGCTTTTATTTCAAAAGAGTATAGATCCATTAATGAGGTACATGGAAGTGAGGATGCAAATAGTTTAAATGAGATCTCCATTGATCCTATTCCTATTTCATCTTCCTCTACAACCTCTTCAATTGATCTTTACCATGGGGTGTGTGCATGGTTACCTTCATGTTCCACTATTTACAACATTGATGTACCTAGAATGTTATATCCTAAAAATTCTATTCAAGCTATAGATGCCTTTAAGAAAGTCCTTTGTGATAGTGATCAAGGTGTTAATCTCCTATGTGGTATCAAACCTTTAACTCAAGAAGTTCAAGATTTAGGATTCATTCCTCCTGTCACTAGTGTGGAACCTTCTTTTGTTCCTTTACCTAGCTTTTCAACTTACACTCCTATTGTGATAACATTTCTTTTATCTCTTCATGTGAGTGTTCCATCGGTGTCTTTACCTCCCTCACAACCTTCTTACCACAGTATTCCTTATACCTATTCCAACTCTCTTCCAACTGTGGTTCCAAGTGTTCCTCCAATTGTGTCTTCCATTCCTGCCGCTTCTTACACTTTTCCTAGTGTTCCAAATGTCTCCATGCCTCCTAGTGATTCCACAATCATTAATCTAGCTCAACACGTGTCCTCTTTACAACAACAACTAGCATCCTTAACTCAATCCGAGTTTAGTATTCCTACATGTGACATGGGTAGTCCTTTATCCCTAGACATTATTTGTGCTCTTTTTCCTTAGCAATATGACATGCCTGATATTGAGAATTATGATGGTAAGGGAGACCCTATCACTCATGTTAAAAAATTTCAAATCCCTTATAGTGACAATGCTATTATGAGATTGACTAATACTTGCCTTCCTACTTTCAAAACTTTCATTAAGAATTTGTGTGGCGGAACTATTACTCTTTTGGAATATGTGAAGAATTTGGTAGATGATACACCATTTCCTAATCTTCCTAATCCTAAACCTATCCTTCCTAATCTGATTCCTAACATTCCTAATATTCCTAATTCTCCATCGGCTATTCCTAGTTCTTCCCACACTTATGATGGGGCTCAAAATAAGGTTCATAATGAAAATGTGCAAGAATTCTTTTTACCTTCCCATTTTTATCTTAATTCTTTGACTTACATAGAAATCTTTAAATCTATGCTGAAATATGCTTTCTCCACATACAAATATCCTCTCCACTATAGTAATACACATTTACTTGTTGATTTTGTGCATTCCAAGTTATATGTCAGAGAAAGAGTTGCTTTATGAATTATATCTCACTCTTGTGTAGTTTTACAATTCCTACATAATTTTGATATAGGGGATACCCCTCATTTTGATATAATATAGATTTCTTCTCCTCTTGTCTCTAGACTAGGGTGCAAGAGGTGTATTTTCATCCCATCTCCTAGGATCCATTAGGCTTTTAGCATATATTGTGTCTTGAGCTTAATCGACATTCTTTCTATCCTATCTCTCTATGGTTTTGTATTATGTTTATAATCATCCATAGATTTTGTTTAAGATATCTTTTTATAAGACATTTGTTTTGCAAAGGTATCCCTTGCTTTCATCCCTAGGGGGCAAGGTTCTATTCTTTTTCTTTGTCTAAGGAACTACTTTCCTTAGCTTAGTGGCATTTGTTTATTGTGCAACATTATTTCATTATACTGACTAATGTTTTGACCATGGATATCCTTTTATGTGAGAGGTTGTTATCCTAGGTTATCACCTCTTCTTTATTTTAAAAATTATGCTCTTTATAAACTTTTACCCTTGTTTCGATGTTAGAGTTGTTTTCCTCATTTCAAATATTCATCTTCCTCTTGTTTGTAGGGGGTTGATGATTGAATCTTTGTTGCCACCTAGTTTATATTTGAAAGATGATATTTTATCTAAAGCACTCCTCTATGGTGGAGGTCTTGTTGATAAGATCTCTTTCTTTGACGATCCTTTTCTATGAGTGACATATCCTTTTCATAATTATCTATACTCTTGTATGTAGGGGTCAATAGCCCTCACTAAGAATATGGTGTACATTGTTGTTAAACATGATATCTCCTTACATTGTGAAGTAGGTATCCTCTTCCTCTTCCTTGTCACGTCTAGTAGACAACCACGATAAGGAGGGGGCATATATAGGGTCTCCTTGATGCACTGACATCTTGGATTCTCGCTCGATGACTAGAGTTTCTCAGTCTTGGTGGTGATTATCAGTTGGAAGTTCTGGTGGATCTCCATGGATGATGGTCACTCAGTGACTTGGTGGTTTGTTTTTCAATGCTCAGTTATAGATGAGGTCTTAGTGTTTATGCCTGTTTCTTGATTGTTGAAGTGGCTCGGTCACTGGAGGACTCGGTCGCTAAAGGGAGCTCAGTCATTGAAGGAGACTTGGCACTTTTAGTGCTCGGTAATGTCTATGGTGCTTGGTCAACATTGTTGGTTCTTGGTAATCCTTGGAGAGCTCAGTTGGTGTGGATGCTCGGTGTATTTCCTGACGCTTGGTAGTTTGGCTTACCGACGGTTGTTCTTGGAGATTCGGCTTGGCCGATTGGTGCATTTAATCTGGGTTGTGTTCCTCAAGTTATGGATTGACCATTGGATGTGTGGTGACCTAGACTTGGCCTGTTGTATTTTCCTATGTGGATTTGGAGGCCGACTTGGTGAATTAAATATTTGTGAATTTATTTGTGAGTTGACTAATGTTTGGTATATAATATTTGTATATTTGGAAGCTGAATGGCTTTTGGGATTTAATTATTTGTAAAGCTGACTTGTGGTTGGGGTTTAGTATTTAAGGAGATGTTTGGTTAGTTGTTTAGGGGGAAGTAGCATATGTGTGGGTCTGTGAAAGTAGAGTTAGTAGCTTGAGAGCTTAGGTAGCATAAAGATTGCTTGGAAGTTTGAGTACAAGTTAAGATCTTTCTTGGAGTGCCTACCAGTGTCATGTTATGTTGCAGACCTGGGCTAGCCAAGGAGAAGTGTGTTGGATCCTATGTGATCTTGTAGATCTATTTCTTGCATTGTATTTGGCCATAATTGGGTAAGCCTTACAGCCTGACACATTGCATGTAATTAGTTAATTGATGAATAAAGACATATGTTTTCTTTCAGATCTGGTTTCTTGTTGTGTATTTTAGCTATGTTGGTGTTTTAATGCAAGGTTGAATAGTCCTTAATTGGATTCTCCATCCTTAACTATATCAGGTGGTATCAGAGTGAGAGTTTGATCTTGTTGAAGCAAAAGGTTGACCTAGCAAGGCTGATCTTGCGAAGTTGATCTTGTTGGCAAAGAGACTGTGCACAATTTGAGTTGTAAATCTGTGACATTGAACTTGTGAAATCATGCCTAGTTGTTCATGTGAGGTGGCAAGTTTCAATCTGACTTGCATACAACTTGGAGGTTGTCACAAGGTGGTCAGTGTTAGGGTTTTTTGTAGAAGGTTTTTGAAGATATTTGGAGATGTCTCTGAGAGGTTTTCTTGATTAGAAGTGGATTTTCTAAACCACATGGAGAACTGAGTTAAGAACCTTGTGAGAGAAAGTGTTGTTGAGCTTTGTAGAGCTTATTGGAGTTGGAGTATGTCAATCAAGAGGAAAGTTGTTTGGCCATTTTGTAGACTGGTTCGTGAGAGAAGAAATATTGATAAGGTTTCCTGTGACATTTTAGAGGTTGAAGAGGTATGTGAAATTGGTTTTGATGGTTAGTTGGTGGATTCTGACATGAAACCTACTGAGCAACTTGTTCTTATTGCTAAGTTACTTGTGATTATTGATGATGTTGATCTTGGTGAAGCTTTTGAGGAGATTGGTTCTCATGTTTAGTCAGTTCTGCCTAACATGGAAATTGCAGAGCATTTGGTTGTGCTTGATCAGATTGTTGTTGGTGTAGATTTTCCTATTATTAAACACCTCGGTGATGTTGGTGTTACTGAGTTTCTTTTTATTCGGTGTTGTGGTGCAGATGTTTTATGGTTGTGGACTTGAGTTGCTGGTTGATAGTGATAAGTCTGGTGATGATATTTTGTGATGGGATTTCTCCTTGATCCTTGGTGATGGATTGATGGCTCAATTTGTTTAGGCTGTTGAACATACTGATTGGTTGGTTGCAGATTGGTTCTCTTTCCTGTGATGGAGTGGAAACATTTGGTGAAGATGAAGTGGAGTTGGTGTTTTTTAGATGTTCCCTTTGGTAAGAAAGTGTGGGATGCACTTTTCTTTGTACCCTGGGAGTTTGATGCAGTGGCATCCTGGCTTCTCGCTCTGTGCCTGAAGATTTTGGCAGTCTCAGTAACTGTCTAGTGGAGTTTGGTTACTTGGCTGGTGATTTCAGTAGAAGACTAGAGTTTCTCAGTCTTGGTGGTTGATGCAAGGTAGGGAGAAATAGGGTCCAAACAATGGCACACCCTAATGATCCAAGCCTTCTTAACACATGCAAAAGAAAACAAACACCAATAGTGAGAGAGAGAATGCATGATCTTTCATATATTTCATCAAATAGAATGATACATGCCAACCTATAAGGCCTTCCTAGTTAGGGCCAAATATTAGAATGAACTTCAGAGGTCCTCAAACATGTGGGGATCTGATACCAAACTCTAATCTTCCTATCTTCTATTTTCTCCTAAAACTACCTCCTAAACTACAACCAAGCAACTACATTTATACAAGAGTCTATTGAATTGAGTTGGTCTTTAGATCCATAATCAATGGAAGGAACAGTTAGATTTGGGACCACACGCCTCCCAATGATGGATTCCAACATTAAATTTGCAACCCATAATAAATGGACAAGTCAGCCACAATAGAAACTAAAACTAAACCTGTCGGTGAGAAAGATAACTGAGCAGTAGACAAGCAATGTCAAGTGCTAATGAAACAACTGACCACCCAAGAGATAACCAACCACACTCGGTAACCAAAGGAAGCCAACCAACTACTAACCAACTAGGTCAAAGAAGGAACCAAGAAACACAGACAAACTCCAAAATGTTTTTGGTGACACAGGATTGCCAAGGACCTGAGATGCTCCTGCATCAGACACCTGCGGTTATTTTGAAATGATTCTCTGAATCATTTGGAAGGTCTAGTCCAAGATGCATCAAAATTAGACTATGAAATCCATGAACTATCTTCCATCGGTCTATTCTTCCACTTTACCAGATATTCCATATATTGTTTTCCTCTTGTACTCATGCCAACTCTTTCCTTCAAAATCTATTTAATTTCTTCATTCTACTTCTTAGGATATTCTTTCGGTACTGTCACTTATTCATCAAGTTCATTATACTCATGCAAATTAGGAATGTTGAAAATCAGTCATATGTCCATGTCATCAGGTAACTCAATTTCATATGCATTTCCACTATCAAATTTCTTCAAAATCTTGCAAGGTCCAAACTTATTCATCTTCAGCTTCCCATATGTTCCAATAAGAAATTGACCTTTCTTCAAATGAACCATCACTTCATCACCAACATCAAATTTTTTATGTCTCCTTGATCTATCAGCTCTATCTTTTTATTTCTGATTACTATCTTCTAGCTTTAGCTTCACATCTTCATGCAATGTCTTCATGTACTCAACAAACTTTACTCCTTCAGCACTTTTCTTATTCTCATCAGCAATGTCTCTCAAATCAGATATTCCTCTTGGTTGTGTGCAATTCACAATCTCAACTGGTGTCTTTTCAGTACTCCTATTCATTGAATTATTGTATGCAAACTCTGCTTGTGCCAACACAGAATCCCAATTACTCAGTGTGTCTCCAACTAAACATCTCAAAAGATTTCCCAAACTATTTTTCACAACTTATGTCTATCCATTGGTTTTTGGGTGAAATGTAGAGCTATATTTCAACTTAGTGCCAAATTTATTCCAAAGGGTTTTCCAAAAGTATCCAACAAATTTATTGTCTCAGTAAGAGATAATACTCCTCGTTAATCCATGCAATCTAACAATTTCCTTAAAGAAAAAGATATGCTACATGTATTGCATCTGGTGTCTTTCTAAAAGGTATAAAATGTACCATCTTAGAAAATCTATCTACAACAACAAATATAGAATCATTACCTCTTATTACCTTTAGTAAGCCAAGAACAAAATCCATACTAATGTCAATCCAAGGTTTCTCAAGTGCAACAATCGATACATACAATCTAGTATTCTGACTTACTCCTTTTGCAACTTGACAAATTCCACAACTTTTCACAAATTTCTAAACATCTTTATACAACTACGGCCAATAGTACTTCCCCTTAATAAAATTCCATGTTTTATCAATACCAAAATGTCCAGCAAAACCACTACTATGTTTCTCCTTTATAAGATTAGTTCTCATTATTCCTCTCGGTATACACAACTGAATACATTTAAATTACATACCTTCTTGAATAAAATATTCATCCCATTTAGTATCTTGTTGATCTTGAATAGGTGCTCTACACTTTCTCCATGGCTCAAAAAAATCAGGATCAAACTCATAAGAATCTCTCATCTCATCAAAACCAAGAACTTTAATTTTCATCTCGGTCATCAAAGATCTTCTTCTACTCAATGCATCAACAACTCAGTATCAAAGAATGTCTCCATTTCTTCAGTTATTGAACAATAGCATAGAATTCTCGATCATACATAGAATATTTCCTTCTAGCATCATTCAAATTTTCACTAAAGAATGTAATAGGTTTACCTTCTTGACTCAACATAGCTCCAATTGCACTTCCACTTGCATCACATTCCACTTGAAATACCTTACTGGAATCAAGTAATGCCAAAATAGGTAATTCAACAACCTTCTACTTCAGACTCTCAAAACTTATGTCAGCTCCATGTGTCCACTTGAATTCTCTTTTGTCTCCTCTCATAGTCTCAGTCATAGCATTACAAATTGAATTGAAATTCCTTATGAACTTTTGGTAAAAGCTTGCCAAACCATGAAAAGATCTTACCTCACTAGCATTCATAGGTGTAGGCCAATTCAAAATAGCTTCAACCTTTTCAAGATCCATCTTCAAATCATCAGCTGAAATAACAAATCCCAAATACACAATCTCCTCTTTCATGAATGAAAACTTTTTCAAATTTAACAGCAACTTTTCCTCTATCAATCTCTACAAAACTTGTCTAACATGCAAAAAATGTTCTTCTTTGGTCTTACTAAATATCATAATATCATCAAGATATACAATAAAAAACATACCCAAGAATTTATTCAAATATTCATTCATCAGCCTCATAAAAGTACATGGTGCATTAGATAAACCAAAAGGCATAACCAACCACTCATACAAGCCTTCTTTTGTCTTGAAAGCAGTCTTCCATTCATCACCTTCTCTAATTCTGATATGATGATACCCAATTTTCAAATCAATTTTGGTGAAATACTTTGCTCCAGTCAGACTATCCATTATGTCATCCATTCTCAGTATAGGAAACCTATACTTAATTGTTATCTTATTGATTTCTCTGGAATTAGTACACATTATCCATTCTTCATTCTTCTTTGGTACCAATACATCAGGTACTACACAAGGAATCAAACTTTCTCTGATCAAACCTTTCTCCAGCAACTCTTGAATCTATCGGTTCAATTCCTAATTCTCGGTAGGTGTCAATCGATGAGGTTCCTTATTCAGTAAACTAGCTCCAAGGATTAGATCCATACAATGATCAATGCTTCTTTTCAATGGAAAACCATTAGTTACATTATTAGAAATGATATCACTGTACTCAGTGAGTAACTTATCAATCTCCTCGGGGATATTATCCTCAATTTTCTTACTCAGTTTGTTAGGGATCATAGCGAAACATACATCATTCTTCTTCAAAGAGTTAAAAAAATTTCTTCCTTCCATCAAAAAAACTTTCATAGATGTGCAAACATTACTAACAGGTTCTTCCATCAATGGTAACAAGATTTGTTTCTTTCCATCAGCCACAAAAATATACTTATGCAATCTTCCATCATATATAGCATGTCTATCATATTGCCAAGGTCTACCCAACAAAATATGACAATAATACATAGGCATGATATCACACAACACCTTATCATATTACTTTCCAATCTTCAAATTCACATAATGTTGTTCACTTACCAAGAGTGTATGCTCATCTTTGATCCATGAAATCTGATCAGGCTTAAGATGTACCAACCTTTCCAACTGCAATTTTGTGACCATCTCTTCAGATGCTAGATTCTTTGAGCTACCACTGTCAATGATTACCTTCCAAGATTTGTCAGAAACTCTACATCTTATCTTGAACAAACTTTTCATTACCAGATCTTCCTTCCTACTTTCATTCCATAGTGCTCTCCTTACCATCAAGTTATTTTCTTTCTCAAGTTCATTCGATGACTCTTCTTGCACCAAAGCATTTCTACTGCTACCATCCTTCTTACTTGCATGTGGACATTCAAAAAATCTATGTCCTTCTTCTCCACAATTGTAACAAGTTCCTTAGAAACTTCCTCTACCATAACCACCTTGGTAGTTATTGCCTCTACCTCTAGATGAACTTTCACCTTTCCACTTGGTCTTGCCTTTGTCCAGATTTGTCTTTTCTAGTTCAGATCTACCATTTTCACCATTAGATCAACTTCTTTCTCTAGGGAATCTACCACCTCAACCTCTTTGTCTATGCTCATGTCTTTTTTTCAATTTCTCCTCGGCCTTCAGTGCAAATTGATAAGCCTCTTCAATGTTCTCCAACTTGACCATACTAATTTCCTCTTGGATGGAAACTCTCAAACCATTCAAGTATCTACCAATTCTTTCCACATCATCTTCATCATGTCTAGATCTGATATCCAATCTATAGAATTCCTTAGTATACTCTTTTATCAAGCTATCTTTCTGATGCAGGAGCATCCTGGGTGTAAGAGCAATCTTGCATCACCCAAAAATATTTCTGTTTTTATATTCAATAAGGGCTATTTTGTGCAGAGATGTTATTTATGGAAAGTTACTATTTTTGGTAATTTTTGTCTGTGCTCAGAATAATCTAATTTCTTTCTTGGAGGTTCATTTTGGTCATATAAGTCTGCCAGTAAAGTTTCATTTCCAGATCAAGTGTCTGTTGGAAGATATTGAAGATTTTCGGTATTGGCAGCAGGGTACAGAAACTTTGAACTCAGTTTTGAAGGCTTTAGAGGCCCCGGATGAGGTCAAAAATTTGGGTGACAAGTGCTTGCGTGGGTCAAGCTTGTAGAGCACTTCATGCCATTTATGAAATGGGGTTATAATAGCCGAGCGGGTCAACGGGTGATGACTTATGGTCTTCGGAAGTTGGGCCACCTGAAATGGAAAAAAATAATTTTCTTCAAAATTTCTGTTTGGGTTTCAAAGGTTATCTTGAGCTGACTATGATGTAATAAAATGTAAAATAAAATAATTCTAAGTTTGGTCGGCCTTATTGGCTAAAAATTCTGAAACCTTCCCAGGCGGTGGAAAATTGCCTATATAAGGAAGGCTGTATTATTGTCTTAGGCAGTTCAGAATAGTTCTGGGTAATAGTTCAAGGCTTTGTCCTATAGAATATTGTAAGGGAATTCCCATGTGGCTTTGCATATTTTAATTCTGAAAGTTTGTAATTCCACATTTGTGGAGATAATAAGAAGCCAATTTTCTGTTCTTGCATATTATTGTTGTTGTTTCTCTATTTCTCTTATGTGGTTGTGGTATTAAGGGGAGCACCCTTCATCAAGTGGTATCAGAGCCAGGTTGTTCTTGAGTGTGTAAACATATCGCCGACTGTGAGGTAGTTTGCACCAGGACAGTGGCTAGGGTTTCAGCGCGCATCGTGAAAATGCCTCCACGAAGGGAACATGGTGGAAGAGCTGGTGTTGTCACACCTGAGGTTAGAGAGCTACAGAGACAAGTGCGAGCATTACAAGAAGAGATTCATAGAGGGATGAATCTTAATGTCATAGACGAAAGCGAGGATGAAGCCAAAGAAGAATATCAAGAAGGAGAAGCTGAAATTGTGAACCAGGAGGAAGAAAGACTTTTTCGGGCGATTTCCAAGATTGGGAAAAGACCTAAGATTGAGGTTCCTACATTTTCTGGAAATCTTAACCCAGAGGAATTGATCGACTGGATCAATGAATGTGAGGAGTATTTTGAGTATGAAGATGTTGAGGATCCTGATAGGGTCAAATTTGCGAAGGCCAGACTGAAAGGTTATGCGAAGATCTGGTGGCAAGAAATTCAATTGGAGCGAAATAGAAGAGGGAAAGATAAAATCACAAGATGGGATCAGATGGTGGAAAAATTGAAGCGACAATTCATTCCTGTTGATTATAAGCTTGACCTACTGAAGAAAATGCAAAGTTTGAAGCAAGCAAGAAAATCTATTCAGGAGTATACAGAGGAGTTCTATCGACTCCTCATCAGAACAGGCCATGCCGAAGCTGATAAGGAGAGAGTTGCCCGATACCTTAATGGGTTAAGGCCAAGCATTCAGGAGGAGTTGAATCTGGTTTGAATGAACAGTATTGAGGAGGCATACCAATTTGCCCTAAAAGTAGAGGAAAAGCTAAACAAGAAGTTTGAGAGTAGACAAAATGGAAGAGGTCACGGTGGACGATTTGGTGGATGGTCATATGGTGGCCGAAATGAAGATCCGGAAAAGAAGGATGAGGCCAGTAGCAGTCAAAATCAGTGAGGAAATAATTCCAATCACTTCCAGGATTAGAATAATAGAGATCAGAGAGGAAGAGGAAGAGGACAAGGATCTGGAAGAGGTGGCTTCCGTGGAACATGTTTTCACTATGGAGAAGAAGGTCATAGGGCATTTGAATGTCCTCAGCGCCAAGGCAGAATAGACAGGAGAAATGAAGGCCAGGCTAGAGTTGCACATGTAGATGAAGATGCCAGATCATCAAATTATGAAGATGCTAAAAGAGGAGAAACGTTGATTAACAGAAGTGTCTTGTTGAGTGGTGAGAATGAACCTGAGCAAAGGAGGAGCCTGTTTCGCACCAAGTGCAAGTGTGAAGGTAAATGTTGTGATGTGATTATTGATAGTGGAAGCACTGACAATTTGGTGTCAGAAGAGATGGTGACAAAGTTGAAGCTCAAGAGACAGAAACACCCACATCCATATCGGATTGCCTGGGTACAGGATGACCACAAGGTCATGGTCAATGAACAATGCCTGGTGAAGTTCAAGATTGGCGGATACCAAGATGAGGTATTGTGTGATATCATATCTATGGATGCATGTCATATGTTGTTGGGTAGACCATGGTAGTTTGACAAATGTGTTGTACATGATGGTCATGTGAATACCTATTCCCTGACAAAGGATGGAGTGTGGCATAAGCTAAAACCATTGAAGGAGACTGAAGAAAAGGTATGTGGTAATGCAAGGATAACTTTTGTTGATGAAAGAAATTTCCTAGATGGTATGAGGCATGAGCATGTATGTTTTTCTTTAATTCCAAAAGCTGGTAAAGAGGAAGTAGAAGATGTCCCTGTAGAAGTTGCAGATTTGTTGAATGAGTTTCAGGATATTATATCCGATAACATGCCTGATAGATTACCACCAGTCAGGAAGATTAGTCATCAGATGGACTTGATCCCAAGAGCGAGTTTGCTGAATAAGGTAGCACACAGAATGACACCTGCAGAAAGTGAGGAGTTGAACAGACAAGTACATGAACTATTATAGAAAGGATTGATCCGTGAGAGTCTGAGTCCCTGTGCTGTACTAGTGGTATTAGCACCAAAGAAGAATGGAGAATGGAGGATGTGTATAGATTCTAGGGCAATAAACAAGATCACAATAAGGTACAGGTTTCCATTGCCATGAATGGATGATATTATGGACTGTTTGAGTGGAGCTGTGTATTTCTCAAAGATAGATCTAAAGAGTGGATATCATCAGATTCAGATCAGAGAAGGAGATGAATGGAAGACTGCCTTCAAGACAAAGGAAGGACTATATGAGTGGTTAGTCATGCCTTTTGGGCTAACCAATGCACCGAGCACTTTCATGCGGCTCATGAATGAGGTTCTGAAAGAATTTCTGGGTAAGTTTGTCATTGTTTACCTAGATGATATTTTGATCTTTAGTAAGACATTGGATGAGCATATGATGCATATTCATATGGTATTTGAGAAGTTGAGAGAAGAGAAATTGCTAATTAATTTGAAGAAGTGCAGTTTTGTGAAGAAAGAGTTGGTGTATTTGGAGTTTGTAGTTTCAGGAGAAGGTCTAAAAATGGACCCAGAGAAGGTACAGGCTATCCTTGAATGGCCTACTCCAAGGAGTGCTACTGAGGTAAGATCTTTTCATGGTCTAGCTAGTTTTTACAGAAAGTTTATCAAAAATTTTAGCAGTATTTGTGGACCCTTGACTGAAACAATGAGAGGGGATAGAAAACAGTTTAAGTGGACTAATGGGGCAGAAAAGAGTTTTCAATTGTTGAAACAAAAAGTTACAGAACAACCTATTTTAGCACTTCCAGATTTTAATAAGGTGTTTCAAGTAGATTGTGATGCTAGTGGTACTGCAATAGGAGCTGTTATGAGCCAAGAAGGTAAACCTGTTGCTTATTTCAGTGAGAAGTTAAATGATGCCAAGAGGAAATATTCTGTTTATGATCAGGAATTTTATGCTATAGTTCAAGCATTAAAGAAGTGGAGACATTATCTACTTCCTAAGGAGTTTGTTTTGTATACTGATCATCAAGCTTTGCAATATTTGAATAGTCAAGGAAAGTTGAATCAGAGGCATTTAAAATGGGTTGAGTTTTTGCAGAGTCATACATTTGTTTTGAAACACAGGAGTGGAAAGTCTAATATAGTTGCAGATGCTCTTAGCAGAAGGCAACTATTGCTGACAGAAATGCAGATTGAAATGGTTGGGTTCAAGGAACTCAAGAATTTGTATCCAGAGGATCCTGATTTTGGTGAAGCTTGGAAAGCTTGTACAGAACCTGTTACTCTAGCCAGGACAAAATGGTTGGATTTCATCATCCAGGATGATATGCTATTCAGAGGGAGTCAGTTGTGCATTCCACGAAGTTCTATGAGGGAGAATCTCATCAAGGAGAAGCATAGCGGAGGATTGGCTGGACATTTTGGTCGTGACAAAACCCTTTCTTTGGTTAGTGAAAATTATTATTGGCCACAATTGCAGCAAGATGTGAAGAAGTTTGTACAGAGTTGCAGAGTATGTCAGATGGTGAAAGGAGTGAAGCAAAATACAGGGTTGTATCAGCCATTACCTATACCAGAGAAGCCTTGGGAGGATATCAGCATGGACTTTGTTCTTGGTTTACCGAGGACTCAGCGGGGACATGATTCAATTTTTGTAGTAGTTGACAGATTTTCAAAGATGCACATTTCATTCCCTGCAAGAAGACTAATGATGTTGTTCATTTAGCAGAATTGTTTTTCAGAGAAGTAGTGAGACTTCATGGTTTGCCAAAGACCATAGTTTCAGATCGGGACACTAAGTTTGTTGGATACTTCTGGCGTACATTGTGGAAGAAGTTGAAGATAGATTTGAAGTTTAGTTCATCACATCATCCACAGACTGATGGACAGACAGAGGTGGTGAATAGGAGTTTGGGAAATTTGCTGAGATGTTTGGTTGGAGATAAGCCAACAGGATGGGATTTGATTTTACCATAGGCAGAATTTGCATACAATAATTCTGTCAACAGGAGCACTGGTAAATCACCATTCCAGATTGTATATGGAAGTAGTCCAAGAAATGCATCTGAATTGAGAAAGATAGATAAAGGAGAAATAAGTAGTGCTTAAGCTGAGGATTTTGTAGAACACTTGAAGAACATCCATGGGGAGGTGAGGAAGCATATTACCAAGATGAACGCACAGTATAAGGCTAAGGCAGATGAGAAAAGGAGGCATAAGGAATTTCAGGTTGAAGATGAAGTCATGGTTCATTTGTGGAAGGAGCGGTTTCCGGTTGGTACATATAAAAAGTTGAAAATGAAGAAGTTTGGACCATGTAAGATACTAGAGAAGCATGATTCGGGAAATGCATATGAGGTAGAATTGCCTACTGGGCTGAATATTTCACCAGTGTTTAACATTTCAGATTTGATAGAGTATCATGAAGGAGGTGTTGAAGATGAGGTTGCAGCAGCACAGTGGAATATTCTAGCAACCAGTTCAGATATCAAGAAGATTGAAGACATACTAGATAGTCGTGTTGGCAAAAGCACAAGGAATAGGACATATGAAGAATATTTGGTCAAATGGAAAGGATGACCTGTTGAAGATTCATCATGGCTAACAAAGGAGGAGGTTAACCATCTTGGTTTTCCTTTGCACACCTGAGTCGTGACAAGGTCACTTCTCAAATTACCCCGGGTGTCTGATAAAGGAGCATCCTAGGTGTAAGAGCAATCTTGCATCACCCAAAAATATTTCTATTTTTATATTCAATAAGGGCTATTTTGTGCAGAGCTGTTATTTATGGAAAGTTACTATTTTTGGTAATTTTCATCTATGCTCAGAATGATCTAATTTCTTTCTTGGAGGTTCATTTTGGTCATATAAGTCTGCCAGTAAAGTTTCATTTCCAGATCAAGTGTATGTTGCAAGATATTGAAGATTTTCGGTATTGGCAGCAGGGTACAGAAACTTTGAACTCAGTTTTGAAGGCTTTAGAGGCCCCGGATGAGGTTGAAAATTTGGGTGACGAGCTCTTGTGCGGGTCAAACCTGTAGAGTGCTTCGTGGCATTTCTGAAATGGGGTTATAATAGCCGAGCGGGTCAACGGGTGATGACTTATGGTCTTCGGAAGTTGGGCCACCTGAAATGGCAAAAAATAATTTTCTTCAAAATTTCTGTTCAGGTTTCAAAGGTTATCTTGAGCCGACTATGATGTAATAAAATGTAAAATAAAATAATTCTAAGTTTGGTCGGCCTTATTGGCTAAAAATTTTGGAACCTTCCTAGGCGGTGGAAAATTGCCTATATAAGGAAGGCTGTATTATTGTCTTAGGCAGTTCAGAATAGTTCTAGGTAATAGTTCAAGGCTTTGTCCTATAGAATATTGTAAGGGAATGCCCATGTGGCTTTGCATATTGTAATTTTGAAAGTTTGTAATTCCACATTTGTGGAGATAATAAGAAGCCAATTTTCTGTTCTTGCATATTATTGTTGTTGTTTCTCTATTTCTCTTATGTGGTAGTGGTATTAAGGGGAGCACCCTTCATCACTTTCTACCTCAAACTTTTCATTCATCGAACTAGGTTAATCTAATAATCACAAGGTAAGAACTTTCCTTTCAATTTGTTCACCATTTTATTCCATACCTTGATTTTTTCTTTTCCTTTCCTCTTCCTATCTAGCTGCAAATGTTCCCACCATAAGGATGCATGACTTTTCAACTTTGTGTTTGCAATCTTCACCTTCTTATCTTTAGGAATGTTTTCATATTCAAAATAATTTTCCATCTTGGTGATCTAGTCCACCAATTGATCAGAATCTAGCTTTCCACCATACTCACGAGGATTGAAATGTGGTGTTGACTTCAAATTTGTCAAAGCCTTCAAAAATCTATCTTCACCTTGATCCATAATAGGCGCAGGTTCTACATTCACCTGTTCTTCCTCAACTTCGTCATCACTAACATCTTCAAGATTTATGCCTCTTCTTTGTGCTATTTCAATAGCTTCTAACCTATCTACAATCTTCCTTAGCATAGCTTCCAATCCTAGATCTACATCTCATCTCCCATGAACCATCTTGACAACCCTCTACAATTGTAGGTCAAATCGCAATCTGCTACCCCACAACAATCAACTAGGGCTTCAAGAAGAACCTACAAACCTAGATCCATAGACCTAGATCAAGATCTCACCTTTCTCCAATACTACTTGATGAAAGGTAGGGAGAAAGAGGGACCAAACAATGGCACACCCTAATGATCTAAGTCTTCTCAACACATGCAGAAGAAAACAAACACCAATAGTTAGAGAGAGAATGCATGATCTTTCATATATTTCATCAAAGAGAATGATACATGCTGGGCTATAAGGCCTTCCCAGTTAGGGGTAGATATTATAATGAAATTAAGAGGTCATCAAACATATCAGGATCTGATACCAAATTCTAATCTTCCTATTTTCTCCTAAAACTACCTCCTAAACTACAAGCAAACAACTACATTTATACAAGAGTCTACTGAACTAAGTCGGCCTTTAGATCCACAATCAATAGAAGGAATAGTTAGATTTGGGACCACACACCTCCCAATGATGGATTCCAACATTAAATCCATGACCCATAATAAATGTACAAGTCAGACACAATAGAAACTAAAACTAAACCCATTAGTGAGCAAGATAACCGAGCAACAGACAAGCAATGTCGAGCACCATTGAAACAACTCACCACCTAGGAGATAACCAACCATAATTGGTAACCAAAGGAAATTGACCAACTACTGACCAACTCATTCAAAGCAAGAAATGAGCAACATAGATAAACTCTAAATTGTTTTTGGTGACACAAGATTGCTAAGGACTCGAGATGCTCCTGCATCAGTGGTGATTCTCAGTTGGAAGTTCTGGTGGATCTCCATAGATGATGGTCACTTGGTGACTTGGTGATTTTTTTCTCAGTGCTCAATTACCAATGAGGTCTCCATGTTTATGCTTGTTTCTTGGTTGTTGAAGTGGCTCGATCACTGGAGGACTCAGTCGCTTAAGGGAGCTTAGACATTGAAGGCTTAGACTTGGTATTTCTGGTGCTAGGCAATGTCTATGGTTCTCATGTGACATTTTTGGTGCTAGGTAATTCTTAGAGATTTCAGCTGGTGTGGAAGCTTGGTGTATTTCCTAACACTTGGTAGTTTGGCTTACCGAAGGTTGTTCTCAGAGATTCAGCTTGGCCGATTGGTGCATTTAATCTAGGTTGCGTTCCTCGAGTTATGGATTGACCATTGGACATGTGGGGACCTAGATCTGGCATGTTGTATTATCTTATGTGGATCTAGAGGATGACTTGGTGAATTAAATATTTGTGAAGTTATTTGTGAGTCGACTGATGTTTGGCATTTAATAATTGTATATTTGGAAGTCGATTGGCTTTTGAGATTTAATTGTTTGTAAATCTGACTTGTGGCTAGGGTTTAGTATTTAAGGAGATGTTTGGTTAGTTTTTTAGGGGGAAATAGAAGATGTGTGGATCTGTGAAAGTAGAGTTAGTAGCTTTCAAGCTTAGGTAGTAGAAAGATTTATTGGAAGTTTGAGTATAGGTTCAGATCTTTCTTAGAGTGCCTACTAGTGTCCTATTGTGTTGCAGACCTAGTCTAGCTGAGGAGAAGTGTATTGGATCCTGTGTGATCTTGTAGAACTATTTCTTGCATTTTATTTGGACATATGTTTTCTTTCAGATCTAGTTCCTTGTTGTGTATTTCCGCTATGTTGGTATTTGGCTACAAGGTCAGATAGTCCTTAATTGGATTCTCCATCCTTGACTACATCACTCCCTTGTACTATAGTTTTTCTTTTATATGCTAAATCTTCTGAAGGTAACGTACATAACTTGCTAAATCCTGAGGAGACATGAATTTTTCAATGTTCAATATGCTAAAGCTTCCAAAGGTAACACATATAAGTTGCTAAATCCTAAGGAGACACACATTTCATATTCATAGTAATACAAGAAGATGGATCTATGGGTTTTCTTGAAGCCGTCAGAAGATGTATTACAATTACAAAGTGTAGTTTATGGGTGAACTATTAGGTTTAGCCATGTGTTTGGCTCTCCCTCCAGGGTAATTTATAGTAAGGTGGGCATCTTACTAGGTGAGGTAATCTCTCTCTCTCTCTCTCTCTCTCTCTCTCTCTCTCTCTCTCTCTCTCTCTCTCTCTCTCTCTCTCTCTCTCTCTCTCTCCCTGCTTTCATGCTAGTAGGAATGGATCATGAAGCTATGTTATTTATAGTGTTTCTCTTGTCTTTCTTATGTAATCATTTATGATTTTATGATAGCTTTCCAAATATGATATTAGTATAGGAAGCATTTCTTAGCAAGGTTTCCTTTACTTCTTGATTTGGGTTTGTTTTAGTACTAACCCCTCTTTTTGTGTCATTTAGCTTTTCTTTGTTTCTCTTTGTTTTCATACCCTCATGCATGTATGTTGAGTTAGAATCCTTATCTTGGGGGCTTGTGTCCTTAGTTAAGTGTTATTTTATCTCATTGTGAATCCACTTCAATCTCTTCTTTCTTCTCCTTTAACAAGAGTTTGCATTGAGTCCATACTCTTGCTAAAGTGGGGGCTTAATGTATCACCTTAAAATGGAAGCACTTCTATGATAAGAACATTTATCCCTCTAAGTAAGTGGTCCAGGGTCATGTCAAGTACCTTGATTTAATATTTTCATGGATCTATCTTTTTCCCCCTATTTTGCTTCTCTCTCCACCCATTTACAACCTTTTTCTGGCACCTGGTCTTGAGAATTTGAAATCTGTCACCTCAGGGTCAAAGCTGACCTCCTGGGTGAAGGTTGACCTTGACTTTGACCTAGGGTAGAGTTGACCTTGACTATGACCTTGGCCAGACTTGACCTCACCCCTAACCCTGGGTCCAATTTTCAAATTCTAGAGGTTTAGGGATGTCAGGCTTCGAAAAGTTTTATTTTCTTGCTTCCGGGTCGGTTGTTTCAGATTTCAGAATGGTAACTCTTAAATTGCATTTAATCTAGGTCCATTTATAGGGTTTAAGGTTAATTGAGATTTAATTCTCTAATGTTGGCCTCTCTAGAAGTTTGTGCCCTAGATCACTATAAAAGGAAGCCTTCATCTCTCATTTTCTCCATCGATTATTCATGAGCATCCATCAAGTTTTGAGATCAAGTCTTCTCTGAAGAAAATCAAGTGAGAAATGATTCAAGAAATCATCCATTCAAGCATTCAAGTTCTCCATTGAAGATCAAGGATTTGAGCATTTTGTCCTTTGAAGGGATTTGGTTGAAGCATTCAAGATTCATCATTCAAACCCTAGATCTATCCATCATGGTGGTGTGATCTTCCTTCAAGATCCTTTGATCATCTTCAAGATCCATTCATTCTCCTTTTAAGGTGGATTCCATGCATACCATCATGGAGGTTTTGATTTACATTTATGGTTTTGATTTACATTATTGAGTCCAAGCTTTCATATCAATATACTTGTTTACATTTCAAATACAATTGCATATTTATTGAATATCATAGCTTCGTTGTTAGATCTACTTCTACTACTTGCTAGCATTCTCTATTTCAATTCCATTATTAAGGTTGATTCTAAACCAGGGTTTGAACAAGGAAAACCCCTCATTCAAAAAAACTAAATCATTTTTCTTGTAGGTATAGGTGTGGGACGATGAATATCAGTGTAGATTTGGATACCCTTTTTGCCGAACTTTCAAGATCTGTGAACAAATTTTTTGTTAGAGTAGTTGGGTCAAGGTCGACCTTTACTAGGGGCTAATATTGTGCCCCTCTATTTGGGTTAAGGTTGACCTCCCTCAGAAAAGAAAAATATTTCTGCATTTTCTAGATTTCACAGTTTTGGTTCAAGATTGCAAAAATCAACAGTTTCTGAGACTATTTGACTAGGTTTTTGGTAGGTTCTTTTTCGGTGGTGAGTACTTTTTTTTCTTCATTTCAATATTAGCATTTATAGATTTACATTCCATCCCATTAGAATTCATATGTAAGTGTAAAATATGGATTTAGGGTCTCTTTCATATGCATTATTCTAAACCCTATTTGAACCATATTTTATATCTTACAGTTGCATATGAACATTGGTGAGATTTTTTAGTTGTAGCAATTATGGCTCAATAGGTCCAAGCGTACATTAGCATTAAAGTAAGGATATCATCATTATTTCACACAAGTTTATTTATTTCACAATTTCAGCCAACATCCACAAAATTAACAAAACTACAACTATTTTAGCTTAATATATTCTAAAATAATGCCTCATAAAAAAGTAATATAAATTGGAGAGTTCTATAACTCCTAGTGCCTTTCATGTAGGCAACATGCACAAATTATCTTGCTTTAGTTATACATGACTTAAAAATGCAAATATTTTAGTTCAAATATAGTTATACACCACAAAAATCTGAAATACTTTCACATGCACTACCATAAAAAATATTCATACCTTGGAGATATTTGTCACTTTTATCACCGAAGATCACTCTATCTTTAGATGTAATTTTTTTTCTCCATTCCATGTGTTGAATGCTTCTTCAGTTAACTCTAGGGGAATAGGTAGACTCATGTCTTTTAACAACAACATAAATGAGCCACAAACACCTAACCACGACTATTGAATGGCCACTTGGTGCTAGCAAACAATAAATATGTATATCACTGATCAACAAGAAATCCAATCTATTAGAGTAAAATGGTTCTTTAATCATATTGATTAATTAATGAAGTGACATTTTATCTCTTTTTCACTTAAGCTAAATTTAGGAAGCTTTAGTGTGCATTTAATAATTCTTTTTATTAATGCATACATCCTAGGGGTTTCCTTTTTAGGTTGAGTTTTATTTTCTATTTTTAGCACCATTTCTTTCTATAAAAAAAAGGATCCCTTTGTCATTATGATATTATTGCAATATACATTATTTTTCTCCAATCTTTTAGCGCACTTTCTTGTTTGATTATTTTCTCTTATATGTGGCAAGTTATTTTCACAGAGGTGATTATTGGGCTGATGTGAGAAATCACCAATTTCTAGATTTTAACATGGTATTAGAGCTTCAGATCTGCTCCTTCCTATTTATCTTTTGAGGGATCTTTCTTTGCAAAATAAGGTTTAAATTTGGGGGTTCCTCAAAATATGTGTACTTTTGTGGAAAATGGACCTCACCATTGAGCTTAAAATGCCCCAAAACCCCTAAATCAATATAAAGTTTATCAAATTTAGACAACTTTAAATTTTTAACACATTTTAGAGTTACACACTTTATGAGGCACTCATACTTCACTAACATCAGAAATGATGTAGTAGCCATGTCAGCGAGCACAAAAAAAAATTAGGCCATTCAGGTTTGTTAAAAGTTTCATAGGGATTTTATAAAATACAAATCCATAAATTTTTGAAAAGTTTTTTTTTTTTAAAATGCGGCATTTGTTTTAGGGACCACTTTTTTAAAAAAATTGCCTAATTTTTCTAAGAAAGTACGCTGGGAGGGATGAACAATTCCAACTTTGTGCTTTTGACATCATGGTGATGTCATCATACATATGCTACATCTTCTCTTCATAGCCTTTAGTATGGTTTTTTACCTAGTCTTGGTATTTTGGCCATAACTTGCTCATATGGTATCAAGATTGGTCAAATGAGATATTTCTGAAAAGCTGATTCCATGTCCGATCTAGTGGTGTATGTTATAGTTTCTAATTTTTCCATTTTGCATGTAATTTTTCCATTCAAATTTAGATGATATTTTTTCCTTCTCAGGGGCATAACTTGTGCATCTGAACTTAATTTACTTCATTTTTTGATAATGAATAGACATTGGAAAGGTGTTTCGAAGCTATTTCAATTGGACTAACTAAAAATGTGCCCCTTTAGGATTCATGACATGGTTTAACAAAATCTAGTGTCTCCTATAAGTCTATTGGTTTTATCATGCATTAATAGGTTGATCTTTTGGTTCAACAACAACCGCTAGTTATAAAAAGTGGTATAAGAGCTTGGTCATAGGTTTGAATCCCTTTGGGTATCGCTAAAGGGGGGATTGTTGGAGTAACCTCCAATGTTCCACTTAAATATTGATGACATATTTTAACAACCTCCTATATCTTCTATAAGTCTATTGGTTCTATCAGGGATTAACAGGTTGATCTTTCAATGCAATGGCAACCGCTAGTTATAACACTTTCTAGATCTATAATTAATATAACCATATTTTTTATTAGGTACAAAAGTATCAAACATTAGTTATTCATTATTTTTTTCACTATCTAACTTTAACTAGATCTTTAGGTGCAAAGACAACTGCTAGGTATAACACTTTCTAGATCTATAATCTAACACAACAGACTCTTCCTTTATTAAGAAGCTTCCTCTATCAAGGTTGTTATGGTCTTATTTCGATGAGGTTCAACCTTAGTTGACTCACCAATTTGAAGATATGTATCATTGAAATAGAATTTATGAGGACATAGGAATGCTTTCCCTAAACATTTTAGATAGTATTTTGTTTCACCTCGAGGGTTTCACTACACCTCAGGAGATGTGGACCAAGCTTCATAATATTTTGGGCACCATCAATCAATTTAGGGCACTTTATACTGAGGAAGAATTGACCACTTTGGCACCTAATTCTTTTCCATTTATTCAAAGTTTCTTGATGAAATTAAAATCACTGTGATTAGTTTTACAGGTTTTACGTAAGAAAAAAACAAACATCAAGAGCATATACCTAACTCTCTTTAAGATTCAAGGTCAATTTTAGATATTTTATTCTAAATTCTACTCCACCATGGATGGTTTGGGTCCATGATTTTCTATGCCTACCTTTGAAGTATTTTTTGATTGGTCGATATGTGATTAGTCCAAGCTCACATAGCTGGATGCTCATCCAGGATCAAAGAAACAAGCACTAGTAGCTTAAACATCTCTAGTGAAGTAGGAGACAAAACAAAAGTCATAGATTAAAAATCCTAGGAAGGATTCTAGTTCTTAACACTCCTCTAGCTGACCTTCTCCTAAGGAGTCAAATACAATGATAGAAAGACCTAAGTGTTCTTATTGTAGGAATCCCTTGATCATGATGAGTTTCATTGCTATGAGAAGAAGATTCTATGGATATGAAAAAATAGGTTAAAAGTTTGACAAATCTTCTTATGTAGAGTATTAGTGAACATATTTATCTTTTTAAAAATGCCTTCAAAATGATTCTCAAATCACCACAAGTACAAAAAAAATGAGCCCAATATAATTGAGTCACTTGCAATGGTGATGTACAAGTGATCTTTGAATTTTGATATGAAGGTACAACTCCCTTTTTTTGATTTAAAATGAATAAAATGTTTATTATGCCTTTAACCAAAAGGAAAAGAAGGCACACTAACACTCACCCATCAACATGGAACCAATGTGATTTTAGATTAAATAACTAAAAGAGAAATAAATTAATGACACAAAGACCATTTATTCAATCTCCCCGCTTCAGAAGGACAAGAAGAAAATTTGATATTTCATTTCAAACATGTGAATGCATAAAACTAATAGATTTTATACAAAATAGAAATACAATAAAATAGAACAAGACAATATTTAAAGATGACTGAAATAACTCAAAGATTAACTTCAATCAAAGAAATAAATTCAAACTCAAAGATTTGATATATATTCCCCCTTTTAAACACATAAAAAATGACTCATAGATCATATCGCCTCTACACCAAAATCATGTTTGAAAATAAAATAAACATCACCTCTTTCCTCTAGTACAATGTTAAAATATAAAATGTTTTTCCTCTCCTATAGAACATAGACTTCCCCGAAAAATAAGAATCTCCTTCTCTTCCCAAAATTAACAATAAATAATATCTTTCTAACCTATTGGATCCAGTTAACTGATTCTTGGATATTTTCAAATTTTTCTTTCACTTCTCCATAGGAATGAGAAATTTTTTGCAAAAGATTTATAAAGTCAATCATTACTTAAATTATATCCTTCCCACAACTATTCCCATTAAATTCTCTTCATAACTGATTCTTCAATATTAACTAAAACATACGATTAATCCAAAATGTTACTTTTCATCCTTTGGATTTCTTTGTTCAAACATAATCCTTTAGAACGAGGGGACCACATCAAGGTCCAAATATTTAGCTTATTTATTGAATGTTCCCAATTGGATAAAAGTTCCCATTATGTCTTCTAAACCTCTGAACCATGCAACGCACCAAATACAACTTTAAACTCTTGGTAATGATGGATAATATATTATGTTTTCCTCTGTGTCTTTGAAAATATAGATGCAAACACAACCATCATCGCAGGTAAGAGCTTCTTGCTGTTGTAATTTAATAATGGATTGATACAGTTCTTGATGTACATATTAGTTTGCAGGGTCATCATACCCCTCTTTATTTGTAAATATATTTGATGAGATGACATCTCCAAATATTGTGTCTCATCAATATTTTTAAACAATGTTGGTCCTCATGAGATTTAGGGCCTTTGATTACATTCACAATGGCCATAGAGATAAAATCATTTTCCATTCCAAACCACAAATTACTTCACTATAATGTTTTGGATCAATATCGAAAGTATTAATTAATTGCACATGGTTCTGTGAGGACCTCAAGTGACAGCTTGCTTGATTAAAAAATAGATAAAATCCCATCTTCCGAATGCATCATCATAAGTGAAATCTTATTAGAAGTTTTGCTGAAGTTAGTAGATTGTTCAAATTTGTGAGGTCCTACCCCGACCCATCTTAGCTCAACTAATGATTTGACATTTGGATTATCTAGATGATACATTATTTTGTGATATTAGACCTATTTTGGATTATGACTTCTTATCATTAGACAATATGTGATGATTTTACATGTTTATATGGATGATGATGTGAGACATACTTGTACATGCTTATTTTATATTCATACTTACTTTATGAAATGAAAAGATAAATGAATTTTGGATTTTGCATTTTGTTACCTTATCATATGGAATAGTAAAATGTGATAGTTATGATGTGAATTCCTAATGTAATGGATCTACAATCGACTTAGGGTTATTTGTTTAAGTGAAATTTAACTTACATTTCAATGCTTATACAATTAGGGTACATTATGGATTATGGTTATGTTGAAATCATGAAATGTAGTTTCTCAATGTATTCATATTTGGATGTTATTATAGATCATGTTTCTCTTTCGATATGTTATATATGCATTGATTTCATGAGATACTAATATCTAAATCGAGTGTGTAGGATTATGACCATGGTTTTCAATGCAGGGAAACAAGGATGGATCTATGTGAAAACAGTATAAGGCCAAGGTCAAATCTAGGAAGAGAACGACCTTGTTGTTATGTAATTTTAATTTTGTAAATGTGATGCATGCGTGAATGTTGTTGTAAATGTTTATAAGTGCATAATTGGATGTAAATTTTAATGTGTAAATGTAAATGAGATTATCTAGTAGGCATGCCACATGTGTAATTTATTGGTGTGATATGTACTCCTTTTATGTTGTGTCACTTGACACTAGTGTAATGTGTTGGCATGCCTTAGTAGAAAGTGAACCCTACCTCACCCTTAGGTCACCTCGTGAGTCCCTAGGTATAGTTAGTGGGTTAGGAAACCAAGGCATGTGTCATCACTTCCCATATTCGTGAGTTAAATTCACATATGTTTTTGAGGGGTTAAATTGAGGCATGAGGAGTGGATGGGATTATTTTTAAGTACCCCAAGGTATGTGCATAGGTTTGGGGGTCAACTTTTACCCTTTTCTTCACCCAAGACTTCCAAAATGCCTCTTAAAGAGAGCCTTCTTTGAGAGTGACGAAATTGGGTAAGCTTCCAAGGTTTGTCCTTTCCCCTATGCCTTGATTATCCTTCCATTCCTTAGCTAGGGGCATGTGGAAATTTATCAAGAACCAAGATATATACCTTGCATAGGGATGAGTGTAGGAGGTAGAAGGAATGTTTGGCTATTAGGAAAAAGAGACTAGGAAAGAAAAACATTTTTCTTCTACACTATGCAATCTTGTTTTTGAGGGGAATTGACTTTGAGAGATCTAAAGGCTTGAGAAGGAGAAGGATTGCTAGGGAAGGGAAGTAAATCTCTTCATCAAATTTACCATTTCCATAGCTTGGAGAATCGAAATGTGCATCTACCATGGAAATGTTTATTTGTGTAAATGTATTGTGTAGTTGAATTAATGCGAGATTATGTTGTGTTATGTTTTCATTATGTTTTCATGAAGTTCACTCTTGTTTTCCTCCTTGTATGTTGTGAGTATGTTATGGGAGTGCAAGATTACTCTCATCCTTGGGAGGATTTGATAATGCCTTGGGGTGAAGGGCTTAGTTGGGAAATCATTATGTATAGAACATGGATGTAGGGGCATCCATGTAGCCTACTTGTGTTGAAAATTTGGAGCAATAAGGGATGTGAATTGTGCTCAATGAGATGAGCTAGTGTGTTGAGATTGAGCCTTGTTATGGCATGTATTATTCAGAAGTAAGTACTTGTTATAGTTTTTGAGTATGGCCTCTCCATAAAGATGGTTCCACCTTCACCCATTTTGGGATCAATTATGATCATATGTGCAAACTTGGGAATGGGAGTAAAAATGTGTTTTTCTATGTTACATGTTGTTGAGTGTGTGTTTATTGATTGTTTCCTTATCTATCCTTATTTCATCTAGCTCGGGGGTGGCCATGTAATGACCTTGGCTGGGAGGTGAGCCTCCATGGGCATGTATGAATTATTTTGTAACAGGTTTGCATGAAGATTGGGTTGGAGAATTCTTGAAGTTTTAAAGATATTATAGTTGATCTAGGTGGAGCTTGTATAGTTTGTTTAATGCAGATTTATGTGAAATATGTATTCTTGTAAAGAAAGAAATTATTTTGTACAATGTTATTCAAAGGCTCAAATTTTAATGTTTAAATCAATGTGTAAACCATGTTCTTGGAAATTATATAGCAGATTAAATAATGTATTTAAAATCTAAAATTGTTTCATTAAGAGAGAATGGCATTATTGTGATTATTTCTAAAGGAGATTTCCATTTGTTAATGAGAGTATTTTTTTTACTTAAAATGAAAATAAAATCCATGTTACTGTTTTGGAGTAGGACAGGAAATTAGTAAATAAATTATACCATAAATGTGATTATTTTAAAGATAGAAAAGAAATTTCATTTATTAATGTGAGTTCTATTATATCTAGATTGAATTTATATTTCCCTGATTTCTGTATTGGGAGTAGAACATGAATTTATTAAAATAGATGGAATTTACTGTAAACTCTAGAAAAAGAAATGTTTAAATTTTTGTATTAAGTTTATAAATTCTAGTTTCAAAAACTTTCATGTATAAGTGTAGAAAATAAATATATAATGAAATTGTATTTATATCATTTGTTGTAAATTTATTGTTTGAACATTGGGCAATTAGTTTACTTCTACTAATTCAATTGTCTGCCCAAGAAATTGTTAAGTAAATTCATACACATATGTATCATTACTATTTTTCCTCTCACAGTCATTACTGTATATCAATTCTGAAAGTGGACAGTTATTAAGTATTAAAATATTGACAAATGGGTTATCATATTATAGAATCCAGTTTTGGTTTAAATGTCCATATATTGATTTACATAGTAGATTAGTTTTTGTTTTTCAAAATTAAAATTACTATATACTAAAATAAAAATA